>CM072257.1:8573902-8576407 GCA_036851935.1 Coregonus suidteri | reverse complement strand
CTTTTCCAAACTGTCTTTTTACATACCAATTTGGAACCCAAAAAGTTATAGAAAAATTACTATCAATTGATTGTGTGTGTGTGTGTGTGTGTGTGTGTGTGTGTGTGTGTGTGTGTGGGTGTGTGTAGTGGGTGTGTGTGTATCTAGAATGTTTGTATAATATATATATTATATATATAATATATATATATATATATATATATATATATATATATACCTACATATGTATTTATCCTACTGTTTTTACCAAACAAATTTCTATTTTATGTGAAGTGTCTAATCAAGAGTGGATCACTGGCGCCACCTAGTGGATGTTCAGTTACATCACAGTTGTAGAAATAAATTACCCAGCACGATAGTATACTATTCTATATCCCTCTCTCAATGGATAACAATTCACTCAATGTATAACAATGGTTTTTTTAAATATTTAACAGTGTTTTAATATTTGGTTTTTGCAGACATTTTAAGACTGAATGACATACAATTTTCAGGTAATTAATATTATTACTATATTGTATTTTATGTTCAATATCTGTAATTTTTAAGTAAAAAATGTATATTGTAATATAATGTAAATTCTACAGGTTACCCTACATTTATGCAGGAGGTACCCAAAGTAATTGATGTGGATCAAGAAGCAACACCACAAACAGAAGTGATTGTTATAGAGGATAACGAGTTTGAGGAACAACAGACAGAAGCTGTATCTTTACTCAGTCACTCGCCATCAAGATATTTTAGACGTGAGTCAACATTTAAATGGGTAATAATCTTTATATAATAAGCAATAAACAAAAGGTGTATTATGTTTTAAAAACCTAATCTTGTGTTTACAGCTGACTCTCCATGTAGAAGCGTGTACAGCGTTCAACCCAGGCATTATGGACTCCTCCGTTGAATGACTGCTTGAATGATTGTGAAAACGACGTTCTCCTCTCTTTCTGTACAGCAGGCTTTGACATAGACGGAACTCCAACCATCCCAAGAACAGAGGGATTGTCATACCTAGACACGCCTCCAAACCCCCCCGAGGCGTTCAGTATATAATAGGGCACCGACACTATTTCAAAGTCCAGCACGGCTCCACAGACGCATAGTTCAAGTTGAGAGAATGGCTTCACCTTTGACCGAGGAGAACGATTGGTCTGAAAACGACTGGATTGAAGAACATGCTCTTTATGGATATGGCCTGTTTTATTATAGATATAACTTTTAATGACTATGTTAAAAACAATATTATGATTATTATTTTTTGTAAAAAGACAGATTCAGACAATGGACAGTGGGAAGAAAACACGCCTTCCATGACTCCACAGAAAAACAGGTTTTAGTCAACAAACAGACAGCTGTTTCCCTGTAACCCAAGTCCGAACAGTGAGAAACAGAAACAGTGAGTTAGGATATATTGATATATTAACATATAATACATTAACTGTTTAAAAAAGCACTATATATTTTTTGTTATTATTAAAAAAATTAAATATATTTGTTTTTATGTATTCTTATAATTTATTTATTATTATTATTATTTTTAATACACTATTTCTTATATTTTTTGTATTCTATTGTTTTTTGGGGCTCCTCCAAGGCCTATACAAGCATAGCAGACCCAATACAACAAGAGGAAGAGGAGGAAGAGGAGGAAGAGGAGGAAGAGGAGGAAGATGATTCAATGATGATACACTGATTACTGCATCTAAACAGGTCAATACATTCAATGATGATATACTGATTACTGCATCTATATAGATCTTCAAGATAGGTTTTCTCACAGCCTTTTACAGGGCTCTAAAAGCCAGATAGGTCCAGTTAGACACACGTATGGTTGCTTTGCTAAAACGTCGGTACATCCAAGACATAGCCTTCTGGAGAAAAACATGCCAAGTTTGATAAGCAGCAATCTGAATAACAAACGCCCAAAACAAACGATATAGCCGTATGTAACATGGATACTTCTAGAATAGCCCTAGAACTAAGCTCATTAATCAAACAAATGAAGGATCTAGGACCAACCCCTACACCACAACACACACCTCCTTTAACTCATACAAATGAGGACACATTATCACAGGTACTCCCAGAACTTAGCTCCTTAATTAAACAAATTAACGAGCTAACCCCACCCTTAAATTAGACAACCCCCCCAACCTCACGTATATGGTATCCTACACTGCCCTATCTGTAAAGGGTCTTTGAAAAGCAGAGACCCAGAAGTGGCTCAAGAATTGGAACATGAGTGCTACCTTCAACCATCAGATGAAGATGAACATTCAGAGAAATGTGTGTTTTATGACTTTGAGAGTAATCAGCAATCAGGGTTTCATCTGCCTATTTCTGTATCTACCATGACTTTCAAGGGTGAAAAGTGGTCGGCAGAGGACCCCAATGGTGCACTACTCTTTCTGAAACGTTTCTGAAAACCCCAGTACAAAAACTTCCCTTTTATAGCTCACAATTCTAGTTCCTGTGATTCCTATCTTCTTTCCAATCCCTTGATCAAAT
>CM072257.1:8546402-8568902 GCA_036851935.1 Coregonus suidteri | reverse complement strand
TTCTAGTGTCGTTAGCTGTAAAAATCCATAGATTAGCCGCACCGTTTTATATAAGCCGCAGGGGTCAGAAAAATGGGAAAAAAAGTGCACGGCTTATAGTCCGAAAATTACGGTAGATTGTATTGAGTATACAGTCCACACCATATCTATTTTGACAGTGAAGCTAACATTTTAAATGTGGCTCTATACTCCAGCATTTTGGATTTGAGATCAAATGTTTCATATGAGGTGACAGTATATAATGTCACCTTTTATTTGAGGGTATTTGAATACATATCTGTTTCACCATTTAGAAATGAAAGCACTTTATGTATCTAGTCCCCCTTTTGAAGAAGTCATAAGTATTTGATGAATTCACTCATAGTGTATTAAAGTAGTCAAAAGTTTAGTATTTGGTCCCAAACTCGTTGGTTGCATTTGCAGTTTGTTTTGGTTGTGTTTTGGGTTATGTTTTGCCCGATAGTAACTGAATGGTGGATGATGACTGGAGTAATTTTCTGTCTAAGTGAGTAGATAACATGTTTCTAAACACTACTAAATTAATCCTGATGATGCCATGATTAAGAAAAATCATGAATGAATCATGAATAATAATGAGTGAGAAAGTTACAGAGGCTACAACAAAACATGCTAACCTCTCACCATTACCAATAACAGAGGGGGTATGATCCTTGTTCCTCTGTAACTTTCTCATTCATCATCATCATTCACGATTCATTCATGATTATTCATAATCATGGTAGCATCCACATGATGTGTAGAAGTGTTCAGAAACATCTTCTATTCTTACTGACAATACAAGTGAAGTGACTCCAAAATGACAGGACATTATTCACCATTCAGTTTCTATTGGGAAAAACATCATCCAAAACACAACCAAGACAAACTGCAAATGTATTCAACAAGTTTGTAGAATCACAAGCTTGATGTAATCACTGCAGGTAAGGAATATGGGACCAAATACTAAACTTATGACTACTTTAATACAATATAAGTGAATATGTCAAATTATTACGACTTTTTCAAATGGGAGAACTAGATACATAAAGTGCTTTCATTTCTAAACAGTAACACAGATATGTATGAATACCCTCAAATAAAAGGTGACATTCTGTACTGTTGCCTAATATGAAACATTATATCTCAAATCCAAAATGCTGGAGCATAGCACCAAATTTAAAACTGTAAGCTTCACTGTCCAAACACATATTGTGTGTGGACTATGTGTGCCTGGTAAACACATGTGGATCTGGTGAACAGTTATCACTTGTTGACCAACTACAGGAATACTGACCTCAGAGTCTCCAGTTTACAGTGGGGATTCCCCAGTCCAGCAGAGAGCAGCTTCACTCCTGAATCCTTCAGGTCATTGTTACTCAGATCCAGCTCTCTCAGGTGTGAGGGGTTTGACTTCAGAGCTGAGACCAGAGAAGCACAGCCTTCCTCTGTGACTAGACAGCCTGACAGCCTGCAAAGAGTCAAATCATATTAAAACCACACTGCAATTCTTTGGTGGTGAAAATATATTTTTTCAACATTTTCAGATACATCAGAGTCCTGAAACCTGCCATATCTATTCATATATGTATATATACACACTACTACTAGTCGAAAGTTTGGACACACCTACACATTCAAGGGGTTTTCTTTATTTTTTTTTACTATTTTTTACATTGTAGAATAATAGTGAAGACATCAAAACTATGAAATAAACACATATGGAATCATGTAGTAACCAAAAAAAGTGTTAAATTAATCAAAATATATTTTAGATTTTGAGATTCTTCAAATAGCCACCCTTTGCCTTGATGACAGCTTTGCACACTCTTGCCATTCTCTCAACCAGCTTCATGAGGTAGTCACCTGGAATGCATTTCAATTAACAGGTGTGCCTTCTTAAAAGTTAATTTGTGGAATTTCTTTCCTTCTTAATGCGTTTGAGCCAATCAGTTGTGTTGTGACAAGGTAGGGGGGTATACAGAAGATAGCCCTATTTGGTAAAAGACCAAGTCCATTTATGGCAAGAACTGCTCAAATAAGCAAAGAGAAATGACAGTCCATCATTACTTTAAGACATGACGGTCAGTCAATACGGAACATTTCAACAACTTTTAAAGTTTCTTCAAGTGCAGTCGTTAAAAATATCAAGCACTATGATGAAACTGGCTCTCATGAGGACCGCCACAGGAATGGAAGACCCAAAGTTACCTCTGCTGCAGAGGATAAGTTCATCAGAGTTACCAGCCTCAGAAATTGCAGCCCAAATAATTCTTCACAGAGTTCAAGTCACAGACACAGCTCAACATCAACTGTTCAGAGGTGACTGTGTGAATCAGGCTTTCATGGTCGAATTGCTGCAAAGAAACCACTACTAAAGGACCCCAATAATAAGAAGAGACTTGCTTGGGCCAAGAATCACGAGCAATGGACATTACACAGGTGGACATTTGTCCTTTGGCCTGGAGTCCAAATTTGAGATTTTTGGTTCCAACCGCCGTGTCTTTGTGAGAAGCGGTGTGGGTGAACGGATGATCTCGGCATGTGTAGTTCCCACCGTAAAGCATGGAGGGGGAGGTGTTATGGTGTGGGGGTGCTTTTGCTGGTGACACTGTCTGTGATTTATTTAGAATTCAAGGGCACACTTAACCAGCATGGCTACCACAGCATTCTGCAGCGATACGCCATCCCATCTGGTTTGGGCTTAGTGGGACTATCATTGGTTTTTTCAACAGGACAATGACCCAACACACTTCCAGACTGTGTAAGGAGAGGGATTGAGTGCTGCATCAGATGACCTGGCCTCCATAATCACCCGAACTCAACCCAATTGAGATGGTTTGGGATGAGTCGGACGGCAGAGTGAAGGAAAAAGCAGCCTCAACAACTGCTCAGCATATGTGGGAACTCATTCAAGACTGTTGGAAAAATAATTCCAGGTGAAGCTGGTTGAGAGAATGCCAAGAGTGTGCAAAACTGTCATCAAGACAAAGGGTGGCTATTTGAAGAATTTCAAATATAAAATATTTTTCATTTTGTTTAACACTTTTTGGTTTACTACATTATTCCATATTTGTTATTCCATAGTTTTGATGTCTTCACTATTATTCTACAATGTAAAAAATTAAGAATAAACCCTTGAATGAGTAGGTGTGTCCAAACTTTTGACTGGTACTGTATATACATGAATTAAATGTATCATTATTAACAGTAGATAACATGTTTCTAAACACTACTAAATTAATTATTGTGTGTGTGTGTGTGTGTGTCCACAGTGTGTGTGTTGGTTGAGTGTGTTGACCAACTATACAGGAATACTGACCTCAGAGTCTCCAGTTTACAGTGGGGATTCCCAGTCCAGCAGAGAGCAGCTTCACTCCTGATCCTTCAGGTCATTGTTACTCAGATCCAGCTCTCTCAGGTGTGAGGGGTTTGACTTCAGAGCTGAGACCAGAGAAGCACAGCCTTTCTCTGTGAGTCCACAGAATGACAGCCTGCAAAGAGATCATCATGATTTCACAAACACACTGTTAATTTAACACCAGTAGTGTAGAAGGACAATGGCAGATGCATTTGGTTTATTCTCTTAAACAACATATAGATTCATCTTCCGTCTCCTAGAATTGTATGGTCATATTGTTATACTAATGTGAACATCAATGCATTGATTCAGTAAGTTTTTCAATATAATATAATATATTATATACATATTATAATATATATTTTTCTCTAAACTGAATATTTCTTCCTGATGATTAGTACTTAAATGTCATTTTATGTACTCACAGAGCAGCTCTGGAGGCTTTGACCACTGGCAGCAGCCTCAGAAGACCTTCCTCTGATCTGGAGTATTTCTTCAGGTCAAACACATCCAGCTCCTTTTCTGAAGTCAGCAACACAAAGACCAGAGCTGACCACTGTGCAGGTGACAGTTCTTCTTCTGAGAGACTTCCTGATCTCAGGTAGCTTTGGATCTCCTCCACTAGAGAATGGTCATTCAGTTCATTCAGACAGTGGAACAGATTGATGCACCTCTCTGGAGAGGGATTCTCTCCCTGATCTTCTCCTTGATGTACTTGACTGTTTCTTCATGGCTCTGTGAGCTGCTTCTTGTCTTTGTCAGTAGACCTCGTAAGTGCTTCTGATTGGACTCCAGTGAGAGGCCCAGAAGGAAGCGGAGGAAAAGGTCCAGGTTTCCTGTCTCACTTTGTAAGGCTTTATCCACAGCACTCTTGTAGACAGTAACTTTATGCTTGTGTCTGATCCTCACAGAAAAGTTACTGGACGTTGATTGAGGTTTGGCCATTAGATTCTCATTGTTGTTGATGAATGAGAGGAACACATATACAGCAGCCAGAAACTCCTGAATGCTCAGATGCACGAAGCAGTACACCTTGTCCTGGTACAGCCCACATTCCTCTTTAAAGAGCTGTGTGCACAATCCTGAGTACACTGAGGCTTCATTGACATCAATGCCAGCCTCTTTCAGGTCTTCTTCATAGAAAATCAGATTGCCCTTCACAAGCTGTTGAAAAGCCAGTTTTCCCAGTGACAGAATGCTCTCTTTATTCCAGTGTGGACCTGTCTCTTCTTTCCCAAGATACTTTTCATTCTTCTGTTTGGTATGAAACTCCACAAGGTGTGAGTACATCTCAGTCAGAGTCTTGGGCATCTCTTCTCTCTTGTCTGTACAGCATGTGTTCAAGGACTGTTGCAGAAATCCAACAGAAGACTGGAATGTGGCACATGATGTGGAGGCTCCTTGATGTCTTTATGTGTGAGATGATTCTGCTGGCCAGGTCCTCATCACTGAATCTCTTCCTGAAGTACTCCTCCTTCTGTGGGTCATTGAACCCTCGTACCTCTGTCACCTGGTCAACACACCCTGAAGGGATCTTATTGGCTGCTGCAGGTCGGGTAGTTATCCAGAGGAGAGCAGAGGGAAGCAGATTTCCCTTGATGAGATTTGTCAGCAGAACATCCACTGAGGTTGACTCTCTGTGACGTCACAACAGATCTTGTTCTTCTGGAAGTCTAGGGGCAGTCGGCACTCATCCAGACCATCAAAGATGAACAGAACTTTGTACTTGTCGTAGTTGGAGATTCTTGATTCTTTGGTTTCCATTGAGAAGTGATTGAGAAGTTCAATCAAAGTGTGTTTTTCCTTTTTTCATCAAATTCAGCTCCCGAAAAGGGAATGAAAATACAAATTGGACATCCTGATTTGCTTTTCCTTCAGCCCAGTCCAGAATGAACTTCTGCACAGAGACTGTTTTTCCAATGCCAGCGACTCCCTTTGTCAGCACAGTTCTGATAAGTTTGTCTTGTCCAGTTAAGGGTTTGAAGATGTCGTTACATTTGATTGCAGTCTCTGGTCTTGCTTGTTTCCTGGTTGTTGTCTCAATCTGTCTCAGCTCATGTTCATTATTGACCTCTCCTGTTCCACCCTCTGTGATGTAGAGCTCTGTGTAGATCTTATTGAGAAGTGTTGGGTTTCCTTGTTTAGCGATCCCCTCAAATACACATTGAAACTTCTTCTTTAGATTAGATTTGAGTTCACGTTGGCAAATCACAGCAAGCTCATCTGAATGAAGAAATAACACAGAGGATATTAATATTACGTCTGTTTTAATGCCTACAGTATTGTAGGACTGTTATAAAGTTTTAAAGTTAAAATTTTAATCTCTTAACTTATAATCATTAAATGTTCATAATGCTTAACTGTCTGTTATAATTATGTGTAAATGTTTTCATAATGCATTACACACTGGTGTGACTGATTATATCTCTTCTCTGGTATTCTCTCTCTCTCTCTCTCTCTCTCTCTCTCTCTCTCTCTCTCTCTCTCTCTCTCTCTCTCTCTCTCTCTCTCTCTCTCTCTCTCTCTCTCTCTCTCTCTCTCTCTCTCTCTCTCTCTCAACACAACACATCCCTGCTGCTACTTGATGAGGTCACTAGGTGTTGTGTTAAGGCTGCTACAATATCATTGAGTTACACAGCTACTTTAGCTGTACTTTAGCTACAGCTTTTAAATGTTCTAAAACAGCATTCAACATGAGGCAGACAGCTCTTACTTTTCTCCAGTGTGTCAGCAAGCTCCTTCTGGTTCATTTTCCTCAGGACGTGCAGTGTGATCTTCAGAGCCCCCTCTCTGGCACTGCTCTCCTGCTTCTCATCTTCAGCATCCACCACTTCCTTATCCTGCTTCTGACTCTCAAAGCCTTCTGGGAGTTCTGGACTAAGAATCCTCTTGAACATCTTCAGCTCGTTCTTCACAAATGTCATAATATTCTCTTCAAGCAACTGAAGCAAGAGACTAAATGCTTTCTCATTAACACATGAATGAATGATTGACAGATCAACTTTACTTGAGGTAAACAAAAACAAATGTACATAACAGGACCACATACACTGAATATGGAGGCCAGGTCTGTTTGATGACTCTGGGAAGACTGACCACTGAGAATCTCTGACTCTGATCTCTCCTGTTGGTTTCTGTGGACAAAACATGAGATTACATCTCCTCATCCAGGGACACACACACACACACACACACACACACACACACACACACACACACACACACACACACACACACACACACACACACACACACACACACACACACACACACACACACACACACACACACAGGGAGGGAATGTTGTGTTAGTTTGTTTAATATTGTTTCAGGACTATGAAAATGGAAAAAAGGTTTGTTTAGCCTATGGATGGATTATGAAAACAATTAAAAAAAAAAAATAAAATGGGAGAGGAGAAATGACTAGAGACAGTGTTGTTTAACTCACTGACCATGACCCATGAGTTCTTCTTACCTTTGTTCACTAGAAAAGTCTCCCTCTCTAAAGTTTATAGGATGACCCATAGACCGGTCACTCTTCATGGACACACAGCTGGGTACAGGGGAGGCTGGTCTCTCCTGCTTGATTGGGCTTCAACACAACAGAGACAAACATTACGTCTCTCATCTACTCTGAGCTCAGATGGGGAAACATAAAAGAGTTTTCATTCCAAAACGCTATATATCCATTTTTGGAAATGTTCGTAAATTAGCTTCTATTGTTTAAGAAATGATGATCAAGAATGGTGTGTTTTTTCACTATCTAATCATGGCATGGGGTTGTTCAATGACAGACATGTATTTGTTTAAAATCAGATCAATTAATGGCTTCATTTCAGAGACAAATGTTTTTTTTTTGCAAAATGCTATATATCTGCCTCACTCTCAGAGAAATAAGTAGTACTGCTAGATTTTACACAGTAAAAATGTAACAAATAACTACATTTGTAATAAAGAAATACAAGGAATGATACACTTGTGACATCAATATTTAAATATATTTTAAAAATAATAAAAAAATACAGTAATATGAGATCTGTATGTAAAACATTTACATTTTTTTTACATTTTTAGTCATTTAGTCATTTAGCAGATGTTTTTTTGCGATCCAGGTCTCCGAACCTCTCTCTCTCTCTCTCTCCTCTCTCTCTCTCAAGTTCATCATTAGAATCTTCCCTACACACTGCTGTCTCAACCTCTGAATGCTCAAACCATGCTATGAAAAGTGAACTGACATTTACTTCTGAGGTGCTGACCTGTTTCAGCACCTCTATAACCACAGTGATTATTATTTGGACCCTGCTAGTCATCTATGAACATTTGAACATCTTGAAGAACGATCTGGCCTTTAATGGCCATGTACTCTTATAATCTCTGCCCCCAGCACAGCCCAGAAGAGGACTGGCCTACCCCTCAGAGCCTGGTTCCTCTCTAGGTTTCTTCCTAGGTTCCTGCCTTTCTCATAATCAGGGAGTTTTTCCTAGCCACAGTGCTTCAACATCAATTGAACATGCGCTGAACATGAGACGACCGTTATTTTCTGCCAATGAGCTTCAAATCAAATCAAATTATATTTCTCACCATGCGGCGAATACAACAGCTGTACACTTTACCGTGAAAAGCTTAGTTACGAGCCCTTTTATTAACAAACAGTTTAAACAGTAAGAAAATTTTTAAAATCCCCTTCTGGCCAAAATAAAAGGAAATAGTGACATAATGATATAACAATAATGAGACTATAAGGAGTACCAGTACTGAGTCAATGTGCATGGTACCAGGTAGTTGAGGTAATAACTAGACTATATACAAGGAGTACCAGTACTGAGTCAATGTGCAGGTTTATATTCCTACCAGGTATTTGAGGTAATAACTAGACTATATACAAGGAGTACCAGTACTGAGTCAATGTGCAGGGGTACCAGAATAGTTGAGTTAATAACTAGACTATATACAAGGAGTACCAGTACTGAGTCAATTTGCAGGGGTACCAGGTATTTGAGGTAATAACTAGACTATATACAAGGAGAGACCAGTACTGAGTCAATGTGCAGGGGTACAAGGTAGTTGAGGTAATAAATAGACTATATACAAGGAGTACCAGTACTGAGTCAATGTGCAGGGGTGTACCAGGTAGTTGAGGTATTAACTAGACTATATACAAGGAGTACCAGTACTGAGTCAATGTCCAGGGGTACCAGGTAGTTGAGGTAATAACTAGACTATATACAAGGGAGTACCAGTACTGAGTCAATGTGCAGGGGTTTCAGGTAGTTGAGGTAATAACTAGACTATATACAAGGAGTACCAGTACTGAGTCAATGTACAGGGGTACCAGGAAGTTGAGTGCTGAGTAATAACTAGACTATATACAAGGAGTACCAGTACTGAGTCAATGTGCAGGGGTACCAGGTAGTTGAGGTAATAACTAGACTATATACAAGGAGTACCAGTACTGAGTCAATGTGCAGGGGTACCAGGTAGTTGAGGTAATAACTAGACTATATACAAGTAGTACCAGTACTGTACTGAGTCAATGTGCAGGGGTACCAGGTAGTTGAGGTAATATGTACATGTAGGTAGGGGTTAAAAGTGACTAGGCAATCAGGATAGAGATTACATCTCCTCATCCAGGAGTGCACACACACACACACACACACACACACACACACACACACACACACACACACACACACACACACACACACACAGGTAGGGGAGGGAATGTTGTGTTAGTTTAATATTGTTTCAGGACTATGAAAATGGAAAAAAGGATTAGCCTATGGATTATGAAAAGAACAAAAATAAATGGAAAATGGGAGAGGAGAAATGACTAGAGACAGTGTTGTTTAACTCACTGACCATGACCCATGAGTTCTTCTTACCTTTGTTCACTAGAAAAGTCTCCCTCTCTGAACTCTATAGAACGATCCATAGACCAGTCACTCTTCATGGACACACAGCTGGGTACAGGGGAGGCTGGTCTCTCCTGCTTGATTGGACTTCAACACAACAGAGACAAACATTACGTCTCTCATCTCTACTCTGAGCTCAGATGGGGAAACATAACAAGAGTTTCATTCTAAAACACTATATATCCATTTTCAGAATGTTCGTAAATTAGCTTCTATTGTTAAAATAAATGATCAAATACATGGTTTTTTTTTTCTCACTAGCTAATCATGGCAGGGGGTTGTTTCAATAACAGACATGTGTTTGATTTAAAATCGATCAATTAATGGCTTGTTTCAGAGACAAATGTTTTTTTTTTTTTTAAACATGCTATATATCTGCCTCACTCTCAGAGAAATAAGTAGTACTAATAGATTTTACACAGTTAAATGTAACAAATAGCTACATTTTTAATAAAGAACGGTAGAAATGATACACTTGTGATATCAATATTTAAAGGTATTTGGTAATAATAATAAATACAGTAATATGAGATCTGTATGTAAAAACATTTAGGCATGATTTTATTTTTTATTCATTAGTCATTTAACATTAGCAGATGTTTTTTATAATGGTCCTAGATTCTCTCTCTCTCTCTCTCTCTCTCTCATCTCTATCCCACACCTGCTTGTCTCAACCTCTGAATGCTCAGCTACTGTGAAAAGGTCAACTGACATTTACTTCTGAGGTGCTGACCTGTTGCAACCTCTATAAACACAGATTACTGATTATTATTTGACCCTGCTAGTCATCTATGAACAATGAGGCATCTATAAAGAACGATCTGGCCTTCAATGGCCATGGTACTCTTATAATCTCCCCCCAGCACAGCCAGAAGAAGACTGGTCACCCCTCAGAGCCTGGTTCCTCTCTAGGTTTCTTCCTAGGTTCCTGCCTATAGGGAGTTTTTCCTAGCCAGTACTGCAGTCAACATCTCCATGCGCTGTTCGGCACGGACGACCGTTAGTTTCTGCCAACTAGACTATATATCAAATCAACCAGTACTGAGTCAATGTGCAGCGAATACAAGGTAGTTTAGGTAATAAATGACTATAGTTAAGAGCCCTTTCCCAACAATGCAGTCAAAAAGTAAGGGGTATTAGCTAAATAAAAAAGGAAATAGTAAATAATGATAGAACTATAATGAGGACTATAAGGAGTACCAGTACTGAGTCAATGTGCATGGTACCAGGTAGTTGAGGTAATAACTAGACTATATACAAGGAGTACCAGTACTGAGTCAATGTGCAGGGTACCAGGTAGTTGAGGTTAATAACTAGACTATATATAAGGAGTACCAGTACTGAGTCAATGTGCAGGGGTACCAGGTAGTTGAGGTAATAACTAGACTATATACAAGGAGTACCAGTACTGAGTCAATGTGCAGGGGTACCAGGTAGTTGAGGTAATAACTAGACTATATACAAGGAGTACCAGTACTGAGTCAATGTGCAGGGGTACAAGGTAGTTGAGGTAATAACTAGACTATATACAAGGAGTACCAGTACTGAGTCAATGTGCAGGGGTACCAGGTAGTTGAGGTAATAACTAGACTATATACAAGGAGTACCAGTACTGAGTCAATGTGCAGGGGTACCAGGTAGTTGAGGTAATAACTAGACTATATACAAGGAGTACCAGTACTGAGTCAATGTGCAGGGGTACCAGGTAGTTGAGGTAATATGTACATGTAGGTAGGGGTAAAAGTGACTAGGCAATCAGGATAGAGATTACATCTCCTCATCCAGGGAGTGCACACACACACACACACACACACACACACACACACACACACACACACACACACACACACACACACACACACACACACACACACACACACACACACACACACACACACACACACACACAGGAGGGAATGTTGTGTTAGTTTAATATTGTTTCAGGACTATGAAAATGGAAAAAAGGATTAGCCTATGGATTATGAAAACAACAAAAAATAAATGGGAAAATGGGAGAGGAGAAATGACTAGAGACAGTGTTGTTTAACTCACTGACCATGACCCATGAGTTCTTCTTACCTTTGTTCAGTAGAAAAGTCTCCCTCTCTAAAGAATAGAGGTTGTTCCATAGACCAGTCACTCTTCATGGACACACAGCTGGGTACAGGGGAGGCTGGTCTCTCCTGCTTGATTGGACTTCAACACAACAGAGACAAACATTACGTCTCTCATCTACTCTGAGCTCAGATGGGGAAACATAAGAAGAGTTTCATTCCAAAACGCTATATATCCATTTTCAGAAATGTTGGTAAATTAGCTTCTATTGTTTAAAGAAAGAAATTATTATCAAATAAATGGTTGTGTTTTTTTCACTAGCTAATCATGGCAGGGTGTTGTTCAATGACAGGCATGTGTTTGATTAAAATCAATCACTTAATGGCTTCATTTCAGAGAGACAAATGTTTTTTTTTGCAAAATGCTATATATCTAATTAACTCTCAGAGAAATAAGTAGTACTGCTAGGTTTTACACAGTTAAATGTAACAAATAACTACATTTTTAATAAAGAACTGTACAAATGATACACTTGTGACATCAATATTTAAATATTGTAAAATAATAATTAAATACAGTAATATGAGATCTGTATGTAAAACATTTTTTAGCATTTTTAGTCATTTAGCAGATGTTTTTTATCCAGGGTCCGGTTTTCCAAAAGCATCTTAAGGCCAAGTTCATCATTAGAACCTTCGTAGGAGCATTGTTAAATCTCTGAGCTGTTTCCCAAAACCATCGTTATTAACGTTGCACTTGAAAACGCTCATATTCTAACACCTGCCTCAGACCACTTGTAGAACAGCCAAGTGCGTCGTTAGATGCTTTTTTGCCCTCCCGCGTCACTTTATACACAGAAGATCTCCGCTAAACATAGAATCACATGGTTTATCCGTCTCTCTGTAACCACCGATAAAAATTGACAGAACAAAGTTGCAAATGTCTTTACAATTGATTCAAACAAGGGACGTATAAAATGATGCTTCAAATGAAAACCGAGATGACTGCATTAAAATATAAACAGTAGGCTATAGTCCTATTTCAATCAAATTGAAATACGTTTCATGTTCAATCAATTGAGTTCTATTTTGCTACTTGTAGACTATGGTCTGTAATTTGTCTCAATATATTTCATGATGTGTAGCCTAACATGTGAACAATGATGTGCCAAATCTGTGATTTAGAATAAGCCGCCTCAATATTTGCAGCCGTAGGTGGTAATATCTCTCTAGGAGCTGATCTGTCATCAGTATTGTGAAATAATTATAATGTTAAGGAAAGATTTGAATGGAGAAAACTGATCCAAGAGCAGCGCTCCCTTTCTTTCGATCCTCTAAATAACGACATGCTCCAACAACGCACTTGGCGACCGTTCTCTCTGCGTGGTGCGTGGGAAATACATGTTACATCTTTAGCCATTGCGTAGCGTGGGAAATACATGCATCTTAAAACACAAGCTGGTAAAACTAAATTTCCATCGCTATCGGGAAACCGGGCCCAGAGTGACTTACAATACAGTTGCCATATTGTAGTGTATTCAAGCTTTAAAAATGCTTCTAGAGTTTGTAATTTCCACTTTTAAAATGTCAAACTTGATTTGCCCTGATGAAAAATGTACCGACCACTACAAAAAATGTTCATGAATTATAATGCACATAATAATTTACATTTCCTATTGCTGCAGGATTATTTTCCTGCTGTGAGAAACTGGGTCAAATTAAGATATGGCATCTGTAAGTGCATTCATCTTAAGATATCTAGGTGAGACAACCACATATCACAGTCAAATATACAGGATACAAACATTCCATTCCAGCTAAACAATGGATATATAGCATTTAGCCAAAAAAACATGTATTTTTATATACATCTCAAATCCATTAATAAGAAATCTGAGAACAGTAATATTGAAGGTACACAGTAATATTGAAGGTACCCAAGGCAATCATTTCTGCTGAAAAAAATTGTGGATATAGCGTTTTGGAAATAAACTTACGAATTCTTAAACAAAATTGTCATCTCACCTCTTAGCTTTGGTGTCATGTCCCCCAGAGAGACTCATTTTAGAGGCAGGGACCCCCTCCTCTCTCTCCCCAGAGAGACTCATTTTAGAGGCAGGGCCCCCCTCCTCTCTCTCCCCAGAGAGACTCATTTTAGAGGCAGGGCCCCCCTCCTCTCTCTCCCCAGAGAGACTCATTTTAGACCACTGACCCCTAAACAGAGATGCAGCATGTTGGTTGTGGTGAACACAGTGACAACTAATTCTAGAATGTCCATTGTTCTCTTTTTCTCATGATCTCTTAGAAATACAATTTTTACTAACAGACATTTATAAAAACAGTCAGGCTATTTAATGCAATCACATGAACATCTGGTTGTGACATCTCTTCTCCACTGTCAATAATAATAATAAGTCACTGTTTGTTAAGGTAGTTATAGACAGTGCAGCAACACAAGGCCATGTCTCACACATATTTGTATTCATTAAAAGTCGGCCATTTGTTGTTTCTTTGTCTTTCCGTCTTTCAATCTGAGAATGTAGACAGAGGGCTAAAAACGGGCATGATTGATTTGAGGGGAAATCATTGATACATTCAGAAAGTATTTTTGCAACAAGTAGGAGATTTATATTATGTAAAGTAGGCTAGGTTATAATATATAACAGAGGTTTGTTAGTGATATGCAGATGGAGGTCTATACCTCAGCTATAGCCTACATATCCTAGATGACCAGCCTAAACCTGTTCAGATCAGTTCCCATAACGTTACAGGCCTACCAGTAGCAGGACAGAGCATGTACACTATATATATAAAAGTATGTGGACACCCTTCAAATTAGTGGATTCGGCTATTTCAGCCACACCCGTTGCTGACAGGTATATAAAATCGAGCACACAGCCATGCAATCTCCATAGACAAACATTGGCAGTAGAATGACACCGTACTGAAGAGCTCAGTGACTTTCAACGTGGCACCGTCATAGGATGCCACCTTTCCAACAAGTCAGTTCGTCAAATTCCTGCCCTGCTAGAGCTGCCCCGGTCAACTCTAAGTGCTGTTATTGTGAAGTGGAAACATCTAGGAGCAATAACGGCTCAACCGTGAAGTGGTAGGCCACACAAGCTCACAGAAATATTAACATCATTAAATGAACTGCATTGCCATGAACAGATCTGTGACTTTATGGTCATTTAAATGGGGTTGAATATCCATCCCATCAGATTGTGTAAAGGATTTTATGAGTTGAGAAAAATACTGCCTTGGAAGCATCTCTCTGACCTCACCCTGCTGAAACACACTCAAGTAAAGACCACATAGCTACAGTTATATGCTTTTCTGTTTTTACCCACTTTTACAGCCAATGTGTGCACTGGCATCCATATGAATCAGTGGAAAATACAGACTAGTTAGCCATCTCCCAATAGATGGACCCCACGCAGAACTTTCAGCAATGCAGCATCTTCAGTAAGCGAGTATTCCAGACACTCTCTTCTTATGAACCAGTTGCTATTAAATGAAGGTTTTTGGACAGAAAACCTGCGGCTACGGTAGGATTCTAGGCTAATCTGGGCTGGCACCTCTGTTCCAAGATAGTCAGGAACAGTCGGAGGTGGAGGGGGCTGTGGAGCCATTATCCTGGCGGTGCTTGTGGAAGGGTGGGTAGGCTCTGCACACGGAGCTAACTGGAGCTCGGCAGCATCATCACTGTTGGGCTTGCCGGCTGGCCTCGCTGGTTTGATGATGCTGCTGCTGCTCATCACTCTCCTTTGGCTTTGTTTGGCTACTTTTTGTACCATTGTCTGAAGAAGCCTATTGTGGTGAAACGTCAGGAGTACGTTTTTTTTTTTTTAGAAACTTTTAAATGAGCCACATGGATGCTAACTGGGGACTCAGCTAAAACTAGACAAATACACCTTTTTATTTTGGTATTTTGGGGACCAAATAAATGTATACCAACAGTGGACAATTCCCAGCAAAAGCATGGAGCTCCAACTCTCTAGTGGAGAATAGAGGGAGTATTCCCCTTGGAGAATCCAGAGTGGCTCACTGAAGAAAAACATATTGGAGAATAACAACAATCTCAATCTGAAGCTTTAAAAAAAAAGGGGAATTCTTCTGAAAATCAGGAACTCTTCTCTCCTGCCCCACCTATTGTCCCTGTATGAATATTAGTTGGCATCTAATTGGAGAACATACTGCTTTATAGATCCCAGCCTGACAAACAATTGTTTGGGCCTTACTTTGAGCACTTTGCACTGTGCCTCCATTGAGTCTCCATGTGTCAAGCAGTAAGCAGAGAAACGCCCTCTAGATGACAGCAGAGGCCTGCTCTTGGATCTACCCTGTCTAACCACCAGTTTAGTGACCTTGTTCCATCAATATGTCCATACTACTTCACAACCGATTTGAGGTCTTGACCAGCAATGTCCCATTGGGCTCAACCAAGCCGAGAGTGAGGTTCTAGAAAGAGGACTGACTTTCATACCAACTCCTAAACAGGTGGACTGCGGGGAGCTCCGGAGGGATCTACACTTCTATCATAGAAGATTGAAGTTATTAGATCATTTTGATTATGAAACAGATTTTCCTCATATACTATTTCCAAACCCCTCACATTGGGAACCTCAGTTGGAGTCAGTGTCAGAAACTATACAGACTGTTATACGTAGGGATGTGGCTTCCTTTTCACAATTCAGAACCAGACCTGTATATCAGCTTAACCTTACACATTTTTCAAAAAATCAAGCTCTAGAAACATTGAACATCAATCAGAATATAGTGATTAAACCAGCAGATAAGGGGGCTCAGATTGTTGCAATGGATAAAGTGAATATCTTCTTGAAGCCAATAGACAATAGGATAATGGTAAACACTATGTTCCATTGTCCCACTCAACACAACCGGAAAACACAAAGATGAATCCAGGAGATAGTGAGTAAACTATATGAGGATAAGTACATTACAGATAAACAGATGGTCTATCTTTTTGGGGCAGATTCTCCAAGGCCTAGGCAGTTTTACTTACTGCCTAAAATACATATCTCCTGAGACGTTGGCGGTTCCCTACGGCTGACCAATAGTAAGTGATTGTGTCTCAGAATCTTCCTGTATTGCTGATTATATTGACTTTTATATCAACCCTCTATCCCAGAAACACCCCAGGTATGTTAAGGATAGTTATGAATGCAGGGTTTATTACTATTTGTATTACTCTTTATATTAACTTAGCTACTGACTTGTTCTATTGTTGTTGTCAAGAGGTTAACCTGCTAGTCAGCATTTCATTGCACTGTTAACTCCATGTATATGACAAATAAACCAACTTGAACTTAGAAGGGAAGGGGGAGGACAGCCAGAAAGGGAGGGGAAAAGATGGCCAGCTAAATTACAGTATGTGTCCTCAAATGTTATGTCATCTAAACATCTCACATTAGCTGGAAGAACTGACAAATGAAATGAATCATAGAGGTCTTATAACTTATTCCATTCTACAGGTCCATTGTTTTGTCTCATGTCTCTTTATATTCATATACCCTGGGGACCATGTAGCTGTATTGAAATCACCTTGTTTTATAACCTTCTTTGTTGCTCAGTGGTACTTCAATTGGCCGGACCATGCCCAATTCTTTCACACAGTAATGCTCCAGCATCCACTCAGAGCTTATGCATCTAATGCATTCCTCAAATACTGCAGAGTTGTTAAGCAAGTCCCTGAGATCGTCATGTTCAACCACGTTTATTTGCTTATTTGTAAGATGAAACCTGAGGGGATCACTGTAGTGTGTCATAAATGCATCAAAAATGGTTCTGAGGTCCTCAACAATGCTATTCTGTACCGTAGCTGGGATGCAGTGTTCCTTTCTGATTTTCAAAATAAAAAGACAGATATTGATTTTTGAGACCTTCAATTAGCTGCTCAGTGTTGATCTCTGTGGCTTGAACATATTCAGCCTCTGGCAGACTCTCTACATCGCTCATGTCATCTTCAATGGGATCAGTCCCCATCTCAAATTCATCATGAGGGCAATTCTCATCTAAGTTGGGGCTTAAAAGCTCTGTGGTTTTGGTAGATGTGTGACCGATAGGCGCTGAAACATCTATTTGTTTCCCACACCCATTAAGTCCACAGGTAATTAGAAAATGTGGTTCATGCTGGTGATAGAGGCCAATATGTGTGAGTCGTCTGGACACAAAGACAGTATGCTCGTTGCAAAGTGGACAATTGAAGAGAGTTGGCATTCTTCAGAAAGATTGTGAACCTTGGAATGATGGGATGGAATCATGGAGATCATTGGTACTCAGCCACTTGCAGACATCATCAAGGGACCAGTCTTCCACAGCCACACTCAAATTAAAGTTGACACATAGCAAAAGTGAAATGTATTAGTGAAGTGAGGCTAAAAAAAAACCTGTGTCTTTCCAGACAACCACCTTTCCTCCTAATTTGTATTTATGGTTGTTCCATAAAGAAGCAGAGCTTGTCAGGAAAGGTGAAGATGTCTGTCTCTTATTTATCTGACGCCATATTTCTTAGTATGGGACATTATGGGATTCTGCAGTCCCACATTTAAGTGTTGACTCAGATAATATGATGCTCCAAATGGGGCATTAAGTTCTTCTTCCATGTCAACCCAAATTGGCCTATTAGAGTTCTCAATAAAGAGAGCCTATCTGGGCAGTTATAAAGGCTTCTTGCTATAATTACATGTTAGGGAGCTTTAATCCTCCCTTCTAAGTCTTTACCTGTAATCTAGCTTGGTTCATCCTGGCCCTTTTAATAGTCCAAATGAATCATTTTGTCTATGGTGTTAAAGGTGTAGGCAGGTATGGACAGTGGAAACATGCTGATGATGTAATTCAGTTTAGGAGCTTTAACCATCTTCATAACATGTGGCCTACCCCACAATGAGATTTGTAGCTTGTCCCAGTTCTTCAACTGGAGTTGAATTTTGTTCAAACACTGTATTGATTGATTGATTGATTGACTGCAAATACATTCATTCACCATTCAGTTAGTGTTGGAAAAGATGAAGGAATTACATAAAACACACTATAATCAAACTGTATTGATTGATTGATTCACTGTAAATACATTCATTCACCATTCAGTTAGTATTGGATTGACAAAGGAGTAACACAGAACACACTATAATCACACTTCAAATACATCCAAATACTTTATAGAGGCTAACCTGTTAGTAGATCCATAGTGAGCTTTAAACATTGTCTTGCTTTGGTCTGAAATACAGAGGACAGAACAATCCGCCCCAATACACCAACCTGAAAGACATCAATTAGACACAAACACAACATAAACAACATGAGTATTCAATATCAAATGCATCTAACTAATCTGATCTGCTTTATGTATTCTTCTTTTTGTCAAGTCGAACATAATCTACATTGGGTCATCTGTGTGTGTCTGTGTGTGTGTGTGTGTGTGTGTTTGTGTACCTGTTTCGTGGTGGTTGATACATTTCTCTATCAGAGCTCACAGCTCCCAAACTCTCCACCACTTAACTGGACAGGGGCAGGATAAGCCAGGTACTAAAGGGAGGAGGATGGAAGGAGATGGTGAGAAAGTATATCATGGGTTTAAATGACTACAATTTCTCAATATTGAGTCTAGCTAGCTAAAGTTAGCTAACGTTACAGTAACTTTAACTAGCTAGCTACTGTAGCTAACGTTAGCTAAAACGTACCAACATTTATACAACAATTACCAGCTAACATTACAGGCTATGTAGCTTGGCTAGCTAATGAAAAACCAAGAGTACATTACATCATGTATTGTTTTTAAGTTATTTGATAGTAGTTTGATGAATTATTATCTTAGCTAGCGAATAGCTAAGGTTCACTCACCTTTCACGTCAATCCGTTGCAAGTCATCTCTTATTGGTCGCGTCTCTCCAACCATCCGCGCGCTTCCCGCTTCCAGTTGTCTTTTGACCAACGGTCTCAATTTGAATTCTGCGCTGGAGCGCCCTTTACTCACGAGGGCGCTGCTGGTTCCAAAACGAACCCCTCTTTTGAAAAGGCTTCTTCAAAGAACCCCTGAAGTCTACAACGGTTCAACAACGAGCTGATGGCAGAGTATAGGCTTGGAAATTCATCTTAAGGTATATTTTTTACCTTATATTATCCTAAAGGATCCTACAGGAAGCTTTTCTTTTAAGAGTGTAGTTCACTTTTACTCATTTATCTGCAAAACCATGCCTTCCGAGTTGTAAAGTTTCTTATGTGGCCAGCCACATAATTAGTTTTAAAAAAAGTCTACCATGACAACAACTATCCCATTGACTATATCCAGTAATAGTTTCTTATTGTTCTAGTTAGTTCTCACACACAGTTACACTACTACTACAGTTAACACATTAGACTAAGTATATATCATTTGAATTATTTGGCACTAAGACATAATTGTCTATAATCAAATATAATATATAATTGACAAATTATTGCAAAAGGTCAATACTTGAATTAATATCGTGTATAATCAATTGCGAGTCTTGATTTTAAATCATGCTACATATCAATTCATATATAATCACATTTTCTCCCAAGACACACAATACTTCAGGAACATAATGAATCATTTTAAATATAACTCCTGAGTTTACATGGTACACCAGCTAATTGAATATTTGTGAGATTGGCTTAAACCCAGCTAAGGTAAAGAAGGTGAGATTGGCTGTTTACACCAGCTACTTAGAAGAAGGTGAGATTGTTTGTACACACCAGCTAATTCTAAGTCATTTGAAGTATTACACAATGCTAAGGTTTCTTAAGGTGATATTTTTTTACTCCAACACATACTTGTTTAGGTGAGATTGGCTGTTATCACCAGCTAAGGAGACTAAGGTGAGATTATATGTTACACCAGCTAAGGTGAAGAAGTTGAGATTGGCTGTTACACCAGCTAAGGAGTAGAAGGTGAGATTGGCTGTTACACCAGCTAGGGTATAAGATTGGCTGTTACACACCAGCTAAGGTGAAGAAGGTGAGATTGGCTGTTACACCAGCTAAGGTGAAGAAGGTGAGATTGGCTGTTACACCAGCTAAGGAGAAGAAGGTGAGATTAGACTGTTACATATAAGGTGAAAAGGTGAGATTGGCTGTTACACCAGCTAAGGTGAAGAAGGTGAGATTGGCTGTTACACCAGCTAAGGTGAAGAAGGTGAGATTGGCTGTTACAATAGCTAAGGCACAAGAAGGTGAGATTGGCTGTTTGTTACACCAGCTAAGGTGAAGAAGGTGAGATTGGCTGTTACACCAGCTAAGGTGAAGAAGGTGAGATTGGCTGTTACACCAGCTAAGGAGGAGAAGGTGAGATTGGCTGTTACACCAGCTAAGGAGAAGAAGGTGAGATTGGCTGTTACACCAGCTAAGGTGAAGAAGGTGAGATTGGCTGTTACACCAGCTAAGGTGAAGAAGGTGAGATTGGCTGTTACACCAGCTAAGGTGAAGAAGGTGAGATTGGCTGTTACACCAGCTAAGGAGAAGAAGGTGAGATTGGCTGTTAAGGTGAGATTGGCTGTTACACCAGCTAAGGAGAAGAAGGTGAGATTGGCTGTTACACCAGCTAAGGAGAAGAAGGTGAGATTGGCTGTTACACCAGCTAAGGAGAAGAAGGTGAGATTGGCTGTTACACCAGCTAAGGAGAAGAAGGTGAGATTGGCTGTTACACCAGCTAGCTAAGGTGAAGAAGGTGAGATTGGCTGTTACACCAGCTAAGGTGAAGAAGGTGAGATTGGCTGTTACACCAGCTAAGGTGAAGAAGGTGAGATTGGCTGTTACACCAGCTAAGGTGAAGAAGGTGAGATTGTCTGGAAGACCAACAAAGTCCCCTGTCCCCGAGGTGAAGAGGACACCTCCAGTCTATGGGTCTGGTCCCCTTGCCAGGGCCAGATATTACCTGGATTGCCATCAATACCTCCATGCTTTGTTTATGAGGTCACACGTGAAGAAGTACAAAGAGGACATCATCAAGAGGTAAGGTAGTAGAAGTATGTGATAAGAGTGATTGTTTTTTAGACTTGAGATTATAATTCAGTTGATATGCCATACCATATATCTACAATGTAGGATCATAGGTTTGTGTGATTTCTATGTACTTTCAGAGAAAGGAGTTAGTGCAGGAAAAAGATGGTCCCTTGTCCCAACCGGTGGAGACAGAGGTCTTTCAGACCTTTTCCTGGAGTGAGACTCTGGCGTGGGCAGAGGAGAAGGCACCTTTGATGACCACCTGTTAGAGGGCAACCCTTCCCCAGGCCAGAAACCTCAAAGTAGACCTCATCAAAGGTAGAGAAATCACCACAATGTGAGGATTAACCCAATATCATGTTCACACTAGATGTCCAATATCAATCATTTCACAATTGACATGTTGTATATAGTTGTACCGTTTCTACAAGTCAATTAGTAAAGTAAGTACGCCTCTGACATGTAAGCCTTGTCCGAGACAAAAGACAAAACTAAGAGAAGAAACCTTCTAATGTCTCCTCTTTTCAGAGACGACTTTCAACGTAAGAAGCAGGACCTCCTTGACAGAGGGACATGGATGGTGCTGTCAATGGCCTTGTTCACCAGCAGGCAAAATATAAAATGACGTTTGTACCAACATGCCTGGAGATGGAGCTGTGGAGGGGAGGATGCTGTGAGAAGATATTCTTCACTCTGAACTCCATGGCCATCTGCCTATGTTCTGATGCCACTAGAGGACATGTTAACAGGTTGAGGGTCGGCAATGATACCCAGATCATGAAGTGGAAGAAACAGGCTGAGGTAAGTGTGAGTCTTAAACATATGTAAACACAATTTGATTCATTGATTCATTGATTCAACACAACAATTTCATAATTCTATTATTTCATTGAATTTCTCATCTCAGTCAGGATGCTCTCGAATAGGCTTTGTCGTGCCCTCTCCACATCTTATACTTTTCTCATATTTTGTGTGTTCTTTCTTCCATATGGGAATGAATGCTGACAAATAAATGCTCATATTATTTTATTGATGAAGTATTCCACTAAATGAAAGAAGATAGAAATGAACTTTTGACCCAATGCTAGCTGATAATATTTACTCTTCCATATGCGTTGTGTTCTTACATCTTCTTCAGTATGAGGTCTGGGATGTACACCATGTGATTTTCTTTGCCATATGCCTTTTTCAC
>CM072257.1:8533902-8536402 GCA_036851935.1 Coregonus suidteri | reverse complement strand
TCTCATACACAGGGTAAACCTTCCACCTAGAAAACATCATTTAATAGAAATCACAACCGCTCCTCTGTGTGATCTATGTAATCAAGGTGCCTTGGGCTCCTTTAATCATATGTACTGGGAGTGACCAGGGGACATGTTTTGGAAAGAGGTATCCTCATACCTTGTTCCCCCAAACTGTTATTACTGAATGATAATTCACCACTGTCATTACAGCAAAGACGTATAATGTTGTCAGGTTGGACAGCAGCTAAAAAGATGTTGGAACTAAGATGGCAACCACCACACCTCATTGGATCAGCACTTTTATAGATATCATTTATTTAGAACTATCCACTGCTAGGATCCATGGGGCTAGCCAAACAACAATTGCAGCTGAAACATAAAATAACTCCTGTAGTGGGTTTTACCCAACAGATTGACCGTTAATTATCATTTTTGTGCAAATGTGTACCTTGATTTATTTAATTTTAATGGAGATCAGGTTGGGTGTGTTGGGGTGGTCCCAGGAGGGGTTGGAGGGTGTGGGGTGGTCCCAGGAGGGGTTGGAGGGTGGGTTGGGGTGGTCCCAGGAGGGGTTGGAGGGTGGGTTGGGGTGGTCCCAGGAGGGGTTGGAGGGTGGGTTGGGGTGGTCCCAGGAGGGGTTGGAGGGTGGGTTGGGGTGGTCCCAGGAGGGGTTGGAGGGTGTGTTGGGGTGGTCCCAGGAGGGGTTGGAGGGTGGGTTGGGGTGGTCCCAGGAGGGGTTGGAGGGTGGGTTGGGGGTGGTCCAGGAGGGGTTGGAGGGGGGTTTGGGGTGGTCCCAGGAGGGTTGGGTGGGTGGGTTGGGGTGGTCCCAGGAGGGGTTGGAGGGTGGGTTGGGGTGGTCCCAGGAGGGGTTGGAGGGTGGGTTGGGGTGGTCCCAGGAGGGGTTGGAGGGTGGGTTGGGGTTGGTCCCAGGAGGGGTTGGAGGGTGGGTTGGGGTGGTCCCCAGGAGGGGTTGGAGGGTGGGTTGATGCAGCTGAGGTGGGTGATTGTATATGTGGTTTATTGTAATTGTATTTATCTGCAATAACTAGTTTCCATAATATACTGATGTATATTTTAACATATTGTGTCTCTAGCTGTATAACCATTCCTGCTGCTATTTGTTCTTGTCTGTGTTCCTTTGAAAATAAATAAAAGTTTGATCATAAAAAAAGGAAAAGTTGCACAGCCTGTTTCAACTGAAAATCAGAGACTACAGGAAATCAAGTCACATGCTTCCACACTGTGGCAAGGTGGGACATCAGGTATCACATGCTGGTGTAAGGACATGGATTGTCCAGCCTGTGGTAAAAAGGGCCACATCGAACAAGCCTCCAGAAACAAAAGAGAACAGAAAACAAGAAACAGACATTCCAACGAAAGACACATAGACATGTTCACACTGTTGAGTAAGAGAACACTGAGGTGAGTGACTCATCAGACCAGGAAGTCACACTGAAAATCCTGACTTTTTCCTGGCGGGCCGCACGGCTACTATGTCTCCCCCTTGCTAGAGGGACAGCCGGTGGGTATGGAGATTGACACAGGGGCAGCTGTATCTCTTGTGTCAGAAAAAATACACTGAAACACCTTCCACTTCAACCAGCGCACCTCGTGTTAAAGACTTACACAGGTGAATCTGTCGCTGTGAGAGGCATCACTGATGTCACAGTTCAGGTAAACAGACAAACTGAAAAGCTGCCACTCTATGTTGTGAAAGGAGACTATGCATCACTACTGGGATGTTCATAGTTGGAGAAAATCACACTGGACTGGCCATCAGTGCATACAATGACACATGGAGACACAGACCTACCTGCCATCTTAAAGAAACATGGAGAAGTCTTTAATGGACAGCTGGGTAGTATGAACGACATTACAGGGAAGCTTAGCATTAAGCCAGACAGCAAACCAACGTTTCTGAAAGCAGGACCTGTACCTTATGCTATCAGACCATAAGTCAAGGCTGACTTGGACGCTTTAGTCAAGAACAAAGTACTGGAGCCGGTCAGCATGAGTGAATGCATGAGCAACACCCATCTACCAGTCCTTAACACTAGAACCGCCTGTTCTTTCAGCATATAAGAACCCGCTAGAAAGTTACCAGGCGTCCACTTTAGCATATGCATCAGATGCATATCAACCAGCAAGGTGCAAGGTGTGCAAACATGGTTTGTTAAATAAACGATTGATAAATAGTGCATAAACTATTGTAAAGGATTAATTACATGAAGAAGTATCGCACCATTATGCAGAAGTCACATGCATCATTATCAGTTTCTATCTGGTTTCTATTGGCCATTCATCCATTGACGACAGAACAGCATATTTTAACTGGATGATGTTACTAGTTTCTGCTTAGTTGCCAGAGCAATGCTGCTGCTGGAGTGGTCATGTGATAAATACATTGACAGCACAGATATTGTTGAAAAAAGTGACATTTGGAAATAGAGCTGCACCTCTTGAATTTTGAGAGTTATTTGATAAAGGTAAGTGTCAT
>CM072257.1:8513881-8533402 GCA_036851935.1 Coregonus suidteri | reverse complement strand
TAACTGCCGGTCTCATGCTTATTGACCTTAATTAACATAAACACATTTAGCATTTCCTGGATTCCACGCATAGCCTGCAAGCCACTGATGCGGACCTTTGGAACATCTACATTTAAAAAGTCTAATAAATCCATTCAATAGCCTTGTCACGGGTGCTGAAGGTGGGTGTGGTGCAGGAATCAAGCGCAGGACGCAGAAACTAAGTCCAACAGACTTTAGTGAAATATTCACGTAGTACACGAGCCCAACAAGCCCGGAGGCGAAATAAAGGCGCACACAGGCGTCAAACAAAAGGCGCACTAACATGTGCGAAAAACCTCTCCAAACAACGGAGGGAAACACGTAGCACAGAACACCAAACAGAAGCGTAATCACACACAACACCTGACACACACAACGAGAACTAAATAGGACACTAATGAAGACTAACTAGAAACAGGTGTACAACATCAAGACCAAACCAAACGAACATGAAACATACAACGGTGGCAGCTAGTACTCGGGGGACGACGACCGCCGAAACCTGCCCGAGCAAGGAGGAGGAGCAGCCTCGGCCGAAACCGTGACAGTACCCCCCCACTTGACGCGCGGCTCCAGCCGTGCGCCGACCCCGGCCTCGGGACGACCAGGGAGGACGCGGAGCAGGGCGCGTGGGATGGCCCCGGTGGAACTCCGACAGGAGAGACGGGTCTAGGATGTCCCTCCGCGGCACCCAGCACGTCCTCCGGGCCGTACCCCTCCCACTCCACGAGATACTGGAGACCCCCCATCCGGCGTCTTGAGTCCAAGATGGACCGAACGGTGTATGCCGGAGCCCCCTCGATGTCCAGTGGGGGCGGAGGAGTCTCTCCTATCTCACCTTCCTGGAGTGGACCAGCTACCAACGGCCTGAGAAGAGACACATGGAACTAGGGGTTAATATTCTTATATTCAATAGGCAGATGTAACCTATAACACACCCTCGTTCAGTCTTCTCAGGACTTTAAAATGCCCCACAAAACCGCCGACCCAGCTTCCCGGCAGGGCAGGCGGAGGGGCAGGTTTCTGGTTGAGAGCCAGACTCGATCTCCGGGTGCGTACGTACCCGGCCCCTCACTGCGGTGGAGATCGGCGCTCGCCTTGTGTCGACGGATGGCCCGCTGCAGGTGGACGTGTGCAGCGTTCCACGTCTCCTCCGAGCGCCTCATCCAATCATCCACCGCAAGGGCCTCGATCTGGCTCTGCTGCCAAGGTGCCAGAACCGGCTGGTAACCTAACAACATTGGAAGGGGGTTAGGTTGGTAGAGGAGTGGCGGAGAGAGTTCTGGGCATCTCGGCCCAGGGAATATACCGAGCCCCCACTCCTCCGGCCGGTCCTAGCAAAACGACCTCAGAAACCTACCCACATCCTGTTGGACCCTCGTTCTACCTGCCCATTGCTCTCCGGGTGGTACCCCCGAGGTAAGGCCCCACCGAGACCCCCAAACGCTCCATGAACGCTCTCCAGACTCGGGGGTAAACTGGGGGCCTCGATCAGACACAATATCCTCGGGTACCCCGTAATGCCGGAAGACGTGGGTAAATAGTGCCTCTGCTGGGTCTGTAGGGCAGTAGGAAAGACCCGACATAGGGAGAAGACGACAGGCCTTAGAGAACCGGTCAACAACGACCAGGATGGTGGTATTCCCTGAGAGAGGGAAAGGTCTGTCACAAAATCCACTGAGAGGTGGGGACCAAGGTCGTTGTGGAACGGGCAGGAGGGTTGTAACTTACCCCCTGGCAGGTGTCTGGGCGCCTTACACTGGGCGCACACCGAGCAGGAGGAGACATAAACCCTCACATCCCTGGCTAACATGGGCCACCAGTATTTAGTGCTAAGACAATGCACTGTCCGGCCAATACCCGGATGTCCAGAGGAGGGTGACGTGTGAGCCCAGTAAATGAGTCGATCCCGAAACTCGAGCGGAACGTACTTCCGACCCACAGGACACTGTGGAGGGCTAGGGTCGGCACGCAACGCCCGCTCGATTTCAGCATCGACCTCCCACACAACCCGGTGCCACAAGACAAGACGCCGGTAGGTAGTATGGGAGTAGGCTCAACGGACCTCTCCTCCGTGTCATACCGCGGGGACAGCACATCTGCCTTACCGTTCTGGGACCCAGGGATGTACGTGATTTTAAATACGAACCTGGCGAGAAACATACTCCATCGAGCCTGGCGAGGGTTCAGTCTCCTCGCTGCCCGGATGATTTACTCCAGGTTCCGATGGTCAGTCAAAATGAGGAAAGGGTGTTGAGCCCCCTCAAGCCAATGCCTCCACACCTTGAGGGCCTGAACTACAGCTAACAGCTCCCTGTCCCCGACGTCATAATTTCGCTCCGCCGGGCTGAGCTTTTTAGAGTAAAAAGCACAGGGGCGGAGTTTAGGTGGCGTGCCGGACCGTTGAGAGAGTACGGCCCCGATACCGGCCTCAGACGCGTCCACCTCGACCTGAAAGGGTAAGGCGGGATCTGGATGCGCCAGCACCGGAGCCGATGTAAACAGGTCCTTCAGTCTCCCAAAGGCCCTGTCCGCCTCAGCTGACCACTGCAGGCGCACCGGACCCCCTTTCAGAAGGGACGTGATGGGAGCTGCCACCTGTCCAAAACCCCGGATAAACCTCCGGTAGTAATTCGCAAAGCCCAAGAACTGCTGCACCTCTTTGACAGTGGTTGGGGTTTGTCATTAACGCACGGCTGACACACGGTCCACCTCCATTCTCACCCCTGACGCGGACAACCGATAACCCAAAAAGGAGACCGACTCCTGGAAAAACAGACATTTCTCTGCCTTGACATACAGGTCGTGCTCCAACAGCCTCCTCAATACACGACGCACCAGGGCTATATGCTCGGCTCGGGTAGCCGAGTACACTAGAATGTCATCAATGTACACGACCACCCCTTATCCCTGCATATCCCGGAAAATCTCATCCACGAAGGATTGGAAGACTGATGGAGCATTCATCAACCCGTATGGCATGACACGAGATACTCGAAATGACCGACGTTGGTACTAAACGCTGTTTTCCATTCGTCGCCCTCCCTAATGTGCACCAAGTTATACGCGCTCCTGAGATCCAGTTTTGTGAAAAACCGCGCTCCGTGCAATGACTCCGTCATGGTCGCAATCAGAGGGAGTGGATAACTGTATTTCACAGTAATCCGATTGAGACCACAGTAATCAATGCACGGGCGCAACCCTCCATCTTTTTTCTTCACAAAAAAGAAGCTTGAGGATGCGGGAGAAGTGGAGGGCCGTAGGTATCCCTGTCTCAAAGATTTGGCTATGTAGGTCTCCATAGCTTTTCTCTCCTCTTGAGACAAAGGATACACGTGGCTCCGTGGGAGCGCTGCTCCTGCCTGGAAATCAATCGCACAATCCCCCTGTCTATGAGGAGGCAACTGCGTCGCCCTAGCTTTACTAAACACGATAGCCAAATCCCCATATTCAGGCGGAATGTGCAGTGCGGGCACTTGGTTTGGACTCTCCACCGAAGTCGCCCCCACGGAAACACCCAGACATCGCCCCTCACACTGAGCAGACCACCCATTGAGAGCTCTCTGTTGCCACGAAATGGCAGGGTTATGGGTACTTAACCAGGGAATTCCCAGCACCACCGGGTACGCAGGAGAGTCGATCAGATATAGCTGTATAGTCTCCTCATGACCCCCCTGCGCACACATCCTAAGTGGCGCTGTGATCTCCCTAATCAAACCCGACCCCAACGGGCGGCTATCTAAAGCATGAACGGGAAAAGGCTGGTCAACAGGCAGGAGAGGAATCCCTAAATCTAAACAAAACTTCCGATCAACAAAATTCCCAGCTGCGCCTGAATCTACTAGCGCCTTATGCTGGGATTGAGGTGCAACCTGTGGAAAACAAACAGGTATACAAAAGTGTACAACAGAGAGCTCTGGGTAAGTGGGGCTTCTACTCACCTGGGAAGGCTCCCCAGTGCGTGGCCTGTTGTCTCCTCCCTCTGGGAACCCTCCCCAGCACCTGGCCGCAGTGTGCCCTCCACGACCGCAATTGGTGCAGGGGACAGGCCCCCTCGGGCTCCTCCTCCTCCTCCTTTCTCTAGCGCCAGCACCCCCGAGCTCCATAGGGCTCGGCTCGGAGGTGCTGGAGGGTGGAATGGACGGACCACGGGTGGCCAGCAGGGTGTCCAGACGGATGGACATGTCGACCAACTGGTCGAAGGTGAAATTGGTGTCCCTGCAGGCCAACTCACGTTGAACGTCCTCCCGTAGGCTACATCGAAAATGGTCGATGAGGGCCCGTTCATTCCACCCTGCGTCTGCCGCTAGAGTCCGGAACTCCAGTGCGAACGCCTGTGCGCTCCTCCTCCCCTGTCTCAGGTAGAATAGACGCTCCCCCGCCGCTTTGCCCTCAGGTGGATGGTCGAACACGGCCTTGAAGCGACGTGAGAACTCTGTGTAGGAGATGGTGGTGGCGTCTATCCTCCTCCACTCGGCGTTGGCCCATTCCAACGCCTTGCCCGTGAGACAGGAGATGAGGGCGGAAACGCTCTCGTGTCCCGAGGGCACCGGGTGTACAGTGGCCAGGTAGAGCTCCACCTGCAGGAGGAACCCCTGACAACCGGCAACTGTGCCGTCATACGCCCTCGGGAGCGAGAGCCGAATCCCACTGGGTTCCGGACCTGGGACTGGTAGACCGGCCGATCGGGGTGGCAAGGTAGGTGGAGGTGTGGGTACCCCTCTGGACTCCCATCCAGAGTGTTGATGACATCCTGTAGAGCGGTCCCCAGTTGTCTAATCTGGTCATCCTGGCCGCGGACATGCTCCTCCAGCGACTCAGGTGTGGCTGTTGCTCCTGCTGATTCCATTATATAAGGTGTGTGATTCTGTCACGGGTGCTGAAGGTGGGTGTGGTGCAGGAATCAAGCGCAGGACGCAGAAACTAAGTCCAAAATACTTTAGTGAAATATTAACGTAGTACACGAGCCCAACAAGCCCCGAGGCGAAATAAAGGCGCACACAGGCGTCAAACAAAAGGCGCACGAACATGTGCGAAAAACCTCTCCAAACAACGGAGGGAAACACGTAGCACAGAACACCAAACAGAAGCGTAATCACACACAACACCTGACACACACAACGAGAACTAAATAGGACACTAATGAAGACTAACTAGAAACAGGTGTACAACATCAAGACCAAACCAAACGAACATGAAACATACAACGGTGGCAGCTAGTACTCCGGGGACGACGACCGATGAAACCTGCCCGAGCAAGGAGGAGGAGCAGCCTCGGCCGAAACCGTGACAAGCCTACACCATCACAATAACTCCAGTATGAAAATGTGTGCATTCACTAACTGTAAGTCGCTCTGGATAAGAGCGTCTGCTAAATGACAAAAATGTAAAATTATTTATTTTAGACAGGTCTAAAGAAACATGACATTAAGAAAATGTAGCCTATTTCAGAAGAACACACTAAGAATTGGGGGTTCAATTAGGAAAGTTGAAATGTAAAAAAGGTTCTTACATTTGGAGAGTTCCTCTGGGAACCTTTCCTAATCAATGGGTTCATATTTGAACCTTTCTTATCATAAATGGTTCTTGGAGGAACCTGAAGGTGAAAACCTTTCAATATGCTGACGCCCTCTTATTATCAATAGGTTCCACATGACTACTACCACCCATATCTACATTCCATTCCAGGAACGGTCGTTGAGACAGACTGGTAGCTCCACAACAACACTTGTTGGAAAACAACAACAGTTTCTCCAAATGTACACAAAAAAACTCCTGCTAAGTGGTAGTCCCTGTTCTCCTGCATTCTTTAGGGAGAAGAACATCTAGCAAAGTTTTGTTAGCTAGCTGGCTAATTTTAGCCCCCCCCCAAACCCCAACCAGAGTTTAAACCAGTGAAGTTACATTCTGTGTACCTCTGTGTTCAGCCTGTGCAGTGCAGTCAAGATGAGCCATCCAAGATGTCCACCCTCAGCACAAAAGGTGTGTTTACAATCTTTAAAATATAATCCCTGCCCACATATAATGTGATCAATCCCTCTATATGCTACTCAATGCTAAGTCGTTTTCTCTCAATACAATCTCAGGGTTGGATCATTTCTGCTCTGTCTGAATATCAGGTGACTGACTGCCCATGGTTTTCACTAATTGTCCCAGTTCACCACTTCCATAAGGTCTGTAAAGTCACTCTATTTCCAGCCTGCAGTCATTTGATCCTAGATTGCTGTTTTCCTTTTCACTGTATGTATTTTACAATGACATTCTTGCTGATATATATATATATATATATTGAAATATATATGGCAAATAGAAATCCTATATGGATGGTGTTAAGAGATAGATGGGAGGTATTGAATGGAGTTGAAGGATGGGACTAATAACAACTAACAACATGCAATAACAACAAGATAACTAATAACGTAAGCATACTGTGTCCATAATAAGTATATAGGTTGTATGTTGGGAGCATTTGGGAAAGAGCAGAGTTTGAAAGATTTGGCATATAGAAGCAAACCGGATGGACATCATGAAAATGATCGGAGAGGTTGAGGGTAGAAGAAGTTCAGGAGCAAAAACAAACAAAATATAATTATTGTAAAATTGACTGTGTCCATAAAATGTATATAGTAAGTATAAGCTGGAAGTAGAGGCCTAAGGATTGTTGTTCACTAGTTTACTCCAATTAGGGAAAGGGTGGTGGGGTTGGAAAGTAATAAAGGGGAATATGTTTTAAAAAAAGGATATGTACTGTATGTATGTACAGTGAGGGAAAAAGTATTTGATCCCCTGCTGATTTTGTACGTTTGCCCACTGACAAAGAAATGATAGTCTATAATTTTAATGGTACAGTGAGGGAAAAAAGTTTTTGATCCCCTGCTGATTTTGTACGTTTGCCCACTGACAAAGAAATTATCAGTCTATAATTTTAATGGTTGGTTTATTTGAACAGTGAGAGACAGAATAGCAACAAAAAAATCCAGAAAAAAGCATTTAAAAAATGTTATAAATTGATTTGCATTTTAATGAGGGAAATAAGTATTTGACCCCTTCTCAATCAGAAAGATTTCTGGCTCCCAGGTGTCTTTTATACAGGTAACGAGCTGAGATTAGGAGCACACTCTTAAAGGGAGTGCTCCTAATATCAGTTTGTTACCTGTATAAAAGACACCTGTCCACAGAAGCAATCAATCAATCAGATTCCAAACTCTCCACCATGGCCAAGACCAAAGAGCTCTCCAAGGATGTCAGGGACAAGATTGTAGACCTACACAAGGCTGGAATGGGCTACAAGACCATCGCCAAGCAGTTTGATGAGAAGGTGACAACAGTTGGTGCGATTATTCGCAAATGGAAGAAACACAAAAGAACTGTCAATCACAAAATCAGCAGGGGATCAAATACCTTTTCCCCTCACTGTATGTGTGTATGTATGTGTGTATGTATGTGTATATATATGTATATATATGTATATATATATATGTGTGTGTATATGTATGTGTATGTGTATTATCTCCCGAGTGGCGCAGTGGTCTACTAGAGATCCTGGTTCAAATCCAGGCTCTGTCGTAGCCGGACGCGACCGGGAGACCCATGGGGAGGTGCACAATTGGCCCAGCGTCGTCCAGGGTAGGGGAGGGAATGGCCGGCAGGGATGTAGCTCAGTTGGTAGAGCATGGAGTTTGCAACGCCAGGGTTGTGGGTTCGATTCCCACGGGGGGCCAGTATGGAGAAAAAAATAAATAATGTATGCACTCACTCACTCTGGATAAGAGCGTCTGCTAAATGACGTAAATGTAAATATATGTGTGTGTGTGTATATATAAAAAACATGGGGGACTGGAAGTGATGCAGACAATTACATTGATGGAAGTTACAATCTATCTGCAATATTAAGCTGATCCATTCCCCCTTAAAAAAAAACTAATAAATAAAATAATAATATTAATTACCTGAAAATTGTATGTCATCCAGTCTTAAAATGTCTGCAAAAACCAAATATTGAAATACTGTTAAATATTTAAAAAACCATTGTTATCCATTGAGTGAATTGTTATCCATTGAGAGAGGGATATAGAATAGTATACTAACGTGCTAGGTAATTTTTTTCTACAACTGTGATGTAACTAAACATCCACTAGGTGGAGCCAGTGGTCCACTCTTGATTAGACACTGTACATAAAATTGACATTTGTTTGGTATAAACAGTAGGATATATATATATATATATGTAGGTAGAGTCCATTCTCGTTTAAAAAAATCAATAACACAACATCTCATTCATTATATACTATATAATTTTATACAATACATTATTAAAAATATTCATTTATAATATACAACATAAATAATATATATATATATATATATATATATATATATATATATATGCATAGTTAGATATAGAAGCCTTCATCATATTGAAAATTCAACTCACCTTCAAAATGCTCCATGAGGAATAAATGATTCAAGGAGTCTCTTTAAGATGTATGTCTTCAGGCCTTCTGGTCCTCTGGGTCTTTTTTCTTGGTTGACTGAGATATCCCACGGACGCTCTTTTATGGGGTCAAATGGATCTGTTTAGGTCAGCAGTAAAACGGGACATCTTTAAGAATACAATTGTTTTACCTTTTTTGTTTTTAATTGACTGAGACATCCACTGGACATTCCATCCTCGGACGCCTCCCGGACATTCCCGGACGCCCCCCCCCTGAGAGCTATTTTTAAAAGGTTAAAGGTTAAACAGGTTTAAAAAAGTAGTTTAAAAGACACTTGGGGGACCCCATGTGTACATTCAGTTCCCTTGTGTGTAAGGGACTCCCTATATGAGCAAACTGTTGACCATTAAAATATGGATAGCTGAGAACTCTTTCTAAAAGGTTAAAGGTTCAACCGGTTTAAAAAACAGTTGTTTGAAAGACACACCACTCACGCTCACACACACACACAACCCAAGGAACCAATGGCTCTTGTAGAGAGAGAGAGAGAGAGAAGAGAGAGAGAGAGAGGAGAGAGAGAGAGAGAGAGAGAGAGAGAGAGAGAGAGAGAGAGAGAGAGAGAGAGAGAGAGAGAGAGAGAGAGAGAAATAGTAGAGAGAGATAGAGAGAGAGAGAGAGAGATAGATAGATAGATAGAGAGATAGAGAGAGATAGATAGAGAGAGATAGATAGTAGATAGATAGATAGATAGATAGATAGATAGATAGATAGATAGATAGATAGATAGATAGATAGATAGATAGATAGATAGATAGATAGATAGATAGATAGATAGATAGATAGATAGATAGATAGATAGATAGATAGATAGATAGATAGATAGATAGATACAGTGGGGGGAAAAGTATTTAGTCAGCCACCAATTGTGCAACTTCTCCCACTTAAAAAGATGAGAGAGGCCTGTAATTTTCATCATAGGTACACATCAACTATGACAGACAAATTGAGAGAAAAAAATTCCAGAAAATCACATTGTAGGATTTTTAATGAATTGATTTGCAAATTATGGTGGATAATAAGTATTTGGTCACCTACAAACAAGCAAGATTTCTGGCTCTCACAGACCTGTAACTTCTTCTTTAAGACGCTCCTCTGTCCTCCACTCGTTACCTGTATTAATGGCACCTGTTTGAACTTGTTATCAGTATAAAATACACCTGTCCACAACCTCAAACAGTCACACTCCAAACTCCACTATGGCCAAGACCAAAGAGCTGTCAAAGGACACCAGAAACAAAATTGTAGACCTGCACCAGGCTGGGAAGACTGAATCTGCAATAGGTAAGCGGCTTGGTTTGAAGAAATCAACTGTGGGAGCAATTATTAGGAAATGGAAGACATACAAGACCACTGATAATCTCCATCGATCTGGGGCTCCACGCAAGATCTCACCCCGTGGGGTCAAAATTATCACAAGAACGGTGAGCAAAAATCCCAGAACCACACAGGGGGACCTAGTGAATGACCTGCAGAGAGCTGGGACCAAAGTAACAAAGCCTACCATCAGTAACACACTACGCCGCCAGGGACTCAAATCCTGCAGTGTCAGACGTGTCACCCTGCTTAAGCCAGTACATGTCCAGGCCTGTCTGAAGTTTGCTAGAGTGCATTTGGATGATCCAGAAGAGGATTGGGAGAATGTCATATGGTCAGATGAAACCAAAATATAACTTTTTGTGTTTGGAGGACAAAGAATGCTGAGTTGCATCTGTGAAGCATGGGGGTGGAAACATCATGCTTTGGGGCTGTTTTTCTGCAAAGGGACCAGGACGACTGATCTGTGTAAAGGAAAGAATGAATGGGGCCATGTATCGTGAGATTTTGAGTGAAAACCTCCTTCCATCAGCAAGGGCATGTCAGGGCGTGTTGTAGGTGTAATGTAGGAATCAAACGCAGGACTCAGACTGAATGTTCCAAAGGCTGTATTACTGGCCAAACTAAGGCAACAGGACAACTTAGCCCGAAAGCAAAAAAACACGCACGAAGGCGAAAGGTAATTGCGCACAAACAGGTGCGACAAAATGTAACTGTGCACACACAGGTGCGAAAATGCTCCAGCACAGTGGAGAATAAGCTCAACCGAGCAAAACACAATACTGACGGAAATAATTACACACAACACTAGACAAACACAACGAGAAACTTATAGGACACTAATTACGCCAAAACAGAAACAGGTGTGAAAAACAAACAGACAAAAGCAAACGAACATGAAACATATAGCGGTGGCAGCTAGAATTCCGGAGACGACGAACGCCGAAACCTGCCCGAACAAGGGAGAGAGGCAGCCTCGGCCGAAACCGTGACAGTACCCCCCCCCTTGACGCGCGGCTCCAGACGTGCGCCGACTCCGGCCTCGGGGACGACCAGGAGGACGCGGAGCAGGGCGCGTCGGATGCCCCCGATGGAATTCCGTCAGGAGCGACGGGTCCAAAACGTCTCTCCTCGGCACCCAGCACCGCTCCTCCGGACCGTACCCCTCCCACTCCACTAGATACTGGAGACCCCCCATCCGACGTCTCGAATCCAAGATGGATCTCACGGAGTACGCCGGTGCCCCCTCGATGTCCAACGGGGGCGGAGGAGTCTCCAAGATCTCATTTTCTTGGAGTGGGCCCGCTACCACCGGCCTGAGAAGGGACACATGGAACGAGGGGTTAATACACTTATACTCCACAGGTAGCTGTAATCTATAACATACCTCGTTCAACCTTCTCAGGACTTTAAATGGCCCTACAAACCCGCCGACCCAGTTTCCGACAGGGCAGGCGGAGTGGCAGGTTTCTGGTAGAGAGCCAGACTCGATCACCAGGTGCGTACACCGGTGCCTCACTGCGGTGGAGATCAGCGCTCGCCTTCTGACGTCGGAGGGCCCGCTGCAGGTGGACGTGTGCAGCGTTCCAAGTCTCCTCCGAGCGCCGCGCCCACTCATCCACCGCAGGAGCCTCGATCTGGCTCTGCTGCCAGGGTGCCAGAACCGGCTGGTAACCTAACACACATTGAAATGGAGTTAGGTTAGTGGAGGAATGGCGTAGGGAATTCTGGGCCATCTCGGCCCAGGGAACGTACCTTGACCACTCCTCCGGCCGGGTCCTGGCAGTATGTTCTGAGAAACCTACCCACATCCTGGTTTTACGCGTTCCACCTGCCCATTACTCTCCGGGTGGTGGTAACCCGAGGTGAGGCTCACCGAGACCCCCAACCGCTCCATAAACGCTCTCCAGACTCTGGAGGTGAATTGGGGACCCCGATCAGCCACAATGTCCTCGGGTACCCCGTAGTGCCGGAACACATGGGTAAACAGTGCCTCGGCAGTTTGCAGGGCAGTAGGAAGACCCGGCATGGGGAGCAAACGACAGGCCTTAGAGAACCGGTCCACAACGACCAGGATGGTAGTATTCCCTTGGGAGAGGGGAAGGTCTGTCATAAAGTCCACTGAGAGGTGGGACCATGGTCGTTGTGGAACGGGCAGGGGTAGCAACTTACCCCTAGGTAGATGTCTAGGCGCCTTACACTGGGCGCACACCGAGCAGGAGGAAACATAAACCCTCACATCCCTTGCCAACGTGGGCCACCAGTACTTGGCACTAAGACAGTGCACTGTCCCGGCCGATACCCGGATGTCCAGAGGAGGGTGACGTGTGAGCCCAATAGATCAATCGATCCCGAACCTCGAGCGGAACGTACTTCCGACCCTCCGGGCACTGTGGTGGACCAGGGTCGGTGCGTAACGCCCGCTCGAGTTCAGCATCGACCTCCCACACTACCGGTGCCACCAGACACGACTCAGGCAGTATGGGAGTGGGCTCCACGGACCTCTCCTCCGTGTCATACCGCCGAGACAGCGCATCTGCCTTGCCATTCTGTGACCCAGGGATGTACGTGATCTTAAAAGTAAGTAAACCTGGTCAAGAACATACTCCATCTTGCCTGGCGAGGGTTCAGCCTCCTCGCTGCCCGGATGTACTCAGGTTACGGTGGTCCGTCAAAAATGAGGAAAGGGTGTTGAGCCCCCTCAAGCCAGTGCCTCCACACCTTTAGAGCCTGTACCACGGCTAACAGCTCCCTGTCCCCTACGTCATAGTTCCGCTCCGCCGGACTGAGCTTCTTAGAATAAAAAGCACAGGGGCAGAGTTTAGGTGGCGCGCCAGACCGTTGTGAAAGCACGGCCCCTAAACCGGCTTCCGACGCGTCCACCTCTACCTGGAACGGCAAAGAGGGATCCGGATGCGCCAGCACCGGGGCCGAGGTAAACAGGTCCTTCAGCCTCCCAAACGCCCTGTCTGCCTCGGCCGACCACTGCAGACGCACCGGACCCCCCTTCAACAGAGACGTGATGGGAGCTGCCACCTGTCCAAAACCCCGGATAAACCTCCTGTAGTAATTTGCAAACCCCAAAAACTGCTGCACCTCCTTCACAGTGGTTGGTGTTTGCCAATTACGCACGGCCGACACCCGGTCTACCTCCATCTTCACCCCTGACGCAGACAACTGATAACCAAAAAGGAGACCGACTCCTGGAAAAAAAACAGACACTTCTCTGCCTTCACATTCAGGTCGTGCTCCACCAGCCTCCGCAACACTCTGCGCACCAGGGCCACATGCTCGACACGGGTAGGTGAGTACACGAGAATGTCATCAATGTACACCACCACCCCCTGCCCCTGCATGTCCCTGAAGATCTCATCCACAAATGATTGGAAAACTGACGGAGCGTTCATCAACCCGTATGGCATGACCAGATACTCGTAATGGCCCGAGGTGGTACTAAAGGCTGTTTTCCATTCATCACCCTCCCTGATGCGCACCAAGTTGTACGCGCTCCTGAGATCTAATTTCGTGAAGAAACGCGCCCCATGCACGACTCAGTCATGGTCGCAATCAGCGGGAGTGGATAACTATACTTCACCGTAATCTGATTGAGACCACGGTAATCGATGCACGGGCGCAAACCACCATCCTTTTTCTTCACGAAAAAGAAACTCGAGGACGCGGGGGAAGTGGAAGGCCGTATGTATCCTTGTCTCAGCGATTCAACTATGTAAATCTCCATAGCTTTCTTCTCCTCCTGAGACAGAGGATACACATGGCTCCGTGGGAGTGCAGCTCCTGCCTGGAGGTCTATCGCACAATCCCCCTGCCTATGGGGTGGCAACCGCGTCGCCCTCGCCTTACTAAACGCAATAGCCAAATCCCCATACTCAGGTGGAACGTGCAATGCGGGCACCTGGTTTGGACTCTCCACCGAGGTAGCCCCTACGGAAACGCCCAAACATCTACCCACACACTGAGCAGACCACTCCATCAGAGCCCTCTCCTGCCACGAAATCGCTGGGTTATGGGTACTCAACCAGGGCATGCCCAGCACCAACGGATACGCAGGAGAGTCAATCAGGAACAGCTGAATCATCTCCTGATGATCCCCCTGCGCACACATCCTAAGTGGCGCCGTGACCTCCCTGATTAAGCCCGTACCCAACGGACGACTATCTAGGGCGTGAACGGGAAAAGGAACATCAACAGGAATGAGGGGAATCCCTAACGCTAAACAAAACTTTTTATCAATAAAATTCCCAGCCGCGCCTGAATCTACCAGCGCCTTATGCTGGGAATGAGGTGCTGCTACCTGTGGAAAACGTACAGGCATACAAAAATGGGCAACAGTGAGCTCTGGGTGAGTGGGGCGCCTACTCACCTGGAGGGAATCCCCAGTGCGGGACCTGTCGTCATCTCCCCTAGGAGGCCATCCCCCAGCACCTAGCCGCGGTGTGTGTCCTCCCCGACCACAGTTTGGTGCAGTGGATGGACCCCCTAGCCTGCCGACTCCTCCTCTCTCTAGCGCCAGCGCGCCCCGAGCTCCATAGGACACGGCTCGGAGGCGCTGGAGGGTGAAATGGACGGACCCTCCGCAGGACGTCCGCGGGTAGCCAGTAGGTTATCCAGCCTGATGGACATGTCAACCAGCTGGTCGAAAGAGAGGCTGGTGTCCCTACAAGCCAGCTCCCGACAGACGTCCTCTCGTAGGCTACATCTGTATAGATCGATGAGGGCCCGATCATTCCACCCTGCATCTGCCGCTAGAGTACGGAATTCGAGCGCGAATTCCTGGGCACTTCTCCTCCCCTGCCGGAGGAAGACCAGACGCTCCCCCGCCGCTTTCCCCTCCGGGGGATGGTCAAACACCGCCCTGAAGCGGCGGGAGATCTCGTTGTAAGTAATCGTCGTGGCGTCGATCTTCCTCCACTCCGCGTTGGCCCACTCCAACGCTTTTCCGGCCAGGCAGGAGATCAGGGCGGACACGCTCTCATGCCCTGAAGGTGCCGGGTGCACTGTGGCCAGGTATAGCTCCACCTGGAGTAGGAATCCCTGACACCCAGCCGCGGTTCCGTCGTAGGCCCTCGGGAGAGATAGTCGGACTCCTCGAGGTTCCGGCGCTGGAATGGGCGGGCTGGCCGATGGTGCTGGCAGGGCGGGAGGCGGTGGAGGCGTACCCCAGCCTCGGAGGGTGGAAATCACCTCCTGCAGGGCGGTCCCCATCTGCAGGAGCTGCTCTTGCTGGTCCCGAACCTGGGCCTCCAGTCTCGTCTGGGCTGCTTCGGCTCCTGCTGATTCCATTGATGGGTGTGTAATTCTGTCAGGGCGTGTTGTAGGTGTAATGTAGGAATCAAACGCAGGACTCAGACTGAATGTTCCAAAGGATGTATTACTGGCCAAACTAAGGCAACAGGACAACTTAGCCCGAAAGCGAAAAAACACGCACGAAGGCGAAAGGTAATTGCGCACAAACAGGTGCGACAAAATGTAACTGTGCACACACAGGTGCGAAAATGCTCCAGCACAGTGGAGAATAAGCTCAACCGAGCAAAACACAATACTGACGGAAATAATTACACACAACACTAGACAAACACAACGAGAAACTTATAGGACACTAATTACGCCAAAACAGAAACAGGTGTGGAAACAAACAGACAAAAGCAAACGAACATGAAACATATAGCGGTGGCAGCTAGAATTCCGGAGACGACGAACGCCGAAACCTGCCCGAACAAGGGAGAGAGGCAGCCTCGGCCGAAACCGTGACAGGGCATTGAAGATGAAACATGGCTGGGTCTTTCAGCATGACAATGATCCCAAACACACCGCCCGGGCAACGAAGGAGTGGCTTCGTAAGAAGCATTTCAAGATCCTGGAGTGGCCTAGCCAGTCTCCAGATCTCAACCCCATAGAAAATCTTTGGAGGGAGTTGAAATTCTGTGTTGCCCAGCGACAGCCCCAAAACATCACTGCTCTAGAGGAGATCTGCATGGAGGAATGGGCCAAAATACCAGCAACAGTGTGTGAAAACCTTGTGAAGACTTACAGAAAATGTTTGACCTGTGTCATTGCCAACAAAGGGTATATAACAAAGTATTGAGAAACTTTTGTTATTGACCAAATACTTATTTCCCACCATAATTTGCAAATAAATTCATTAAAAATCCTACAATGTGATTTTCTGGATTTTCTTTCTCATTTTGTCTGTCATAGTTGACGTGTACCTATGATGAAAATTACAGGCCTCTCTCATCTTTTTACAGTTTTTCTCAGTCGCTTTGGTGCATTTCTTAGATCAAAAGTGCAATTCTTGATACTACTTGTACAAATTCCAAATCATCTAGTCACTTGTGCACATCATTAAAGCAATTTCTTATTCCTTTGAACAAATTGCAATTGCTTTTGTACATATTGCAATTGATAATGTACAAGTGTCAGCTTTTTTCCACATTTTCAATTGCTCATGTCATGTTGATCAAAATATAGTAGATGGTTCTCTGTTGAATAGTCTTACCCCTCAAAACATCTAGGCATTAGTTCCTTGCATAAGCCATTACATGCAAAATTGTTGAACTATTTGTCATAAACTGTCAAGCATAGTTTTACACATTTCTATTAGACCTTTTGTACAAAAACGTAAATTGCTGAATCGTGCAGGTGAAATTAACCCTCACTCATGAAGGAATGTAAAGTGTTAGTTCAACCAACAATCAACCAGTTGTCTAAATTGCTCAAAGGTGCATCTCATGAAGAATCAATTGGCAAGCATATATAGACAGACCACAACACAGAGTTGCAATTTTCCAATAATGGATGGACCAGGAAAGAACAGGGTCAACAGCCAAGAGGAGGAAGAAGAGGAGCAAGGATGCGTGGTTGGAAGGCAAAACAGAGGAAGAGGCAGAAGAGGACATAGGCGCATATCTGATGACATAAGGGCCACTATTGTAGACCATGTTGTCAATCATGGCCTTACAATGGCTGAGGCGGGTCGAAGGGTGCAGCCGAATATTGGGAGATCAACCGTGTCCTCAATAGTACAAACGTTTCGAAGAGAGAACAGGTATGTCCACCAATGTACAGTGCACTGTTACTGTATATAAGCAGTATACTGTATACTTCCTACAATGCTTCATATTACAGTAGTCCACTTGTATTTCACAGCATACAGAAAATATACTCTATACAGATACATACTGCACCTTACATGCACCCACCTGTATGTTTTACAGTAAAATGTGTGTTCGCATAGTTTTTGTCTATGTGAAAGTGTGCGATGCATCACTGCATTTTTTCCACACATAGGACTGCAAGATTACCTCAAACCGGTGGCAGAGGACGCCTTTTCACACCTCAACAGGAGGAGGCTATTTGCACCATGGTCCGAGCAAACAATGCCATGAGACTCAGGGAAATACAAAGGACCATTATAGAAGACAACGATGTCTTTGAAAACATCCATACGGTTAGCATCTCAACCATCGACAGGGTGCTGCATAGAAACCAGATGAGTATGAAACAGCTGTACCGTGTACCATTCCAAAGGAATGAGGACAGAGTTAAGGAGCTACGGTACCAGTATGTACAGGTAAAACATATATCTATGTAACTACTTTACAGCAACATTTATAGTGTTACATAGTACAGTAAGCATAAACTGCACACATTTCCATTGCTGTGGAAGGAACATGCAATATATCTACATTTTATGTCACTCTTTCTTACCAAAACAAATTCAACTGTGTGTTCTGGGATATAGCGTATAATGGAGTTGGAATCAAGTGAACCCTCTCACAACTTTGTATACGTGGATGAGGCTGGCTTCAACCTGACCAAATGCAGAAGGCGGGGTCGGAATATCATCGGTCACAGAGCTACTGTGGATTTGCCAGGCCAACGGGGAGGAAATATCACCATGTGTGCTGCTATTTCGGAGCATGGTGTCCTAACCCATATCCCCCTTTTAGGGCCATACAACACCCAGCATCTACTCAACTTTTTAGAGACTCTCTACAGGGCTCTCATCCCTGATGATGAGAGGGGTCTGTTTAGAGAGGATTTGCCAAAGTATGTGGTCATTTGTGATAATGTGAGTTTCCATCGATCAAACATCATAAGGCAATGGTTTGTGACCCACCCGAGGATGCTCATAGAATTCCTCCCACCTTATTCACCATTCCTTAACCCAATTGAGGAGTTCTCTTTCAGCATGGAGGTGGAAGGTGTACGATCGTCAGCCACACACACAGATGACCCTGCTGGCTGCAATGGATGCAGCATGTGAGGACACCACAGTAGACGCCTGCAGAGGATGGATAAGGCATTCCAAAAGATTCTTTCCACGTTGCATTGGAAGGGAAAATATCCGGTGTGATGTGGATGAGAATATGTGGGCTGACAGACAGGAACGTCTGGATGTGTAGAGACAGCACTAGAACAGTGCTGTGGGCAAAGTTGTGCCTTAGGGGTGGTTTCCTGTGTTTCTTTCTAATTTAGTTTTTTTTCCTTTGTGCCCCTTGGGTTGTCCAGTCTCTTTCAATCAATAACCCACATACAGTAATATGTAAATAGTACTGTTGAAATTGATATATGCCATAGAAGTGCAGCCTTGTGCATTTTCAATACAGTAACTGTCATCCAAACTGTAGCCTAAGTTTACATCAGGTAATACTGTCAAAGTACACAGTTCCATTGACAACATGCCTAAACATTTTGACAACCTTGTTCGTGAACAATGACTCAATGAACTTATCATTCTGATGACACTGACATGATCATTGGCATGAATATTTACTTTTGAGAGATGTACTAAGGATTTTTAGTGACTGACTAGCTTTAGAAACATATCTATTGTATATTGCAGTTTGTACAAATTGTTCTGAGAAATGCACTTATTATTTTGCACATGTTAGGGATGATGTGAAAAATGCACCAAAGCGACTGAGAAAAACTGTAAAGAAACACCACACACGCTCACACACACAACCCAAAGAACCAGTGGCTCTTGTGGAGAGAGAGAGAGAGAGAGAGAGAGATGAGAGAGAGAGAGAGAGAGAGAGAGAGAGAGAGAGAGAGAGAGAGAGAGAGAGAGAGAGAGAGAGAGAGAGAGAGAGAGAGAGAGAGAGAGAGAGAGAGAGAGAGAGAGAGAGAGAGAGAGAGAGAGAGAGAGATAGATATATAGATAGGGGAGGGACGGAGAAAGAGAGAGAGAGCTGTAATTCATGAAGGTAAATACAATTTTCTTTCAAACCTTTTATTTTCTTCTAAATTGTTTCTTCAGAAATGTAAGCATACATATACAAATTATTAAAGTTCACTATACAATATTGAATATTAAACTATGACACTAATGTTTACTACTAAACCTATGTATCATAAACGTTATTATTACACAAAACTACACCTTACTAAACAATAAATGTATAATTATTAGAATAATGTTTTTCTTAGAAAAAAAGCAGAATCAGCATTTTTCTCCTTTTCAGGGGCCTTTTGTAACCCGACACCCCCATCAGTCTCCAAATCCCCGTCTTCAAGCTGTGAGGGACTCAGACGTTGCCTCTTCCACGCAGGCTCTCCATGGCCTTCAAGGTTTTGCATGTTTTCTTTTCCATGATAGATCAACCTTCTTGCCGATAAGCCCAAGTTTTTGTCTTGAGGACAGAAGGGACCATCTTCGTAAATGTTC
>CM072257.1:8475408-8513381 GCA_036851935.1 Coregonus suidteri | reverse complement strand
CACACTGACACACACACACACAAAAAACACAAACCCCCATGGACACACACACACACACATAAACGGGAAACCATACACACAAAGGACAAAAAAAAACAAAATAAAAAAACAAAACAAAAAACCACAAAACCCGAGAAACAAAAAAAAAGAAAAGCAAAAAAAAAAAAAAAAAACCAACCCCCCGAAAAACCCCAACACAAAGAAAAAAAAAAAAAAAAAACCAACAAACATAGACCCAACAAAAAAAAATAAAAAAAAAAGAAAAAAAAAGAAACCAACAAACAAAAAATAAACAAAAAAAAGATAACACAAAAAAAACAAAAAACCATATAAAACCACAAAAAAAAAAAAAAACAGAAAGGAAAACCAGAAAAAAAAAAAACCAGAATAAACAAAACAAGAAAAGAAAAAGAAAAAAAAAAATAAAAAGAAAAAAACAAAAGTAAAAAAAAAAAAAAAAAAAAAAAAAAAAAAACCACAAAACCCAAAACTAAAACTAAAGAAACAAACACCAACCAAAAAAACAAAAAAAAAAACTAGTCCCAAAACCACCATAAACAAAAAAAAAAAAAACAAAAAAAAAAAATACCCACAAAACAAAAGCTCAACCACAAAAAAAAAAAAAAAAAAAACACAAAAAAAAAAACAGACAAATACAAAAAAACCCCACAGAAAAAAAACAAAACAGTAAAAAAAAATCAAAAAACCCACAACAAAAACAGAAAAAAACCAACAAAAACCCACAAAGCAAAAAAAACAAAAACAACCCCGAACCAAAACTACAAGAGAAAACAAAACACAAACCAAACAACAACAACACCCAAAAAAAGAACAACAACCAAAAGAAAACAAACCATAGCAATAGAGAAACCAATAACCACAAACACAAAACCGAAACCAACCATAGAAAACCACGCAAAGACAGAAAAAACAAAAAACCCCCCCAAAAAAAAACAACCCAAATAAAAAAAAAAAAACAAAATGTCAAAAAAAAAACAGTCACATGCCACAGACCTGGACGAAGATCAGAAAAAAGATGAAAAAAGCATAAAAAAAAAAAAAAGAAAACCAACACAACAATTACACCTTAACGGAAAAAGAAACGCCACCCACACCAGAGAGAAAGCTGTGCATGACATGCATGTTGTTATCCCTCTGAATCCTCCAATAAGGAAACTAGATTAAACATATTACCCAGAATGAAACCGCAACATAGACACAACCATTGATTTGTAATTTTATTCAAAACTAAAAACCAAAGAAAAACTAGACAAAAAAAACAAACAAAAAAAAACATACAAGGGCAACAAAAACAACACGCTCCAAAAAAACAAAAACAGTTATCTCAACAACCACTAAACAAAAATCCCTAAAAAAAAAAAAAAACTGAAAAACAAAAAAAAAACAAAATTGCAAAAAACACAAGTCAACTCAAAAAAAAAACTATAAATAAAGCAATACAAAAAAAAAAAATTCAAAAACATAAAAAAAAAAAAAAAAAAAAAAAAATCTCAAACAGCTTATTCACCAACTTGGGGAAATCAGTCTAAAAAAAAAAAATGTGGTGGTATAAAAGCAAAAAGAAAAAACAAAAAACAACAAAAAAATTCCCTCGGAAAAAAAAAACATCTTTCCTAGAAACCCTACAAACGAAAAATCTGCTGACAAATCGGATGGGAACTAAAACACCAAAAAAACAGAAAAAAAAACAAACAAAAAAAAAAAACAAAACCCAACAAAAAAAAAACCCCCACATAAAAACCAAAGAAAAAAAAAACAAAGCCCCCCAAGACCGTGTAACCACAGTGAAACTCAAAACAAATAATAAAAAGATATAAAAAGAAAAACAGATCGAACAAAATGTGTCCTCCCCCAAAAAACAGTCCCCCGCAAAATAAAACCCTCAAGAAAAAACCTAATGACAACCAAAACTGCGTAAATCAAATAGGAGATAATACAGCTGCTCGGGAATGACATAGAAGAAAAAAACACCAACCAAATGTCAAGACTCCCTGAAAAAAAAAAAACACATTAAAAAAGCCTCATTCCAAAAATTGAAGAAAAAGACCACCGAACACGGACACAGCGACACCAAACCACATGATGAAACTCAAAACAACACAACAAAAGCCCATCACATGAACAACAGACAAACAGCGCTAAATAAACTCTTACGAACACGCTCACCTAAAAGATCCCACAACAAACCAACACAGCTTGTTTTTTACCGCTTTTATAACCAAAAACAAAACAACAAAAACACACACAAGCCTGCACACAAACACAAAAAAAAGAACAAGAAAACAAAAAAAAAAGAGCCCCCACCACACACCTAAAAGACAATTAATTCAACAACCAACATACGTATTCTAAAACAACCCACAAAAACACAAAACTAAAAAACAAGCCAAACCAATAGCTTTTCCCCCAATGAAACCTTCAAAATGAACAACCAACCCCACACAACAAACGCAACATGCAACTCTGGGACCGGACACTGTGTGAACTCCCACCTGAACACACAACCCCCACCCTCCCCCAACCCCCCCAAAAAAAACCCCAATACACCACAAACCACACACCAAAAACCAAAAAAACAAAAACCCAAAAAACCCACCTCAACCCCCCCAAACAAGAAACCCCCCCCCCCCCCAACCCCACCACCCCCCCTACCCACCCCCCCACACCCCTAACAACCCAAACCCCCCCCCCCAACCACACACCAAAACTACAACCCCCCCAACAACCCCCAACCCACACCCCCACACCACGCAAAACCCCCCCCCCCCCCCCGACACAACCCCAACCCACACCAAACAAACGAAACCTCTTTTCCAGACAAAATTTGTCAAAAAAAACCCCAGACAAAATTAAAAAACCTTAAAAACTCCAAGAAAAAAAATAAAACTTTGCAGGGCCCCAGTTAAAGTGAGGCCCAGTGGTGTAGGCAGTTTCTGGATCCCAGGTTCCAAAAACAGCTTCTATCCAGTTCTTTTGGGCCTTTTAAAATTCAAGAAACCCTAAACTTTTTTACAGACTTTTAAAAAAAATGACTGAACTTTTTTTTCCTTTTATGATTTTTAAAAACCCCTTTGCTTTTTTTTTTTTTTTATTGATTTTCCCTTATGATATATTTTACTGTTTGTGGGGACGAAACCACAGGGGGTTTGGGGTGGGCCCTTTGGTTGGGGGGGGACGGGGTTTTTGTAATGGCTGGAGCGGTTTAAATTGGGAAGGTATCAAATACATCAAAACCAGGGTTGGTTTCCGGTTTTCCATGTGTTTTGATCCCTTTTAAATTTGGCTCCTTCCACCCAAATTATTATGACCCGGGTCCCCCCCTCACAGCCCCCCACTGGTATGTACTGCCCTATATGAGCTCCAAAAAGGGAAATTTTCCAATGTAGGGATTATTTTAATCCCTGAAAATGGCAAATAAACTACGTCGATGGGAAATTAAAGGGTTTCCCAAAATTTTTGCTGTAAACAAAGAGTCGTTTTTTTTGTGCTTTCGTTTTTTAGAGGCTTTTTTTTAAAATCACGAGGTTACAGCAAAAAAGGGACAGGGGGGGGGGACATGACACCCGGAGAACGGCCCCCCGATTGCCATGGCCGTTCTGTTCCTTCTTTTTTAAAACCCCCCTTTTTTAAAAACAATAAAAAACTCCCCCCTTCTGGCCAATCCCCAGTCCCCAAGACATTTTCCGGTCTGCTGGAGTGGGTTACCCCAAAAACTTTTCCCTCTGATACTAAAAAACCCAACTTTCCCAAATTCTTCATGAAAAACATTTAAAAAAGGCTTTAATTTTTAGATACGAAAACCCCCCCTTCGAGACAAACAAAAGGGTTCCGAAAACAAAAAAAATAGGATTTATGATAGTAACAATTTATCATGGAGTATCTTTAACAAAAACCAAAAACATTTCCTCTGAGTGTAAATACCTTCTATGCAAAAAAACTGTTATGAAGTGTGAAACATTACTAAAAATAAAAGAAACTCTAGGGGAGTGTAAATACATTACTATGAAATATAAAAGAAATCTCTATGGAGTTTTAAATACTTTTAATATAAAAAAAGAAAAAAATCTCTTGGGGGGAGGGGGAAAAAATTTGGTCCGGCAGCCATCTTTTCAGATACCCACCCCTCAATCAAGACATTTAAAATTCTTCCCCGGCCCCTTTTGCCCCAGGAAAAAACCCCCTCGGTATCCAGATAACCTAAAACCATGAAATGCTTTTTAAAAAACTAATGAATTAAAACACAGAAACCCCCTGAAAAAACAAAACCCCTTTTACCCATAAACATCCACTTGCAAGGCGGGTCAACCCCCGGACCTTTACAAGGGGAAAACTCCCCCTGCCTAAAACCTTGGGCCCTAAGATTCACCGAAATAAAAAAAAAACATCAAAAGACCTACATTTTAAAATAACATCAAACACCCATTCTACAAAAATTAACCCCTAAGAATTTTGACAAAATTTATGTTTTACAATGTCTATATTTTTTTTTGTGGCCCCTCGTACCCCTCAGTGGTAGAGCAGGGCGCTTGAAAAGCCAAGGTATTTTGGGTTCGATCCCGGGACCACCAAAACAAAAAAAAAATAAGTATCCCCACGCAGAGTAAGTCGTTTTGGAAAAAAAGGTTGCAAAAATGGCATATTTTTAAATTATTAAATTTATTGCAAACAGGGAATGGGGGCCATACACACATCTCCCCGTAGCTCGTTTCCCAAAGGGGACTGTTGATGATGGAATCGGGCCACACCCCCCTTTTTTATTTTTCCTCCAGTCTATTGTCCCTTCATATTGTTTTTTTTGGGAGTTTTTCAATCTCCACAGTTTCCAAAGGGTTCTGGAATGAAAAAAAAAGAAATGCCCAAAAAGATTTTTTGGCAAAAAAAAACCCCTTTAAAAAAAAAACCAAAAAACCACTGGGAAATTTAAACAATGAATATAAATGAGCAGAACAAAAAACCCTTCCCCCCCCCTTTTGTTTCAAAATCATCCCCAAACATCCCCCCAAATTAAAAAAAAAATTATTATTTTTTTTTTTAAAAAAATCATAAAATAACAAAATGTTTTTATCCATCATTTTCCACTTGTCCTTTCCTTTATCCAGTTTCAGGAACGGGTAAAACCCGGGCCCATCGAGTGGGTCTCCAGGAATCACTCCCCAAACCTTCTCAATATCTAATTTTCCCCAAAGGTAGTAAAAATTTACAAACATCCCACAGTTTTTTATCAAAGCGAAAAAAAAATTAAACCCCATCACTCCCCCAAATGGGGGCCAAAATGATCTTCCCAACCCAAATCCTTCAAAATCCCCCAAACACATCCCTTAAATGAATATAAACCCCTAGTGATAATATCTAAAACTATCTGGACTCAAAATGTCAAATTTTATTACAATATAAATCTTCCCAAATGTTACACCATCCCAAGGAAAAAAGCCCCCCCTTCCCCCCTTAAAAAAACCCCCTTTCAATGATGGGCTAAAGACTATGAAAATGTCCCCATTTTCCTTTTTTAAAACCCTAGATTTAGCGGTTTTCCGGGGGCTACTCCTCTTTTAGTAGTAAAACCCCTCATAGGAAGCTTAAAAACGTTAAATTTAACAACTTTCCATCCCCCCCATAGGATAAAAATTTTATATACGTTTTATCATAAACCCAAAAAATTTCTCAAAATTCCCAATAGTCACATTGTCAGTAAAAAGGGCAAATCGTTTAACTTTCCAAAGTACTCCCTTCTTTTACTACCTGGTATTTTTAAAAATTAACCTTATTTTTCCATTACTACCCTTAAGGGTAAATGTTTTCCAAAAATTTCATCAAAAAAACATAAACAAACCTTTTACCAAATATGTTTTATTAGAAAAAAAAAAACTTTTAGCCCTCAATTTTTCACCTGAAAGCTTCAGGGTTCCGTTTTTACCCGATTTTTTTTCCCCCATTTAAAAATTCCCATAGGGTAATTCTTTAAAAAAGAACATTTTAAACTAGGTTTAAACCCAACTTTTCTGACAAAAAACCTTTTATCGTCAAGGGGACTGTTCCCAAAATACCACATTTCATGAAAAAAGCATTAAGACAAACCCTTTTTTCCGATAGGGGCCCGGGCGCGACCTTTAAAAAGGGTTTGGGTGCGGGAAATTTCTCAACAGAAATGGCCCTCAAGATTCCTCACTGATTTTACGGGAATGAGTTAATATATCTCAAATTTCCCAAAAAGGGAAAACGAGGGGGGTTACTGACCCAGAAAAACCTTCCCTGCCTGTCTTTAAAAAACCCAAAGATCTCACCCCTGTCCCCTTTGGATAAATCTTTTTTCTCTTTACAAATATCTTTCCCCTTTTTTAACCCTTTTCGTCCCTATCATGACAGCACTCCCCCTCCGTAACATAACCCATGATTTAAAAAATTTCCCCCTTTTAATTTCAAAAAAGGGTGTTGTCGATGATACTCCCTTTTTGCTAGGGAAATGTACACTAATCCCTTCCAAATTTAAACCTTTAAAAGTAGTTGATGTATTAACCTTAAAACTTCTAGTGCAAAATTACCAATACCCTATGTGTTTTAATTCTACTTTTGAGTGCTTACTGTAATCTATCCTCCTAAACCCTCCCTAAAGGACGTAGAGGTAAAAACCCTTTAAAACCTTTCCATTAAAAAGCTTTTACTTTATAAAATTACAAAACCCCTTTAACCAAAAAATTTTCCAAACCCGGAAAAAACCCTTCTAAGGGCTTGCCCTAGATAAGTCCCAAAATTTTTCCCCCGATCTTCCCCTGTAACATTAGCAAAAAAGGGTTGAAACAGTCACTCCTCCCCTTTTCCACTTCTTTATCTTTTTGTAAAACTATCCCTTTTTGGACTAGGTGCAACAGTTTCTACCCCGGGTCCTGAAAAACAAAACCATTCTCCATAATTATTCTCCATAGGGGGAAAACGCCCCCAAATTTTAAAAACCCTAATAAGTTTTTTTCCCTAACTTTGGGTGCGGGTTTTGGGCCCCCTTAAAAACCAAAAATGCGTTTATTTTTTGGTTTAATAACTATCAATGTTGAAAGAGTTTAAAATTTGTTTTTCCAGGGTTGTTTTACAAAGACCACGGTTGATGCCCTATTGTTTTTAAAAATTCTAATTTCCCGATTTTCCCCCTAAGACTTTAAAACTTTTTACTTGTACTTCCCTCTATCACCATAGTGTCATTTTTTCCCCCCAAAATCTCAGCCCTTTTCTCTAAACCCCCTGATTTAAAAATTTTGTTTAAACAAAAACCCCCTTAATTCCCCTTATTTTTTTCCGGCGGGGGAACCCGTAACTATAGATATTTCCAATCCCCCGAAATCTTCTTTTACCCTTTGCATGGGGTCCAACAGTTTTAAAAATCCCCCATATTTTCCCATTTAAAACTGTAAAATGCCCTTCATCCTGTTTTTCTCCCCTCTCATTACTAACTTGAAACTTAGTTTACTTCTCGGGGCCCCTTCAACAAGTCCCCCCTAATTTTTTTTAATCTAACCCCCTTTTCCTCCTAATCTTTAAAACCTTTCCCCTGATTTTTTCAAAAAATCCCTTTACCACCAAATGTTAAAATTTGGTTTGGGGAAAAGTTCCCCACCTGCTTCGGATTTACCCCACAGACTTGGCAAACGTCAAAAACCCCTTTTTACCCTACCCAAAATCCCTTAGGTAAGAAGGAAACCCCAGAAAAATGGTCCCCCCTTTTTAAAACTTTTTTTTCCCAGACGATTGTTAATGGGACAGAAAATATATTACACCTTTCCTATGATATTATTTTTTTTAAGCAAATGTTCCCCAAAAAACCCCAGTCGTCTTTTGTAAAAATTAAATTTTAAAACCAAGGCATCTTTTCCCAACACTCCCAAATAACAGTTTTCAAAATTTTAGTTTTTTAAGGGAGAAAGTAACTGTTTTACCCCTAAAACCCCTATCCTAATTATTTTATCAATTAGTGAGATTTTTAACCCTTTGGGCTAAAACACAGTTCTTTTTTCCCTATTCACCATCCCTTTTAATGCGGTTTTTTTTATTCAATTTTAGCTTTTTTTCTTTTCTTCTCAAATTTCGATGCTCTCAGGGGGATCCCCCCCCTTCGTTTCTTCTAGGCACTAAAAGGTACTTCACTTGCCCTTTATTTCCTCTGTTGTTTTCTCCTGACACATTTCCACCCACGGGTAAAGGGCCCCAACCCTTGTCCAAATTATAACGGGCTTTAAAATTTGCAAAAAAGTGTAGCTGAAATTTTCCCTCCTCCTTCTATTTCTCTTTTCCAATTCTTGTCTGCCCAAAAAATGGTTTTGGATATGAATAAAGGTCCCCCTTGGCTGGTAAAATTTGCATTGATATTTTTCAGTTAAAGCTTTTAACAGTAAATTGTGTTTTGGTTCACTCTGATTCTTCAAAAACCAAAAAACTTATCTTTAAAACCCGTTTGTATAAATTGATTTTTAAGATTTTTCTTCGCCCGTTTTTTCCCTTTTCCCCAAATTTCTTGGGACCCCAAGCAGTTTCCCCCTTCTGTATTTCCCAACGGGGTTATTTCCCAAACTATTTGTTTTATCCGGGCTGAAAAAAGAAACGGTCAATCTCTATTTCTTCTTTGTAGTCATTTTAGGAAAAAATCCTCTCGAAAAAAAAACCCCCTTTAAATCCCCCTCTTTTCTTCATCTTCAACTTCCACAAAAGATCAAATCCCCGTGTACCCTTCTTTTTCCCTTGCCAATTCCCTTCGATCCCCGGGAGTCATATCCCCCCATGCATGACCTCTTCACATCACTCTCATCTTCATCATCCTCACCCTTCTTTAAGTTCACTCTCCCCAGACTTTAAATTTTTTCCCTTTCGGGGTTTTGGGATTCATTTTTTAAACCCGTGGGTTTCTGCTTGTCCTCTATCTATTTTTCGTCTCATCTTGTGCCTTTAAACCCCCTGAGGTATCACTGAAAGTTGAGGAAAAATAAAAAAGTTTTATTTTTTCTTTTTGTAAGGGGGGGTGTTTTTTTGTTTAAAATCCGTATGTGAGAAAGGGTTACTAACTTTTCCCATTAGTTTTTAACACTACTTTCAAACCCAAAATTTAAATTTAAAAAGGTTTATTTTTTTCCCCCCTAACCCAACCGGGGGGTAATAAACCTTCATCAACCCCTTGCTTTTCCTTTCCCCCCCCTTTTTAAACAACTTTTTTATTTTCCCCTTTTTTAAATAAATTTAGCATTTTTAGACTGTATAGCCTAAGGCTTCCCCCTCTAATTATTAATATAACCCAAAAAACAACCCAAAAAAAATTCCAATAATAAATTTAAAAAATCATAAATTTTTTTAAAAACCCAAATTTTTTTCCTTTAATGTCACGAATTTATCAATTGTGTTGGTATTTTCCCAAAACCCCATCAAATCCCAAGTAAAGAAATTTACCCAACTTAAAAAGCAACCCCCCAAAAAAACAAAGCCTTTAACCTTAAAACCCTTAAATTTACTCCAATTCCCAACCCCTTGCTCTATCAGCTCAAAATTATTTTAAAAATTTTACAGAACAATCCTCAACCCACCCTTGATTCCCAAACATCTGAAAATCAAACCCAGGTACAAAAGAGCTTCCAAAATGCAATTTTTAATGAAATAGTTTTTGGGCCCAAGCCTATGTTAAAATTGTATAACATCAAATATCTTTTAACAGTCTCAAAACCCTTTTTTTTTTACTTTACCCCGGCCCCGTCACGTGATCACTTCCTGTATTCCCCCGCCCCCCTCTCTCCGGGCTCCCCCTTTACAAGGGACAAAGACAAGAAAAGCTTTTAGTAGTTAATGCCATCACTGAGTATTTTCCCAAACCCTTCAATATTTATTCGTTTTTACATTTTTCATTAAAATAAACTCAGAAAAATTAAAAAAGATGCTTTAAAAAATTATTTATTTTAAACCGTTATTTAATATTTAATTCAAATTTTATAATCCCCCAACCCTATATCTAATTTAAAATTTTAATAGGGTTTCAAAAAAAGTTTCATCCTTTAAACCCAAACCCCAGTTTAAACTTTGAATAATCGGTTGCTAAAATCATCTTCTCTTTGTCCCGGGGGTTTCTCTGTCTGCCCCCGGGAGCTCCCAAAAAAGGGGCCTATGACCCCGGGGCCCACCATTTTTTTTTGGAGGCTCAGCAGAAACCCCCATGTCGTAGTTTTTGCCCCCTAAAAAACAAGCACATGCGCACACCCCTTTAAAAAAAACCTTTTTTTTACCGGGAAGGAAGATTCTTACTCTCTTTCCCAAAAAGACAGAAACACTCCCGCTGTAACTCCCCTTTTCCCCCTTTTAGGCAAACAACATTTAACCAAACGCTCACAAAAACATAAAACCTGACTTAAAACACAGAGGGCAAATTTAAGAGACTTTAATCCTTTGCAATGAATCTCTAAGGGTTTCGTTAGCAAGTAGCACACAACACAATTTGCATTACCTTAGCTAACTGCGGCCTACCCCCCCTAAGTAAACCTGCACCGTGCCAAATCATTGTCCTTTTTATTAAAAATTCGCCTAAATTTATGCTGCCCTAAGTTCTGGGGAAAACATAGGGGAGGTTTAACCCCCTTTCAATAGTTCGTCAACCATACCCAAAGAGCATAACATGCATATAATCCGTCAGCTTAAATTTCCCCGAAAACAAACCCCACCACACCGAAAAGCGTTGCAAAGGTTTTTTAAAGGCCCAAATTTCCCAAAGAATCGCCTCGTTCGAGGGCTTTTCCAGATTCACGGTTTCCCCAAAAAAATGCGCCTCGGCCTTTTCTAAAACCCATTGTCCCCCCGTTAACCCAAAGGAATCTAAACTTAATGTCTAAATCCTCATTGTCACCGTTACCAAAAAAAATAACCCTTTTTGGGAGATCCAGCGACCGCAAAAAACGCCACCCCCAAAGGGAAGGGGAAAATGGAAAATCTTCCAGTTTTACACAAGTCATATCCAATCTAAAAAAACTCCGAAAAAGGTTTTAAAAAAACACTCACCCTTTTGGCCATGGGTTTAAAGGAGGGTTAAAACCCGGCGGTTGACGAAACCCAAAGGGGGGAGACGCAAAACCCCGCCCCCCGTTGGGCGCCATTTTTGTCGTTTTCGGATGAATGGGGCCAAATTTTTGCTGTCAACAAAAAAGTTCCCTTTTATGCTGCCCTGGTTAGAGGCTTTTTTTTAAAAAACACGAGGGTTTTCAGCAAAAATGACAGTTGGGCATGGGCACCCGGAGGGAAAGGCTCCCCCCATTGCCATTTGGCCCTTCTGACTTTTCTTTGTTTAAAACCCCCCTTTTTAAAAAAAAAAAAAAAAACGAAGCTGACCTCTTCTGGCCCAAAACCCAGCTCCCAAGGGAAAATTCCGGTTCCCGGGGTTTGGATGTGGGGTTTCACCCCAAAAAATTTCCCTTTTTGTACTAACACAAAAACCAAAAATTCCCTTTCTTCAGAAAAAAAAATTTAAAAAAAAGGCATAATCTTCGATACGATATACTTTTAAATCCTTATGAAATGTTTTCAGCGGATAGGCTGTTGCCGTTTTTACAAAATGCCATTTACATCAGGAAAAATTTTTGCAAAAAGTTTTATGAATCCCCCCAAAAAAACATGTTTGGCTTTCCCCTAGACTCCTATTAAGTTATAGTGGGGGGCGTTTGAGTTGACTTTAAAGGGGTAACTTTTCTCAGAAAAATACGCACTTTGGTTTATACTTTTTTTAGTGTATCCTCTGTTTAAACCCTTTTTTTAAAATCTTTCAAAAACACTTAAAAATACCAAAGGGGGTCATTATGGATTCTTTTATGTAGGAAAAATAATTTTAAAGGGAAAAATGCTCCCAATTTTGTACAATTGTACATTGAATATTTTACTTTTTTATAATAAAAATACTTTAAACAAGGAAAAAGTGTTAATTGTGAAAACCCAAAGTCGTTATTGATTTTTCATTGTTCTCCCAGTCAAGGTTGAATTTTGTCATGAATCTTTTCTTGGGGGCAGAACTGCCCCAAATTTTCCCCTAGATATGACAGGGCAAAAGTCAAAATTGGCTATATCGTAAAAATTTGTGGGAAAAAATGTTATTTTATGGGGGCTTAATTTAAGGGAAGGATTAGCAGGAGGGTTTAAAGGTGGGATTAAAATCAGACATTATTTCTTTTTGCCCGTGGCCAGCTAGGACCCCCTTTGCAGAAACTGCCTCCAGGGCAAGATTCATTTACAATAAATTTCCAAACCCGCCTCCAAAATCATCCCCTCCCTATCTCACAAGGCCCCAGAAAAATGGGAAGTTTGTGATGCGGGGGTTGTCTCATAACCCCCCAGGGCCCCCGGCGGGCGGGTGGGCAGGAAGGGTTTAATACAGAAAAAAAAATAGACTACATAGAAAATCCATCAATGGATATTATTGTGCCAAATTTTCCTAAGTGGACCCAAAAAATTAAGGACACCCGCCTTTTCCCCCACAGAATGACAGGTGAAACCCGGTGAAAAACTTGACCTTAAAATTTATTCACTTGTAGATGAAGGGGAGGGGGCCGGTTAAAGAAGGAGGGTTTTAAACCTGGAAAACAATTGGGGCAGGATTGTGGGGTTTTTGTGCCATTCAGAGGGTGAATGGGGAAGACTTTAAATTTAAGTGCCTTTTAACCCGGGGGATGGTAGAGGTGCCAGGCACACCGGGTTTTTGTCAAGAACGCAACGCTGCTGGGTTTTTTACGCTCATGGTACTCCCCAAAAAAAGGAAAACCAGCAAACTTGACACAACTGTGGAAGAATTGGCGTCAACAGGGGCCGATCCCGGGGGAACGCTTTTTTAACACCTTGTAGAGTCCATGCCCCGACGAAAATTTAGGCGGGTTTTGAGGGCAAAAATTTGGGGGGGTAAATCAATATTGAAAGGCTTTGGGTATAACATCTTTGGGTACAGCTTTTATTAATACTTTAAAGCATCAGCGTAGGTGGGGGGAGAGGGGGAGAAGGACAAGCCATGTGTTGTGTCGGTCACGGATGGGGGGGCCCGAAGGTCGGGGTTTCCCAAAATAAAATTAGGGGCCCCTGTTGCTAACTTAGAAAGATTTCGTGAGGAAAAGGCCTTGGGGGGGGGGGCCACACAATACGATTTTTTCAGGGATCCTTTTTGTTTGGAGATGAGTGACACTCCAAAAAATGGTTGGCAAACTGTGGGGTGGGAAATAGCCGGAGGCATAGATAAAATGAGAGGTTTCATGGAATCATTCAGATGACAAAAAGGCTAAAGCCCCTACCGCTTGCCATTGAATCCCGTACTGTAACCATTTAAAAACTAACAATGAAACAACTCTCCATCCCAAGTGGTTTGACTATTCTCTTACATCCTGAAGTACGAGATACCAGAGAAAAAAAGGGCCTAACAGTGTTTGAAAATTTTGTCCCCCTCAAAGGTTTAAAACCCGTAGCTACACGGGGGGTTAGGGACCTTAAAAAAGACGGCCCCCTCCTTTTTCAGCATCAAAAAGTGACAGTTTTTTCAACCAAAATCAAATATGATCCAAGCCAAAAATAATGACAAGGAGTGGTATCTGATTTACACTATAGGGCCCTTTTTAAAGGGTTGAGAGGTTTATATTTTTATATGAGTCTGACATAAACAAAAAGGGGAAGACATGTGACTGGAGGAGACGCCTGCCCAACATCCTCTATTTTGGGGCCAAAAGAGACAAACCAGTCCTTTTAACTACCCAGATTTTGTCCCCGCAGGGTTTCCCATCATTTTCTGCTCTTCGCTGTCCCCCTTGAACCCCCCGGCCCATACAAATAAGGGGATATCCTAATATCCAAGGTCTTAAAGTAGGAAACATAGAAAGAAACATTTCGTTTTTTAAAGCAGACCAAGTGCTTTTTTTTCCCCCTTTAGAATCAGTAGCCCCGTCCCTAAACCCACTAGATTTAACAATTCATTTGGCAAAAAATCTGGAAATTCAAAAATCTGAGAAAAAGTGACCTCATGGTATCTCAGATAATTTTACCAAAAAGGGGGCTAGAGAGGATACCATTTAAAGGGGGCCCTGATCACTTAACTTACCTGGTCTAAAAATCCTAGAAAAACCCAAAAACTCATTGTAAAAGAGTATTTTTTTTTTCCCAATACACAGAGGCCCTACTGGTATCTCAAGGGGGACCCGGGGGAAAAGTTTTTTTCTCCCCAAAACACAGACCTTACTGGTCATCTAAAAAAAACCCGGGGGAAAAAAAGTTTTTTCCCAATAAAAGAGGGGTTACGGGTCTCAAGGGGACCTGGGGGGGAAAACGTTTTTTTTTTCCAATTTCACAAAAGGCCCCCTTTTACTGGTTGAATAAAAATGAAGCTAGGGGCCCAAATTTAAATTTAAATAAATAGCTGTAAACTTCAAAATACTGGGCGCTGAAAACACGCCGTTTTCTTTGTAAAATGGTGAGATGGAGGAAAACCGCACCACATGTAGGGGTGTTTTTGGGGGGGGAAAAATTTTCCCCAAAAAGACCCCTGTTTAGATCAGGTTAAATTCCCCCCACTAAGGATTTTGTTAGGGTTTGGGGGGGGGGGAAACTATCCTAGATCTGTATCTAAAGGGGGAAAAATCACCCCCGCAAAGAGAGCTGGGGAAAAAAGGAGGAGAGAGAGCGGGTTTCTCTCAGGATTGGGCCCAAACTGTACAAAATCTACCAGTAGGAAATTGGTGTCCGAATATAATATCGTGACCTTTAGCAGTTCTAATGTCTTCATTTGCTCCATTTCATTAGTCTTGTGACTTGATTGCTGGTATCTAGTTTTCACAGTGATATGGTGTTGATGAAGAGCATCCATCCGTTTTAGTACTGCATTAATAGTAATGCATTCATAGACATATAGTTTGATACTGGTGGTCCTACCCATCCCCCACTTCACTCCATTACCCCTACGCTTTGCTGCTCACATGGGTGTTTTGTCTCAATGTATCTGACTTTAGGTCAGTTTTTAAAAGGTTCAAAAGGTAAAGGATTGTGTTAGGCCTGTGTCAGGAGCATCTAGTGGTAGTGCTGCCGCTCCCAGATCACACATTGCCCTATACAAGTATATCAACTGTAGCAAGCTGACCCAACAACCTACCAATTACCACCTTCTGATCTCTTATGTTGTAATTGGATACAGGTGTTTGGCTTGATAGTCACTGGACCCGGGTCGAGTCCCGTTGGAGCTATCACTTAATTTGTTACATTGGTGTCCCAAAAGTGGGATAGTGCCTGTGAGGCCATCAAGAGGCATGTAATCGTGAAGACTTGGCTATAAAGAGTGTGTGGGGGCATGCTTTTCCCCAAGGAAGGGGTAATGTAGCGACCTTAATCCAACACTCAGCCACATCATCCGAGAGGTTCGGACCTCTTGGGCGTAGCGCTTGTTGGGTTCTGACTTCTAAACATGAAATAGACTTATTCATGTCACTGAGGGAGAGAGGGGAATGTAAAACGTTTCCATTGCTGTCAGGGATATGTTATTGTTAGTCATCAGGATTCCTATTGGAGGAGAAGAGACACAGTCTGGTACAAAGTCCACATGACAGCCGTGAGTTGGGGAGGAGTGAGCCAATTTGGGCAGAGGTCAGGTTAGATGAAGTGAAGGAAGAACATATATCACTAATCTTCTGGATAGCAACAGAGGTGTATTGCTGTTCAGATGTGGGAAGGAGGGGCTCAGCATAGGAGAAAGGGTTTAAATACCAGTGCTTGTGTGAATATGTTCTTTGTCTTATGCAGCTGTATGATCCAATGGGTGAATAAACTTGGTTTGAGCTTTACTAAACGTCCCTGAGTTTTACTAGGTTCATTTAGAACCTAACACGCTTAAGGTGTTGGCTTGACAGTTGATGGACCCAGGTTCAAAACCCGTTTGGGGCTACCCCCTGAATTCACTACAATATATTTGTTTGCCTACGGGCAGGGAGACCCGGGTTTGAGACGAAAGGGGAATTACACTGTTGCTGTTTGCAAAAAAACACTACATTGGTGGAAGCAGTGGAATTATGCATTGGGAGAGGTGTGCACATTTCATGGGCGGGATCTGTACCCAGGTGTCCCATGGGAAGAACCAGTGTCTTGACCATTAGACCAAGAGGTAATGCCCTCTTGACCTGAGGGTGACACTGATTTTGAAGTTGAAGGCAGGACTACCTCATTACCAGATCATGAGACAGACTCATGTTTTCTACACACATGGGATAGTGTAAAAGGAACTTTGCCTAGGAAGGCCATGCTAGAAGTGTTAGAAGGTGGAAGTTAGAAAATTAGTCCAGTAACTGAAAGGTCACTGGTTTGAGTCCTGAGCCAGACAACAAAACGTGGGATTTGATCTGAACTGGCAGATCTGTGACCAACCCCTTCAGAAAGACAAATTCCCTTTGTTCCCTGTAACATGGACTAATAAAGTAGTACTGTACTGTGCTGTGCTGCACTTTATTGAACAGAACCTGAGAGTCCAGCATGTCAGGGGATGGGGTGGGGGGTGGGGGGTAAGAGCAGCAGTGGGGGATGGGTAGCTAGTCCTTGATTGGCTGTAGACCTGGGAGCCACAACTGCCAAGAGAAATTCAATCTACCCTTTTTATCAGCCAAGCCAACATACTGTTTTACACACCATTTTTGTGGACTGTTAATGTTTATATTTAAAATCAACACTGAGCTTTTCATGTTATAATCTGTTATTTATCAAATCTGATAGTAAGATATTGAAACCATATACAATATGCACTAGAAATGGTTGTAATGAAAACCTGGGACACTCCTATAGACCTATGGAATTATGAGGATTTGAAGTCAATTCTTGCGTGGGAAACTGCAGTCTGGGAAACTACAACATGTTTGAAATAAAAAGTAATGGCCTGGTGATTGATGTGTCGTGTACTGACCTAGTTGAACTTAAAGTTTGAACTGTTTGAAAAATTTGAAACAGTTGGGAATTTTTTGTAGAGAATTTATGGAGCTGCTGTGTAGTGAGCTTGTGACCCCTTGTAGAATGAAAAAGTAATTTCTGGGTAGGTCTGCCTGAGTATAAGTAAGTGTTAGACTTGTCCTGTGAACACTACGAGCGACAAGAAACCTCAAGAGAGATCAACCACAGAAAACACAGAAAAAAAAAAAAAAAAAAAAAAAACTCCAGAAAACACGTCTCCTAGACTAATTCTAGGTGTGTTGTGTCCTTCATGTCTGGGCCACAAGGACAAAACCATCGATGCCATTCTTTGTGATGCACCTGATTTGATTTAATGGTGGGATTGATATGAGTGGAGGCCAACCGGACGATTCAACAGTGAAGATTTTCACACAGCTGTCTCAACAACCTTTTTCAGCCAAAAACCGGGAGTTTTTCTCCTGCGTTTCGCATGAGGGAATGGCTTAAGAGAAGACTTGCTCTATGTCAGATCTAAAAGGCCCTGAATGGAACATCCCTGCCTGGGTAGGCACTGGAAGAGGAAGTCTGTGGGCCAGATGATTTGAAAGTCATACGAATCTCTTCAGTAACGTAGAGTCCAGACTCCAAAGTGTCAATTTTAGGTTGTTCTGAATTCAATAGCGCAAATGCCACCCAATCTGTTAGTTTGTATGTATTTTCAAACGCTTGCACAGAGGTCAACTATTTTGTTGCCTGTCTTTAGCTTCAAGTGGCGAGATTGGTTTAAGGTGCTTGATATGATGAAACAAATGCAACAGTTTTTCCACCTTCGTGAACATTTACGAAGATGGTCCCTTCTGTCCTCAAGACAAAACTTGGGCTTATCGGCAAGAAGGTTGATCTATCATGGAAAAGAAAACATGTGAAACCTTGAAGGCCATGGAGAGCCTGCGTGGAAGAGGCAACGTCTGAGTCCCTCACAGCTTGAAGACGGGGATTTGGAGACTGATGGGGGTGTCGGGTTACATAAGGCCCCTGAAAAGGAGAAAAATGCTGATTCTGCTTTTTTTCTAAGAAAAACATTATTATAATAATTATACATGTATTGTTTAGTAAGGTGTAGTTTTATACTATATTTCGGTTAGAGGGGGTATAATACATGACCCTGGGTTAGAGGGGGTATAATACATGACCCTGGGTTAGAGGGGGTATAATACATGACCCTGGGTTAGAGGGGGTATAATACATGACCCTGGGTTAGAGGGGTATAATACATGACCCTGGGTTAGAGGGGGTATAATACATGACCCTGGGTTAGAGGGGGTATAATACATGACCCTGGGTTAGAGGGGGTATAATACATGACCCTGGGTTAGAGGGGGTATAATACATGGCCCTGGGTTAGAGGGGGTATAATACATGACCCTGGGTTAGAGGGGGTATAATACATGACCCTGGGTTAGAGGGGGTATAATACATGACCCTGGGTTAGAGGGGGTATAATACATGACCCTGGGTTAGAGGGGTATAATACATGACCCTGGGTTAGAGGGGGTATAATACATGACCCTGGGTTAGAGGGGGTATAATACATGACCCTGGGTTAGAGGGGGTATAATACATGACCCTGGGTTAGAGGGGGTATAATACATGACCCTGGGTTAGAGGGTGTATAATACATGACCCTGGGTTAGAGGGGGTATAATACATGTTTTTAATCAACTGCTCAGCCTTCCTTCTGGCCTCTTTGATGACCATAACAATAATTCACCCATTTCAAAACATTTCATTTGCATTTTTGCATTTTATTTTTGCGTACATTTTTATGTATTACGTATCCATTCAGTTTAGGTTGTAAAGACATATCTAGGATGATCAATGGAAACAGGATGCACATGAGCTCAATTTCCAGTCTCAAAGCAAAGGGTCTGAATACATCTGTAAATAAGGCATTTCAGTTTTTATTTTTAATACATTTGCAAACATTTCTAAAAACCTGTTTTCACTTCATCATTATGGGGTATTGTGTGTAGATTGATGAGGATTTTTTAATTTTTTAGAATAAGGCTGTAACGTAACAAAATGTGGAAAAAGGGAAGGGGTCTGAATACTTTCCGAATGCACTGTATATGGGAAATGCCATTTGGAAGATATATTCTTGTTTTACTGAACCATCACAATAATAAATATAATGTTAGACCACACACATTTTGGATATGCTTGGACATTGTCCCAGGTCATTGAGAACGTTCCGTACATCACAGTTTCCTCCTGTGAATAGGCCAGTCTCCTCTTAAATATATTAATCTGGAATTAACATTGACATTACTGACATACACGTAATAACCACTCATTGTACTCATAAATAAGGTAGCCTGTGTAATCACCTTGAAATAACAGAATTATGAAATAGGCTGAATCAGATTGTGTTTACATATGTTTAAGACTCACACTTACCTCAGCCTGTTTCTTCCACTTCATGATCTGGGTATCATTGCCGACCCTCAACCTGTTAACATGTCCTCTAGTGGCATCAGAACATAGGCAGATGGCCATGGAGTTCAGAGTCAACAATATCTTCTCACAGCATCCTCCCCTCCACAGCTCCATCTCCAGGCATGTTGGTACAAACTTCATTTTATTTTGCCTGCTGGTGAACAAGGCCATTGACAGCACCATCCATGTCCCTCTGTCAAGGAGGTCCTGCTTCTTACGTTGAAAGTCGTCTCTGAAAAGAGGAGACATTAGAAGGTTTCTTCTCTTAGTTTAGTCTTTTGTCTCGGACAAGGCTTACATGTCAGAGGCGTACTTACTTTACTAATTGACTTGTAGAAACGGTACAACTATATACAACATGTCAATTGTGAAATGATTGATATTGGACATCTAGTGTGAACATGATATTGGGTTAATCCTCACCGTGTGGTGATTTCTCTACCTTTAGATGAGGTCTAGTTTGAGGTTTTTGGTCTGGGGAAGGGTTGCCCTCTAACAGGTGGCAATCGAGGTAATATCTGGCCCTGGCAATAAGACCAGATATTACTTTCTTCACATCGGGGACAGGGGACTTCCAGCCAATCTCACCTTCTTCACCTTAGCAGGTTTAACAGCCAATCTAACCTTCTTCAATTTAGCTGGTGTTCCAGCCAATCTCACCTTCTTCTCCTTAGCTGGTGTTCCAGCCAATCTCACCTTCTTCTCCTTAGCTGGTGTTCCAGCCAACCTCACCGGCACAGAAATGACGTTTTTGATGGAGACACAGGATACGGTGGTCTGGCAGTAGGAGGACTGGTCAGGGACAAAACACTTGTCCTATTGTACCCTCCTCTGCCTTTAACTCATTCTAAACTACCACCTACATATTTATTCTCAGACATATTGTCCTCACAACTGTCTGTCTCTCCCTATCTCTCAATACTCTGTGTGTGTGTGTGTGTGTGTGTGTGTGTGTGTGTGTGTGTGTGTGTGTGTGTGTGTGTGTGTGTCTATATAGTAAATGCTATATATATATATTATATGGTTATATAAGTAATTAAGTGAATAATGGAACAAATGTAGTGAGTGTGTCTGTTTGTAAATGAAACCTAGGCTATACAATTATTGTAATATGTAAAATAAACATATATTTCTATGATTTATCTTTCCTGGTTGTTATTTCTCAGTATCTCTGGACTTAAAATGTGCCAAGTCAATAAAGTTATGCGCCCAATTTTGTGTTTACTGACGCCTGTAATGATCTGCGAAATTTTGATTGGTTGACACAGCATCTGTAGATTGTGTGATTTGATTGGACAACGAGTATTTGGAGACCTTGGTCTACGTCATTGGATATTCAATTGACACATGTACTCAGTTTCCACCTTCGAGAAACAGAAAGGAGCGAAAAGTCGGTGGTTGAATTTGATTAACGTTTAATGAAAAATAATGGATTTCAGCAAAAAAAGAAAGACACCCAACTACAGAGGACAAACATTTTGTGATTAATTGGTTTTGGAAGTATTGACCTTGAGAGAATACATAACCTTTTTTGTGTTTTTAAAAATTGTTATTACACGACAAGTTCAAGCCACTTTTGTTTGCATTTTCAAATGATATATACTTATGGCTTATGCCTTAATTATAGTGGCGTAACTGTGATGTGAGATCTTAACTAGAACAATAAGAAACTACTATATAGTCAATGGAATAGTTGTTGTCATGGTAGACTTTTAAAACTAATTATGTGGCTGGCCACTGTCGTAGTAAATATAAACTGTTATAGATTGATCTGAATATATGTTGTGTAAGATGTTGTGCAAGACCTATTAGGGTCAGGAGCTTGTTTTCAATAAATGCTGTTCCTATGCAAGAACAATGGACAGAGGACCATATCTTGTCACCAGGTGGCCAAGGACAACACCCACGCCACAGGCCACAATCACTTGTTGCTCCCCACGAGTTTCCCTTGAGACACACACACACACACACACACACATCTCACTGTGGACGCACACTCATTCTCAACTCCCCTGTCTACTGGTCGGGTGCCAAGGGCAGAGGACTCTGCCGTGCACCAATGGGGCTTCTGCTCTGGACAGAGCAGACCCGCCTCCTACGCCTCGGGAACCAATCAAGGGACTAGAAGAAGGACCCCTTCCTTTATGTTACATTGTATGAAGTAATGCTGAAAACTCTGTTTATTATCCTTCTCAACTGTCTCCATAAGAGGCAATTGATTGGGTCCATGCATGTTAATTATCAGGATCCCATGCATGTAGCTTGAGCAGTACCAGCTATCTCTGTTTTAATAAACTGCCTTTTGCTTAAGCAAATTCCTCTCTGTCTAGCGTCGATGGTTTGTACTCCCTCTCCTAATTATGGTTTCACCAACACCACCCCTTTACAACTCGGAAGGCATGGTTTTGCGGATAGTAAAAGTGAACTACACTCTTAAAAGAAAAGCTTCCTGTAGGATCCTTTAGGATAATATAAGGTTAAAAAATATGTAACCTTAAGATGAATTTCCAAGCCTATACTCTGCCATCAGCTCGTTGTTGAACCGTTGTAGACTTCAGGGGTTCTTTGAAGAAGCCTCTTCAAAAGAGGGGTTCGGTTTGGAACCAGCAGCGCCCTCGTGAGTAAAGGGCGCTCGAGCGTAGAATTCAAATTGAGACCGTTGGTCAAAAGACAACTGGAAGCGGGAAGCGCGCGGATGGTTGGAGAGACGCGACCAATAAGAGATGACTTGCAACGGATTGACGTGAAAGGTGAGTGAACCTTAGCTATTCGCTAGCTAAGATAATAATTCATCAAACTACTATCAAATTACTAAAAAACAATACATGATGTAATGTACTCTTGGTTTTTCATTAGCTAGCCAAGCTACATAGCCTGTAATGTTAGCTGGTAATTGTTGTATAAATGTTGGTACGTTTTAGCTAACGTTAGCTACAGTAGCTAGCTAGTTAAAGTTACTGTAACGTTAGCTAACTTTAGCTAGCTAGACTCAATATTGAGAAATTGTAGTCATTTTAAACCCCATGATATACTTTCTCACCATCTCCTTCCATCCTCCTCCCTTTAGTACCTGGCTTATCCTGCCCCTGTCCAGTTAAGTGGTGGAGAGTTTGGAAGCTGTGAGCTCTGATAGAGAAATGTATCAACCACCACGAACAGGTAAAACAGACACACACACACACACACAGATGACCCAATGTAGATTATGTTGGACTTTACAAAAAGAAGAATACATAAAGCAGATCAGATTAGTTAGATGCATTTGATATTGAATACTCATGTTGTTTATGTTGTGTTTGTGTCTAATTGATGTCTTTCAGGTTGGTGTATTGGGGCGGATTGTTCTGTCCTCTGTATTTCAGACCAAAGCAAGACAATGTTTAAAGCTCGCTATGGATCTACTAACAGGTTAGCCTCTAAGTATTTGGATGTATTTGAAGTGTGATTATAGTGTGTTCTGTGTTACTCCTTTGTCAATCCAATACTAACTGAATAGTGAATGAATGTATTTACAGTGAATCAATCAATCAATACAGTTTGATTATAGTGTGTTCTGTTTAATTCCTTTTGTCTTTTCCAATACTAACTGAATGGTGAATGAATGTATTTGCAGTCAATCAATCAATCAATACAGTGTTTGAACAAAATTCAACTCCAGTTGAAGAACTGGGACAAGTTACAAATCTCGTTGTGGGGTAGGCCACATGTTATGAAGATGGTTAAAGCTCCTAAACTGAATTACGTCAGTAGCATGTTTCCACTGTCCATACTTGCCTACACCTTTAACACCATAGACACAATTATTCATTTGGACTATTAAAAGGGCCAGGATGAACCAAGCTAGATTACAGGTAAAGACTTAGAAGGGAGGATTAAAGCTCCCTAACATGTAATTATAGCAAGAAGCATTGCTAACTTTTTTTCACTTTTGCTTCATGTGTCAACTTTAATTTGAGTGTGGCTGTGGAAGACTGGTCCCTTGATGATGTCTGCAAGTGGCTGAGTACCAATGATCTCCATGATTCCATCCCATCATTCCAAGGTTCACAATCTTTCTGAAGAATGCCAACTCTCTTCAATTGTCCACTTTGCAACGAGCATACTGTCTTTGTGTCCAGACGACTCACACATATTGGCCTCTATCACCAGCATGAACCACATTTTCTAATTACCTGTGGAATTAATGGGTGTGGGAAAGCAAATATATGTTTTAGCGCCTATCGGTCACACATCTACCAAAACCACAGAGCTTTTAAGCCCCAACTTAGATGAGAATTGCCCTCATGATGAATTTGAGACTGGGACTGATCCCATTGAAGATGACATGAGCGATGTAGAAGGTCTGCCAGAGGCTGAATATGTTCAAGCCACAGAGATCAACACTGAGCAGCTAATTGAAGGTCTCAAAAACGATCTGTCTTTTTATTTTGAAAATCAGGAAAGAACACTGCATCCCAGCTACGGTACAGAATAGCATTGTTGAGGACCTCTGAACCATTTTGGATGCATTTATGACACACTACAGCGATCCCCTCAGGTTTCATCTTACAAATAAGCAAATACATGTGGATGAAGATGGGACTTGCTTAACAACTATGCAGTATTTGAGGAATGCATTAGATGCATAAGCTCTGAGTGGATGCTGGAGCATTACTGTGTGAAAGAATTGGACATGGTCAGGCCAATTGAAGTACAACTGAGCAACAAAGAAGGTTATAAAACAAGGTGATTTCAATACAGCTACATAGTACCCAGGGTATATGAATATAAAGAGACATGAGACAAAACAATCATAATGAATAAGATTACATGGACAGGGGGACCTGATCCTGGGTCAGCACTCCTCCTCTGGGACACTTCCCAGGAGTCACCAGGACCAAGAAACCGAACACTTCCTGTTGTAAAGTCTAGTTACAGCAGGTGTTTACTGCCATCTAGTGGAAGATACCAATAAAACACTTTATTATCAGGGTGTGGAGCCTGCTGAGTGAAACAGAAAGTAAATGTTTTTTTTTTTACAGGATCCATTTTGAGACGACAGAGCAGAAAACACTATATGGAGAGAACTAAAAAATAAAGTGAGTATTTCTAAGTATTTCTGAACAATAATCTATTCTAAAGGACAGAGTAAGAATGAATACCTGGAATGAGATATTACTAGTTAGTAGAACTGCTACTTGAGCTGAGTTGCTGACAGACAGCAGTTTTCAAAGTGGAAACTAATCAGTAGGTCTATGTGTTATCAGGTAGGCCATTATCATTGTCATTATGGAGACACCTATTTTACAACCATTATTCCATGAAACATATTAACGCTGTAGAACTGATGCACATCAAGAAATAAGGTGACAAATCACAGGAAAACTACTTTAGGCGCTCTAGAGCACGTTAGATACATTCTGTCGGAGGTGGTTTAAACTGCATTCTAATGTCGACTTTGCTTATGGAAAACCATATCATGCCAAGGTTTTTACACATGCTCAGTTCTTGGGTTTTGTTCTTGGGTCTCGAGTGGAAATTTGAAATGGAAGTTATGGAACTCCATCATGTGCTTCTGTTATGAGAAAACCTCCACAATGAAACAGACATTAAATGTGGAGAATGATATATCTGTTGACCATCAAGTAGCCTATTAATTGTTATGCCTGTCTAGGCAACTGTAGTCTGCCATTTTATACTATAAATATGTTGAAATGACTGGAGTCGTTGCAAATCATTTTGTGCCACTTGTGTAGCCAACCTGGAGCTGGCAAACAGATGTAATAAATAGCCTTTAACTTCAGTTTATTGTTGTTGTAGCCTTGTGTTATTATGCAATTATTAATGGCCGTGTTTAGTTCATTCAATTGGAAGTTATCAAGTGTCACCATGGTCACAGTTCTATCTCAATTGCTGATCAGATGTTAGAATGCATTAGATTGAAGGTAACAGTCAGCCAGATTAGGCTACAGGTAAAAAAAAATACCTGGCTGTTGTTGACAAGCATGGACCTATTCAGTTCATATCCATATTATTAAAATTTGATTCATTTACTGAAATTACGACCCCATTCTCAGTAGCCTATTCCAGCAGGCTACTGGGCAACAGAAGCACTTCCTACCTCAAAATCGTCTTGCTATTCATGTTAAATAAATGAATCTGTCATTTTGAACTAAGCAAGCTGCTAAATCATTCAGCTTACATCTTGACTACATCTTGCCCAGGCTACTGGAGGCTGTCTGAAATAAGATGTAGGCCTATCAGGGGCTATGTTTTGGCCTAGTTTTCAGGCCTTGTGGGTGGATTTTGAGTAGTCATTGGGCTAGAGAAAGTAATTGCATTAAATCACCTGACTGTTTGGATGTATCTATTAGTAAACAGTTTTATTTCTGAGAGATCATGAATAAAAGAGAACAATTGACATTCAATAATTAGTTGTCACTGTGTTCACCACAACCAACATGCTGCATCTCTGTTTAGGGGTCAGTGGTCTAAAATGAGTCTCTCTGGGGAGAGAGAGGAGGGGGGCCCTGCCTCTAAAATGAGTCTCTTTGCGGGACATGACACCAAAACTAAGAGGTGAGCTGAAAATATTGTTTAAGAATTTATATTCCAAAATGCTATATAGGAGGGAAAAAAATCACTTTTGTGTTTTTTCATCAGAAATGATTACTAATGGGTACCTTCAATGTAACTATTGTAGATTTTAGATGTGATTTAAAACCGTTGTTTAGCTGGAATGGAATGTTCGTATCCTGTATATTTGACTGTGATACGTGGTTGTCTCACCTAGCTACCTTAAGATGAATGTATTTACAGATGCCATATCTTAATTTGACCCTGTTTCTCACAGCAGGAACATAATCCTGCAGCAATAGCAAATGTGCATTTATAGGTGGATTATAATTAAGGGATATTTTCTGTAGGGGTTGATACATTTTTCATCAGGGAAAATCAAGTCTGACATTTTAAAGTGGAAATTACCCAATTTAGAAGCCTTTATAAAGCCTTGTAGTGGTTTAATCATTTCTTTAAGCAATAAAAGCTAATTGACTAACATTTCTGAAAATGGATATATAGCGTTTTGGAATGAAACTCTTCATATTTTTCCCCATCTGAGCTCAGAGTAGATGAGAGATGTAATGTTTGTCTCTGTTGTGTTGAAGCCCAATCAAGCAGGAGAGACCAGCCTCCCCTGTACCCAGCTGTGTGTCCATGAAGAGTGACTGGTCTATGAGTCGTCCTATATCCTTCAGAGAGGGAGACTTTTCTACTGAACAAAGGTAAGAAGAACTCATGGGTCATGGTCAGTGAGTTAAACAACACTGTCTCTAGTCATTTCTCCTCTCCCATTTTACCATTTATTTTTGTTGTTTTCATAATCCATAGGCTAATCCTTTTTTCCATTTTCATAGTCCTAAAACAATATTAAACAAACACAACATTCCCTCCCTGTGTGTGTGTGTGTGTGTGTGTGTGTGTGTGTGTGTGTGTGTGTGTGTGTGTGTGTGTGTGTGTGTGTGTGTGTGTGTGTGTGTGTGTGTGTGTGCACTCCCTGGATGAGGAGATGTAATCTCTATCCTGATTGCCTAGTCACTTTTACCCCTACATACATGTACATATTACCTCAACTACCTGGTACCCTTGCACATTGACTCAGTACTGGTACTCCTTATAGCCTCATTATTGTTATTTTATTATGTTACTATTTCCTTTTTTTATTTAGCTAATTTTTGTAACTTTTTAACTAAATTGTTGGGGAAGGGCTCGTAAGTAAGCATTTCACGGTAAAGTGTACCACTGTTGTATTCGGCGCATGTGACAATTTAATTTAATTTAATTTGAAGGTCATGCGTAAAAAACATGTCATCAGGTCGAGCAGTCATCTTACGCCGAACGGTCGTCTCACGCCGAACTGCGCATGTGCAGGCCGTCAAATCAAAGGCACTCCTTCCATATAAAGTTGTTTTTGACTAACATGAAAACGTGTCAGTTTGTCACTTTCACGAGGTTGAAGTAATAATGTGTTCAACTACTAAAGACAGAACATTTATAAAATGAACAAATAAATCAATCAAATTAGATATGTCACATGCTCCTAATACAACATGTGTAGACCTTACTGTGAAATGCTTACTTACGAGCCCTTAACCAACAATGCTGAGTTACATTTTTTTTACTAACACTAAAGGAAGTCATTTTTACTTCTTTGTCTTCTCAAACCCTAAACCCTGGCCTGGTCTGCTTCATATGCGTACCACAATTATATATTTTTTTACATCAGCAGTTGTCACAAAGTGCTTATATAGAAACCCAGTCTAAAACCCCAAAGAGCAAGCAATGCAGATGTATAAGCACGGTGGGCTAGGAAAACTCCCTAGAAAGGCAGGAACCTAGGAGAAGAAACCTAGAGAGGAACCAGGCTCTGAGGGGTGGCCAGTCCTCTTCTGGCTGTGCTGGGGGGAGATTATAAGGGTATATGGCCATTAAGGCCAGATCGTTCTTCAAGATTTTCAAATGTTCATAGATGACCAGCAGGGTCAAATAATAATCACAGTGGTTATAGAGGGTGCAACACGTCAGCACCTCAGGAGTAAATGTCAGTTGGCTGTTCATAGCCGAGCATTCAGAGGTCGAGACAGCAGGAGTGGTAGAGCGAGAGAGAGCTGGCAAACAGATGTAATAAATAGCCTTTAACTTCAGTGTATTGTTGTTGTAGCCTTGTGTTATTATGCAATTATTAATGGCCGTGTTTAGTTAATTCAATTGGAAGTTATCAAGTGTCACCATGGTCACAGTTCTATCGCAATTGCTGATCAGATGTTAGAATGCATTATATTGAAGGTAACAGTCAGCCAGATTAGACTACAGGTAAAGAAATAACCTGGTTGTTGTTGACAAGCATGGACCTATTCAGTTCATATCCATATTATTAATATTTGATTCATTGATTGAAATTACGACCCCATCTTCAGTAGCCTATTCCAGCAGGTTACTAGGTAACAGAAGCACTTCCTACCTCAACATCGTCTTGCTATTCATGTTAAATAAATGAATCTGTCAATTTGAACTAAGCAAGCTGCTAAATCATTCAGCTTACATCTTGCCTACATCTTGCCCAGGCTACTGGAGGCTGTCTGAAATAAGATGTAGGCCTATCAGGGGCTATGTTTTGGCCTAGTTTTCAGGCCTTGTTGGTGGGTTTTGAGTAGTCATTGGGCTAGAAAAAGTAATTGCATTAAATCACCTGACTGTTTGGATGTGTCTGTTAGTAAACTGTTTCAGATCATGAATAAAAGAGGACAATTGACATTCAAGAATTAATTGTCACTGTGTTCACCACAACCAACATGCTGCATCTCTGTTTAGGGGTCAGTGGTCTAAAATGAGTCTCTCTGGGGAGAGAGAGGAGGGGGGCCCTGTCTCTAAAATGAGTCTCTTTGGGGTACATGACACCAAAGCTAAGAGGTGAGCTGACAATATTGTTTAAGAATTTATATTCCAAAACGCTATATAGGAGAAAAGAAAATCACATTTGTGTTTTTTCATCAGAAATGATTACTAATGGGTACCTTCAATATAACTATTGTAGATTTGAGATGTGATTTAAAACCGTTGTTTAGCTGGAATGGAATGTTCGTATCCTGTATATTTGACTGTGATACGTAGTTGTCTCACCTAGCTACCTTAAGATGAATGTATTTACAGATGCCATATCTTAATTTGACCCTGTTTCTCACAGCAGGAACATAATCCTGCAGCAATAGCGAATGTGCATTTATAGGTGGATTATAATTAAGGGATATTTTCTGTAGGGGTTGATACATTTTTCATCAGGGAAAATCAAGTCTGACATTTTAAAGTGGAAATTACCCACTTTAGAAGCCTTTATAAAGCCTTGTAGTGGTTTAATCATTTCTTTAAGCAATAAAAGCTAATTGACTAACATTTCTGAAAATGGATATATAGCGTTTTGGAATGAAACTCTTCATATTTTTCCCCATCTGAGCTCAGAGTAGATGAGAGATGTAATGTTTGTCTCTGTTGTGTTGAAGCCCAATCAAGCAGGAGAGACCAGCCTCCCCTGTACCCAGCTGTGTGTCCATGAAGAGTGACTGGTCTATGAGTCGTCCTATATCCTTCAGAGAGGGAGACTTTTCTAGTGAACAAAGGTAAGAAGAACTCATGGGTCATGGTCAGTGAGTTAAACAACACTGTCTCTAGTCATTTCTCCTCTCCCATTTTCCCATTTATTTTTGTTGTTTTCATAATCCATAGGCTAATCCTTTTTTCCATTTTCATAGTCCTGAAACATTATCAAACAAACACAACATTCCCTGTGTGTGTGTATGTGTGTGTGTGTGTGTGTGTGTGTGTTTGTGTGTGTGGTGTGTGTGTGTGTGTGTGTGTGTGTGTGTGTGTGTGTGTGTGTGTGTGTGTGTGTGTGTCAGTGAGTGTGTGTGTGTGAGCACTCCCTGGATGAGGAGATGTAATCTCTATCCTGATTGCCTAGTCACTTTTAACCCTACCTACATGTACATATTACCTCAACTACCTGGTACCCCTGCACATTGACTCAGTACTCCTTATAGCCTCATTATTGTTATTTTATTATGTTACTATTTCCTTTTTTTATTTAGCTAATTTTTGTTACTTTTTAACTAAATTGTTGGGAAAGGGCTCGTAAGTAAGCATTTCACGGTAAAGTGTACCACTGTTGTATTCGGCGCATGTGACATACAATTTAATTTGATTTAATTTGAAGGTCATGCGTTAAAACATGTCATCAGGTCGAGCAGTCGTCTCATGCCGAACGGTCGTCTCACGCCGAACTGCGCATGTGCAGGCCGTCAAATCAAAGGCACTCCTTCCATATAAAGTTGTTTTTGACTAACATGAAAACGTGTCAGTTTGTCACTTTCACGAGGTTGAAGTAATAATGTGTTCAACTACTAAAGACAGAACATTTATAAAATGAACAAATAAATCAATCAAATTAGATATGTCACATGCTCCTAATACAACATGTGTAGACCTTACTGTGAAATGCTTACTTACGAGCCCTTAACCAACAATGCTGAGTTAAACATTTTTTTACTAACAACTAAGGAAGTCATTTTTACTTCTTTGACTTCTCAAACCCTAAACCCTGGCCTGGTCTGCTTCATATGCGTACCACAATTATATATTTTTTTACATCAGCAGTTGTCACAAAGTGCTTATATAGAAACCCAGTCTAAAACCCCAAAGAGCAAGCAATGCAGATGTATAAGCACGGTGGCTAGGAATAACTCCCTAGAAAGGCAGGAACCCTAGGAAGAAACCTAGAGAGCAACCAGGCTCTGAGGGGAGGCCAGTCCTCTTCTGGCTGTGCTGGGGGGAGATTATAAGGGTATATGGCCATTAAGGCCAGATCGTTTTTCAAGATTTTAAAATGTTCATGACCAGCAGGGTCAAATAATAATCACTGTGGTTATAGAGGGTGCAACACGTCAGCATCTCAGAAGTAAATGTCAGTTGGCTGTTATAATAATAATAATAATAATATGCCATTTAGCAGACGCTTTTATCCAAAGCGACTTACAGTCATGCGTGCATACATTTTTGTGTATGGGTGGTCCCGGGGATCGAACCCACTACCTTGGCGTTACAAGCGCCGTGCTCTACCAGCTGAGCTACAGAGGACCACATAGCCGAGCATTCAGAGGTCGAGACAGCAGGTGTGGTAGAGAGAGAGAAGGAGAGGGAGAAAGAGAGAGGGTCGAAACAGCAGGTTCGGGACAAGGTCACACGTCCAGTGAACAGGTCAGAGTTCCATATCCGCAGGCAGACCAGTAGAAACTGGATCAGCAGCACGACAAGGTATCACGTCCGGTGGAGCATGTATCGATACTGATAGGATCGAAAGAAGGGGAGCGCTGCTCTCGGATCAGTTTTCTCCATTAAAATCTTTCCTTATAATTATAATTATTTCACAATGCTGACCATGGATCAGCTTCTAGAAAGATATTACTACCTACGGGTGCAAATATTGAGGTAGTTTATTCTAATGCTTACACAATAAAAATGCACTAAATCACAGATTTGGCACATCATTTTTCACATGTTAGGCTACACATCATGAAATATATTGAGACAAATTACAGACAGTAGTCTACAAGTAGCAAAATATAACTAAATATATTGAACATGGAATATATTCCAGTATGATTGAAATAGGTCTATAGCCTACTGTTTATATTGTAATGCAGTCATCTCGGTTTTCATTTGAAGCAAATTTTTATACGTCGCTTGTTTGAATCAATTGCAAAGACATTGGCAACTTTGTATTTGTATTCAACTTTGTTCTGAATTTATTGGATTTTACACAAAAAAAACATTTGTCTCTCTGAAATGAAGCCATTAATTGATCGATTTTAAAGAAACACATGTCTGTTATTGAACAACCCCCTGCCATGATTAGATAGTGAAATAACACAACCATTTATTTGATAATTTCTTTAAACAATAGAAGCTAATTTACTAACATTTCTGAAAATTGATATATAGCGTTTTGGAATGAAACTCTTCTTATGTTTCCCCATCTGAGCTCAGAGTAGATGAGAGACGTAATGTTTGTCTCTGTTGTGTTGAAGTCCAATCAAGCAGGAGAGACCAGCCTCCCCTGTACCCAGCTGTGTGTCCATGAAGAGTGACCGGTCTATGAATCGTCCTATAGTGTTTAGAAAGGGAGCCTTTTCTACTAAACAAAGGTAAGAAGAACTCATGGGTCATGGTCAGTGAGTTAAACAACACTGTCTCTAGTCATTTCTCCTCTCCCATTTTCCCATTTCTTTTAGTTGTTTTCATAATCCATAGGCTAATCCTTTTTTCCATTTTCATAGTCCTGAAACAATATTAAACAAACACAACATTCCCTCCCTCCCTGTGTGTGTGTGTGTGTGTCAGTGAGTGTGTGTGTGTGTGTGTGTGTGTGTGTGTGGTGTGTGTGTGTGTGTGTGTGTGTGTGTGCACTCCCTGGATGAGGAGATGTAATCTCTATCCTGATTGCCTAGTCACTTTTACCCCTACCTACATGTAAATATTACCGCAACTACCTGGTACCCCTGCACGTTGACTCAGTACTGGTACTCCTTGTATATAGTCTAGTTATTACCTCAACTACCTGGTACCCCTGCTCATTGACTCAGTACTGGTACTCCTTGTATATAGTCTAGTTATTAGCTCAACTACCTGGTACCCCTGGACATTGACTCAGTACTGGTACTCCTTGTATATAGTCTAGTTATTACCTTAACTACCTGGTACCCCTGCTCATTGACTCAGTACTGGTACTCCTTGTATATAGTCTAGTTATTACCTCAACTACCTGGTACCCCTGCTCATTGACTCAGTACTGGTACTCCTTATAGCCTCATTATTGTTATTTTATTATGTTACTATTTCCTTTTTTTATTTAGCTAATTTTTGTTACTTTTTAACTAAATTGTTGGGAAAGGGCTCGTAAGTAAGCATTTCACGGTAAAGTGTACCACTGTGTGTATTCGGCGCATGTGACATACAATTTAATTTGATTTAATTTGAAGGTCATGCGTTAAAAAACATGTCATCAGGTCGAGCAGTCGTCTCACGCCGAACGGTCGTCTCACGCCGAACTGCGCATGTGCAGGCCGTCAAATCAAAGGCACTCCTTCCATATAAAGTTGTTTTTGACTAACATGAAAACGTGTCAGTTTGTCACTTTCACGAGGTTGAAGTAATAATGTGTTCAACTACTAAAGACAGAACATTTATAAAATGAACAAATAAATCAATCAAATTAGATATGTCACATGCTCCTAATACAAACATGTGTAGACCTTACTGTGAAATGCTTACTTACGAGCCCTTAACCAACAATGCTGAGTTAAACATTTTTTTACTAACAACTAAGGAAGTCATTTTTACTTCTTTGACTTCTCAAACCCCAAACCCTGGCCTGGTCTGCTTCATATGCGTACCACAATTGTATATTTTTTTTACATCAGCAGTTGTCACAAAGTGCTTATATAGAAACCCAGTCTAAAACCCCAAAGAGCAAGCAATGCAGATGTATAAGCACGGTGGCTAGGAATAACTCCCTAGAAAGGCAGGAACCCTAGGAAGAAACCTAGAGAGCAACCAGGCTCTGAGGGGAGGCCCAGTCCTCTTCTGGCTGTGCTGGGGGGAGATTATAAGGGTATATGGCCATTAAGGCCAGATCGTTTTTCAAGATTTTAAAATGTTCATGACCAGCAGGGTCAAATAATAATCACTGTGGTTATAGAGGGTGCAACACGTCAGCATCTCAGAAGTAAATGTCAGTTGGCTGTTATAATAATAATAATAATAATATGCCATTTAGCAGACGCTTTTATCCAAAGCGACTTACAGTCATGCGTGCATACATTTTTGTGTATGGGTGGTCCCGGGGATCGAACCCACTACCTTGGCGTTACAAGCGCCGTGCTCTACCAGCTGAGCTACAGAGGACCACATAGCCGAGCATTCAGAGGTCGAGACAGCAGGTGTGGTAGAGAGAGAGAAGGAGAGGGAGAAAGAGAGAGGGTCGAAACAGCAGGTTCGGGACAAGGTCACACGTCCTGTGAACAGGTCAGAGTTCCCAGATCCGCAGGCAGACCAGTAGAAACTGGATCAGCAGCACGACAAGGTATCACGTCCGGTGGAGCATGTATCGATACTGATAGGATCGAAAGAAGGGGAGCGCGCTGCTCTCGGATCAGTTTTTTCTCCATTAAAATCTTTCCTTATAATTATAATTATTTCACAATGCTGGACCATGGATCAGCTTCTAGAAAGATATTACTACCTACGGGTGCAAATATTGAGGTAGTTTTATTCTAATGCTTACACAAATAAAAATGCACTAAATCACAGATTTGGCACATCATTTTTCACATGTTAGGCTACACATCATGAAATATATTGAGACAAATTACAGACAGTAGTCTACAAGTAGCAAAAATATAAACTAAATATATTGAACATGGAATATATTCCAATATGATTGAAATAGGTCTATAGCCTACTGTTTATATATGTAATGCAGTCATCTCGGTTTCATTTGAAGCAAATTTTTATACGTCGCTTTTTTGAATCAATTGCAAAGACATTGGCAACTTTGTATTTGTATTCAACTTTGTTCTGAATTTATTGGATTTTACACAAAAAAAACATTTGTCTCTCTGAAATGAAGCCATTAATTGATCGATTTTAAAGAAACACATGTCCCCCCCTGTTATTGAACAACCCCCTGCCATGATTAGATAGTGAAATAACACAACCATTTATTTGATCATTTCTTTAAACAATAGAAGCTAATTTACTAACATTTCTGAAAATTGATATATAGCGTTTTGGAATGAAAACTCTCTCATGTTTCCCCCATCTGAGCTCAGAGTAGATGAGAGACATAATGTTTGTCTCTGTTGTGTTAAAGTCCAATCAAGCAGAAGAGACCAGCCTCCCCTGTACCCAGCTGTGTGTCCATGAAGAGTGACCGGTCTATGAATCGTCCTATAGTGTTTAGAAAGGGAGCCTTTTCTACTAAACAAAGGTAAGAAGAACTCATGGGTCATGGTCAGTGAGTTAAACAACACTGTCTCTAGTCATTTCTCCTCTCCCATTTTCCCATTTCTTTTAGTTGTTTTCATAATCCATAGGCTAATCCTTTTTTCCATTTTCATAGTCCTGAAACAATATTAAACAAACACAACATTCCCTCCCTGTGTGTGTGTGTGTGTGTGTCAGTGAGTGTGTGTTGTGTGTGGTGTGTGTGTGTGTGGTGTGTGTGCACTCCCTGGATGAGGAGATGTAATCTCTATCCTGATTGCCTAGTCACTTTTACCGCTACCTACATGTAAATATTACCGCAACTACCTGGTACCCCTGCACGTTGACTCAGTACTGGTACTCCTTGTATATAGTCTAGTTATTACCTCAACTACCTGGTACCCCTGCACATTGACTCAGTACTGGTACTCCTTGTATATAGTCTAGTTATTACCTCAACTACCATGGTACCCCTGCACATTGACTCAGTACTGGTACCTACTCCTTGTATATAGTCTAGTTATTATCTCAACTACCTGGTACCCCCTGCACATTGACTCAGTACTGGTACTCCTTGTATATAGTCTAGTTATTACCTCAACTACCTGGTACCCCTGCACATTGACTCAGTACTGGTACTCCTTATATATAGTCTAGTTATTACCTCAACTACCTGGTACCCCTGCACATTGACTCAGTACTGGTACTCCCTGTATATAGTCAAGTTATTACCTCAACTACCTGGTACCCTGCACATTGACTCAGTACTGGTACTCCTTGTATATAGTCTAGTTATTACCTCAACTACCTGGTACCCCTGCACATTGACTCAGTACTGGTACTCCTTAAAGCCTCATTATTGTTATTTCATTGTGTTACTATTTACTTTTTTTATTTAGCTAATTTTTCTTACTTTTTAACTGCATTGTTGGAAAAGGGCTCGTTAGTAAGCATTTCACGGTAAAGTGTACAGCTGTTGTATTCAGCGCATGTGAGAAATACAATTTGATTTGAAGGTCATTGGCAGAAACACGTAATTGGTTCTAACGGTCGTCTCGTGCCAAACAGCGCATGTTCGGATGTTGAAGCACAGTGGCTAGGAAAAAACTCCTAGAAAGGCAGGAACCTAGGAGAAACCTAGAGAGGAACCAGGCTCTGAGGGGAGGCCAGTCCTCTTCTGGCTGTGCCAGGTGGAGATTATAACAGTCCATGGCCATTAAGGCCAGATTGTTCTTCAAAATATTCAAATGTTCATAGACGACCAGCAGGGTCAAATAATAATCACAGTGGTTATAGAGGGTGCAACAGGTCAGCATCTCAGGAGTAAATGTCAGTTGCCTTTTCATAGTCGAGCATTCAGAGGTTGAGACAGCAGGTGAGAGCGAGAGAGAGAGAGCGAGAGAGAGAGAGCGAGAGAGCAAGAGAGAGAGCGAGAGAGAGCGAGAGAGAGCGAGAGAGAGCGGGAGAGAGCGAGAGAGAGCGAGAGAGCGAGAGAGAGAGAGAGAGCGAGAGAGAGAGAGAGAGATGAGAGAGAGAGAGGAGAGAGAGAGAGAGAGTGGGATGAGGAGCGAGAGAGAGAGAGAGAGAGCGAGAGAGAGAAGAGCGAGAGAGAGTGGAGAGAGAAAGAGCGAGAGAGAGCGAGAGAGAGAGCGAGAGAGAGAGAGAGAGAGAGAGAGAGAGAGAGAGTGGGAGAGAGCGAGAGAGAGCGAGATGAGAGAGCGAGATTGAGAGAGAGAGCGAGAGAGAGTGGAGAGAGCGAGAGAGAGCGAGAGAGAGAGCGAGAGAGAGTGGGAGAGAGCGAGAGAGCGAGAGAGCGAGAGAGAGAGAGAGAGAGAGAGAGAGAGAGAGAGAGAGAGAGAGAGAGAGAGAGAGAGAGAGAGAGAGAGAGAGGGTAACAGTCAGTCAGATTAGGCTACAGGTATAAAAATAACCTGGCTGTTGTTGACAAGCATGGACCTATTCAGTTCATATCAATGTTATTAATATTTGATTCATTGATTGAAATTACGACCCCATCCTCAGTAGCCTATTCCAGCAGACTACTGGGCAACAGAAGCACTTCCTACCTCAACATCGTCTTGCTATTCATGTTAAATAAATTAATCTGTCAATTTGAACTAAGCAAGCTGCTAAATCATTCAGTTTACATCTTGCCTACATGTTGCGCAGGCTACTGGAGGCTGTCTGAAATAAGATTTAGGCCTATCATGGGCTATGTTTTGGCCTAGTTTTTCAGGCCTTGTGGCGGGTTTTTTTGAGTAGTCATTGGGCTAGAAAAAGTCATTGCATTTAACTTACCTCACTGTTTGGATGTGTCTGTTACTTAATGTTTTATTTCTGAGAGATTATGAATAAAAGAGAACACTGTGTTAACCGCAACCAACTGCTGCATCTCTGTTTTAGGGTCAGTGCTCTAAAGGAGTCTCTCTGGGAGAGAGAGAGGAGGGGGGCCCTGCCTCTAAATGAGTCTCTCTGGGGGAGAGCGAGGAGGGGGCCCTGCCTCTAAAATGAGTCTCTTTGTGGAACATGACACCAAAACTAAGAGGTGAGCTGAAAATATGTTTAAGAATTTATTTTCCAAAACGCTATATAGATAGGAGATTAGATTTGAGATGTGATTTAAAACCATTGTTTAGTTGGAATGTAATGTCGTATCCTATATATTTGACTGTGATATGTGGTTGTTCGCACTTAGCTACCTTAAGATGAATGCATTTTACAGATGCCATATCTTAATTTGACCCAGTTTCTCACAGCAGGAAAATAATCCTGTGGCAACAGCAAATGTGCATTTTTCGGTGGATTATAATTAAGGGATATTTTCTGAAGGGGTTCAGACATTTTTCATCAGGGAAATCAAGTCTGACATTTTAAAGTGGAAATTACCACTTTAGACACCTTTTATAAAGATTTGATGGTTTAATCATTTCTTTAACAATAAAGCCTAATTGGACCAACATTTCTGAAAATGGATATATAGCGTTTTTGAATGAAAC
>CM072257.1:8442049-8474908 GCA_036851935.1 Coregonus suidteri | reverse complement strand
CTGTCTAAATATGTTAGAGACATGGGACATGGCCTTGTGTTGCTGCACTGTCTAAATATGTTAGAGACATGGGACATGGCCTTTGTGTTGCTGCACTGTCTAAATATGTTAACAGACATGGGACACCTGTCTAAATATGTTATAGACATTGGCCTTGTGTTGCTGCACTGTCTAAATACCTTAACAACAGTGACACATTATGTTATTATTAATATTATTAGTTGACATTTAACATGGAAAAGAGGTGACCCCTTGACTTTTTCCACATTTTGTTACGTTTATGGCCTTATTATAAAATGGATTAAATAAAATAATGTCCTCATCAATCTACACACAATACCCCATAATGACAAAGCGAAAAACAGGTTTATAGAAATGTTAGCAAATGTATAAAAAATAAAAAAATAAAAAAAAAACTTATGTACATAAGTATTCAGACCCTTTGTTATGAGACACTAAATTGAGCCCAGGTGCATCCTGTTTCCATTGATCATCCTTGAGCTGTTTCTACAACTTGATTGGAGTCCACCTGTGGTAAATTCAACTGATTGGACATGATTTGGAAAGGCACACACCTGTCTATATAAGGTCCCACAGTTGACACACACCCTTCTCTATTGTCATTGGTTGCACTAATTGAACTGTTTGTCTACATAACCTGGTTCAATCATTCATGACATCAGTTGATATACAGCGTGTGGAGACTCTCTATACAGTGGGGGAAAAAAGTATTTAGTCAGCCACCAATTGTGCAAGTTCTCCAACTTAAAAAGATGAGAGAGGCCTGTAATTTTTCATCATAGGTACACGTCAACTATGACAGACAACAATTGAGAAAGAAATCCAGAAAATCACATTGTAGGATTTTAAAAACATTTATTTGCAAATTATGGTGGAAAATAAATATTTGGTCACCTAGAAACAAGCAAGATTTCTGGCTCTCACAGACCTGTAACTTCTTCTTTAAGATGCTCCCCTGTCCTCCACTCGTTACCTGTATTAATGGCACCTGTTTGAATTTGTTATCAGTATAAAAGACACCTGTCCACAACCTCAAACAGTCACACTCCAAACTCCACTATGGCCAAGACCAAAGAGCAGTCAAAGGACACCAGAAACAAAATTGTAGACCTGCACCAGGCTGGGAAGACTGAATCTGCAATAGGTAAGCAGCTTGGTTTGAAGAAATCAACTGTGGGAGCAATTATTAGGAAATGGAAGACATACAAGACCACTGATAATCTCCCTCGATCTGGAGCTCCACGCAAGATCTCACCCCGTGGGGTCAAAATGATCACAAGAACGGTGAGCAATAATCCCAGAAACACACGGGGGGACCTAGTGAATGACCTGCAGAGAGCTGGGACCAAAGTAACAATGCCTACCATCAGTAACACACTACGCCGCCAGGGACTCAAATCCTGCAGTGCAAGACGTGTCCCCCCTGCTTAAGCCAGCACATGTCCAGGCCCGTCTGAAGTTTGCTAGAATGCATTTGGATGATCCAGAAGAGGATTGGGAGAATGTCATATGGTCAGATGAAACCAAAATATAAACTTTTTGGTAAAAACTCAACTCATCGTGTTTGGAGGACAAAGAATGCTGAGTTGCATCCAAAGAACACCATACCTACTGTGAAGCAAGGGGGTGGAAAACATCATGCTTTGGGGCTGTTTTTCTGCAAAGGGACCAGGACGACTGATCTGTGTAAAGGAAAGAATGAATGGGGCCATGTATCGTGAGATTTTGAGTGAAAACCTCCTTCCATCAGCAAGGGCATTGAAGATGAAACGTGGCTGGGTCTTTCAGCATGACAATGATCCCAAACACAAGCATTTCAAGGTCCTGGAGTGGCCTAGCCAGTCTCCAGATCTCAACCCCATAGAAAATCTTTGGAGGGAGTTGAAAGTCCGTGTTGCCCAGCGACAGCCCCAAAACATCACTGCTCTAGAGGAGATCTGCATGGAGGAATGGGCCAAAATACCAGCAACAGTGTGTGAAAACCTTGTGAAGACTTACAGAAAACGTTTGACCTGTGTCATTGCCAACAAAGGGTATATAACAAAGTATTGAGAAACTTTTTGTTATTGACCAAATACTTATTTTCCACCATAATTTGCAAATAAATTCATAAGACATCCTACAATGTGATTTTCTGGATTTTCTTTCCTCATTTTGTCTGTCATAGTTGACGTGTACCTATGATGAAAATTACAGGCCTCTCTCATCTTTTTAAGTGGGAGAACTTGCACAATTGGTGGCTGACTAAATACAGACTTTAGTCCCCAGAGGTCTTAACCTGGAAAAGGACTATAGTATGTTTTAGAGACTTTAGTCCCCAGAGGTCTTAACCTGGAAAAGGACTATAGTATGTTTTAGAGACTTTAGTCCCCAGAGGTCTTAACCTGGAAAAGGACTATAGTATGTTTTAGAGACTTTAGTCCCCAGAGGTCTTAACCTGGAAAAGGACTATAGTATGTTTTAGAGACTTTAGTCCCCAGAGGTCTTAACCTGGAAAAGGACTATAGTATGTTTTAGAGACTTTAGTCCCCAGAGGTCTTAACCTGGAAAAGGACTATAGTATGTTTTAGAGACTTTAGTCCCCAGAGGTCTTAACCTGGAAAAGGACTATAGTATGTTTTAGAGACTTTAGTCCCCAGAGGTCTTAACCTGGAAAAGGACTATAGTATGTTTTAGAGACTTTAGTCCCCAGAGGTCTTAACCTGGAAAAGGACTATAGTATGTTTTAGAGACTTAGTATGTCCCCCAGAGGTCTTAACCTGGAAAAGGACTATAGTATGTTTTAGAGACTTTAGTCCCCAGAGGTCTTAACCTGGAAAAGGACTATAGTATGTTTTAGAGACTTTAGTCCCCAGAGGTCTTAACCTGGAAAAGGACTATAGTATGTTTTAGAGACTTTAGTCCCCAGAGGTCTTAACCTGGAAAAGGACTATAGTATGTTTTAGAGACTTTAGTCCCCAGAGGTCTTAACCTGGAAAAGGACTATAGTATGTTTTGTGAAGAATCCATTCCCTTGGTAAAGGACATAGTATGGCACTTTAGTCCCCAGAGTGCTTAACCTGGAAAAGCACTTTAACAATTTTAGAGACTTGTCCAAGGAGGTCTGGGTGGAAAAGGTGTTGGAGAATGATGGGCCCCCAAGCCTGAACCCCAAAAGGACTATAGCCAGAGACCACTGTCCCCAAGCCTGAACCCCAGGACAGCCATACCACTGTCACCAAGCCCTGAACCCCAGGACAGCCATACCACTGTCACCAAGCCTGAACCCCAGGACAGCCATAACACTGTCACCAAGCCTGAACCCCAGGACAGCCATACCACTGTCACCAAGCCTGAACCCCAGGACAGCCATACCACTGTCACCAAGCCTGAACCCCAGGACAGCCATACCACTGTCACCAAGCCTGAACCCCAGGACAGCCATACCACTGTCACCAAGCCTGAACCCCAGGACAGCCATACCACTGTCACCAAGCCTGAAACCCAGGACAGCCATACCACTGTCACCATGCCTGAACCCCAGGACAGCCATACCACTGTCACCAAGAGGGCTGAACCCCAGGACAGCCATACCACTGTCACCAAGCCTGAACCCCAGGACAGCCATACCACTGTCACCAAGCCTGAACCCCAGGACAGCCATACCACTGTCACCAAGCCTGAACCCCAGGACAGCCATACCACTGTCACCAAGCCTGAACCCCAGGACAGCCATACCACTGTCACCAAGCCTGAACCCCAGGACAGCCATACCACTGTCACCAAGCCTGAACCCCAGGACAGCCATACCACTGTCACCAAGCCTGAACCCCAGGACAGCCATACCCCTGTCACCAAGCCTGAACCCCAGGACAGCCATACCACTGTCACCAAGCCTGAACCCCAGGACAGCCATACCACTGTCACCAAGCCTGAACCCCAGGACAGCCATACCACTGTCACCAAGCCTGAACCCCAGGACAGCCATACCACTGTCACAACTGTGACTCTGATTAAATGAACATGTCCAACATTCAGTCACACACACACACACAGACACACACATACACAGACACGCACATACATACACACAGACACACACACAGACAGACACACACACACACACACACACACAGACACATACACACACACACACCAAAACGTTCAGGTGTTTAGTTTTGCCTAGATGTTTGTTTGGTTGAGAAAGACCATTTAGTGGAGGGGAAAATAAATAATACAATTTTTTATATTATTATTATTTCTGCCAAATGAAATGTTGAACATGGCAATGTTGCTCTCATGGTCTCAATAAAGTTGTACAATATTTAGTTGCATGTCATGATCTATGCCCTTTTTCATTCTGTTCCAATTCAGCCCAAGCACTGTTACAATTAAGCCAGACCATGGGGTAAACTGGAACACTTCACTCCTTGTAGTTAAGACAACACCATTCATTTGCAGTTTGATTTACATATATAATAACCACACCAATTTGTAAAGGACAGATGTAGGTTGTTTGTATCAAGTTTTGGACACACCACCATAAAGGATCTCTGAGAAACTGACAAAAAGGTGAAAAGTGTTACAACCATCTCCGGTCTCCCCTACATGTTCAACTTAATAGACATGTTTTCCATCTCAAGAGGTCAAATAAAACAAATGTCTATAGTGCCTATTAAGTGCAGGCCCGGCGCCACCAGGGGGCAGAAGAGGGCAATGCCCCCTTAGTTGGAATATTGTGCCTCCTCAGTTCTGTATCCATATTCTGTCCCACAATCTGCCCCCTCCGTCACGCCCAACCCATTTGTTGTGTATGCTTCATTCATGCAAATCCCTTGCACGCATCATACCTACGTCATACACATTTTACCGGTTAGAGGGGCGGGGTCAATCTGACCGTTTAGGTTTACTTTCAAAGTTACGTACTACAAAAAAAAAAACATTCACCGCGCAGCTGGATGGAATTTAGCTAATGTTAACAGTTAGGTAGGTAGCTGATAGTATGATGGATATTAGAAAGTGGCTTCTCCAGGGCACAACGGCAGCATCGGATCAAAGCGGCGGGGAGGAGGAGAAGCCTGCCACAGAGGCCAAAGGCAAGGCTGGTGACGCTAATCACCGAGGCCAAGGCTAACGCTAATCACCGAGGCCAAGGCTGCTGGTCGACGCTAATCGAGGCCAAGGCTGCTGGTCCGACGCTAATCACCGAGGCCAAGGCTGCTGGTCGACGCTAATCACCGAGGCCAAGGCTGCTGGTCGACGCTAATCACCGAGGCCAAGGCTGCTGACGCCACCGAAGGCGCTAAGGCCAAGGCTGGTCTCACTAATCACCGAGGCCAAGGCCGCTGGCCCGACGCTAATCACGAGGCCAAGGCGCTAATCACCGAGGCCAAGGCTGCTGACGCTAATCACGCTAAATCACCGAGGCCAAGGCCGCTGGTCCGACGCTAATCACCGAGGCCAAGGCCGCTGAGCCGACGCTAATCACCGAGGCCAAGGCCGCTGAGCCGACGCTAATCACCAAGGGCCGCTGAGTCGAGGCCAAGGCCCGCTGAGCCGACGCTAATCACCGAGGCCAAGGCCGCTGGTCCGACGCTAATCACCGAGGCCAAGGCCGCGCTAATCACGAGGCCAAGGCCGCTGACGACGCTAATCACCGAGGCCAAGGCCGCTGAGCCGACGCTAATCACCGAGGCCAAGGCCGCTGAGCCGACGCTAATCACCGAGGCTGAGCCGACGCTAATCACCGAGGCCAAGGCTGAGCCGACGCTAATCACCGAGGCCAACGCTAATCACCGAGGCCAAGGCCGCTGGTCGACGCTAATCACCGAGGCCAAGGCCGCTGGTCCGACGCTAATCACCGAGGCCAAGGCCGCTGAGCCGACGCTAATCACCGAGGCCAAGGCCGCTGAGGCCGACGCTAATCACCGAGGCCAAGGCCGCTGAGCCGACGCTAATCACCGAGGCCAAGGCCGCTGAGCCGACGCTAATCACCGAGGCCAAGGCCGCTGGTGCGGCGCTAATCACCGAGGCCAAGGCCGCTGAGCCGACGCTAATCACCGAGGCACCGAGCCGACGCTAATCACAAGGCCAAGGCCGCTGAGCCGACGCTAATCACAGAGGCCAAGGCCGCTGAGCCGACGCTAATCAACCGTCCTGCAGCCTGGTGACATAGGAGGTAACCAACCGCTGAGCCCAGGCCTGCAGCCGCCAAGACCGACCTAGCCGCAGCACCGCCAACCTATTACAAGCACCGACCTGCCTCCGTTAGTGCCTGATGACCTCGGTGATGAGGAGCCCGAGCGCAGGTTTGTCTGGGGAAATACCCAACCCGCCTGTAGTGCCTGGGAGAAAACTGCGCATTTTGTAGGAAATACACGTGGTTCAAAGGCAGAGAGTTTTGACTGCTGCAAGGCAGAGAGTGACTGCTGCAGTTTGATGAGTTTGATGAGTTATGGGAGAAATACAAGCACACGGACACCCCCGCTCCAAGCAAACGGCAAAGAGTAGTGAGTAGTAATCTGAAAGAATATGTGGTGGAAACAAAACAATGGGCCAGCTAGAAGAGGACAATGAGAGGGAGTGTAACAGACTGTTTTTCAGCACTCTGGATGCTGTACTGGGAGAAATGTCAGCAAGATTTAACCAACGAAACAGCCAACTTGCCTTGCACCCAGAGAATGAAACCTTTATGGATGTGGAAAAAGTGGAACCACTGCTGGACTTAATCTCAGGAGATTTTGTGGAAACTGAGTTTACTGTCGCACGCCAGTTTCTACAGACTGAAATCGCCCGATCTGGAGAAGAAAAATGGACAACGCAGAGCATTTTGGAGAGATTCTCCGGGCCTCTAACAGCAATGTCTACTGTGATGATGGCATTGAAGCTGGGATTAACATTTGGAGCATCCACGGCAACTTGCGAGAACTCTTTTTCAACATAGAAAAACGTATTCAGTGAGCACAGACGGAGCATGTTGCACAGGAGGAAAGAGCAGCTGATTCAACTGACATTTGAGAGGGATCTTACAAGCAAATTCCGTGGGGAGTGGAAGGAGAGACTGCTGAGGAGGTTCAACACAGCATCAAGGCGGCTGCAACTCTCTTTTGAATCTGGGTAGAACAGGCAGCCTGGCTGGGCTTGGAGTATTTAGTTATTTGCTAGCTTTTGGAAATGCGTGGCAAACGTCAGAAATAGGCGTAGACGTGATTTTCTTTATTGGCGTTGCTGCCAAGTCTACTGCTTGATTTCTGTGATTGGATTGGAAATGTTTGGTATATAATATAATCTGATTGTTTTTAATGTTGTTTTATAATGTAGAAGAGGTGCTTTGCATTACATTGATGAGGGTGGGCAGACCTTGACCAATGGTTGAGTAACGATGTAGCTATAGTGTTGCCATAAACAACTCGTTGCTATGGAATACTAATGTCTCTGTTATCATACGCAGCGTAGGACGGCACTCTGGTGGGAAGACAGCTTGGTAGCTGCGTCCAAGCTGCATTGGACCGATAAGTCCTGGTAGTGCATTGTACATTATTGTTTGCTTTCCCGCCATTGGAAATGCATTGTATTGGCATGAGGAAGTGTTATTACGGTAATTAGCAACTGTTTTGCATTGGATTGGCATGAGGAAGTGTTATTACGGTAATTAGCAACTGTTTTGCATTGTATTGGCATGAGGAAGTGTTATTATGGTAATTAGCAACTGTTTTGCATTGTATTGGCATGAGGAAGTGTTATTATGGTAATTAGCAACTGTTTTGCATTGGATTGATGGGTATTTTGCATGTAGCTGTGTAGCGTTGTCATAACTTGCAATTTCTCGAGCCGGTTATGAATTGTCCACGTTTGTAAAGCGGTGCAGTAGCCTGTATTCTTGCGGCAAGACAGCCGTGCGTGGCTGCAAATACATTGTGTGTAATTGTACTATCGATTATTATCCACCCTGTGTTATCAGCAAGTGAAAATAGTTGTGCCCCCTTAGTAATTTCTGATGCCCCCTTGCCGAGTTAATCCTGCGCCGGGCCTGGTTACAGGTGAAATAAATGATGGTGAACGTGCAAGGTGATGAGATTGATGCTCCTTTCCAATAAATATCGAGGGTCTTATTCTGGTGACATGTTGATCGATGCTTGGCTGCTAATGAAGGTAGTTATGTGGCACTACATTAGATCACTCTAATATGGTATCCTTGCGTGCTGCAGGATACATTCAGAGTAAGAATTTGTGATTAGTCCGGAGTCCCGGCTAGTGCTGCGGCTGACCCCCTTAAATACCTGCCGCCTCAGTACATCCACCTCTTCCTTTTCTCACCTCATTCATTTGTCTTGGAGATGAGAGGCTGGTGGTTGACAGAGGAAAAGGAAACCAGGTAGAAAGAGGAGGATACAGGGCATTCAGTTAAATAAATAACAGTCCTCATCAAATCAAATCACATTTTATTTGTCACATACATGTGTTTAGCAGATGTTATAGTGGGTGTAGCGAAATGCTTGTGCTTCTAGCTCCGACAGTGCAGTAATATCTAACAAGTAATATCTAACAATTTCACAACATATACCCAATACACACAAAACCAGTGTGTGTGTGTTCAGTGTGTGTGTGTGTCCAGTGTGTGTGTGTCTAGTGTGTGTGTGTGTTTGTTCAGTTGTTTTGTGTGTGTCCAGTGTGTGTGTGTCCAGTGTGTGTGTGTGTCCAGTGTGTGTGTCCCAGTGTGTGTGTGTGTGTGTTTCCAATGTGTGTGTGTGTGTGTCCAGTGTGTGTGTGTGTGTGTGTGTGTGTGTGAGTGAGTGATTGTTACCATGGTTATTTATTTTACAGGGACACAGGAGTCACCATAACAAACCCAAAACCCTGGATAGAGGGACTCAGTGAATGTGGAGTGGAATGTGTTCAGGTGGGTCAGTGTGTCAGAGGAGACTCTGTAGAAGGACAGAGTGCCGGCTGGCCAGTCCAGATACACTCCTACTCTGTGGGAGCTGGAGGAGGGGACGTCTATGGTAGTGGACTTATTATTGTGACAGGCAGAGTAACTGTTGTCAGAGCAGATCAGACTCCAGGACTTGTCATTCCATCCAATCCCAAAGTCATCACCCCCTCCTCTCCTGCTGATTCCTTTATATGTCACTCCTATAACAGCCCTTCTCCCACTCCACTCTACCTCCCAGTAACAGCGCCCAGTCAGACCCTCTCTACACAGCACCTGTTCCCAGACCTCAAATCTCTCTGGGTGATCAGGATACGGCTGCTCCTCTCTCCTCCATGTCACCTTTCTGTTCTCCTCAGACAGAGAGAGGAGTCTGTTTACTGTGTTTAGGGTCCAGTGTGAGATCACAGACATCTGATGGATGAAACCAGACACAATATTAGAAATCATCATCATTCACATTAGAATGTTAACTCACTTTTCACTAATTCATTTAATGTAGATGTTTCTAGGTATCAAAAGGAGAAGTTAAGGTAACTTGAGACTTGTTGAATGATCATATGTTATACTGTATGGTAAAATAAAACACACTTATTCCCATTAATTACACACACACACACACACATTGAACACACACACATCCTGAACACACACAGACACAAACACACACACATCCTGAACACACACACACACACACACAATGGACACACATACACTTTCTGAACACACAACACACACACATTTCTAACTTAAGACGAACATGCCACACACAAACACAGACACACACATTGTCAAAGCAACTCTTTCTTTGTAAATTTTCCTGATTTGTGCTTCTGTAGAACTACAGCTGATATTTAATATGACCAAGTAAGTAATGATGGTGGTCTTTGACTTTGACTTCACTTGAATTAAGACTTATTCTTAGTCATATTCTTCACAGCAGTCAACACTCACATTTTCTAAGTCCAGGTTTCATTCTGTTCTCTCCACCATGTTCCACACTGTAGCGGTAAGCAGAAGAACAGACAGTCATTGAGGGAAACACCTGAACTCACACACACACACACACACACACACTGGACACACACACTGGACACACACACACACACAGTCAGCATATAACTTTGTCCAAGCGGTGGTAAGAATGCTTGTCTGTGTGTGTGTCCAGTGTGTGTGTGTGTGTCCAGTACGTGTGTGTGTGTGTGTCGAGTGTGTGTGTGTGTGTGTAGTCTGTGTGTGACTTGTGTGTGTGTGTGTTTTGTCGAGTGTCCAGTGTGTGTGTGTGTGTGTGTGTGTGTGTGTGTCCAGTGTGTGTGTGTGTGTCCAGTATGTGTGTGTGTGTCCAGTGTGTGTGTGTGTGTGTGTGTGTCTGTGTGTCCAGTGCCTGTGTGTGTGTCCTGTGTGTGTGTGTGTCCTGTGTGTCCACTGTGTGTGTCCAGTTTGTGTGTGTGTGTCCAGTTTGTGTGTGTGTCCAGTGTGTGTGTGTGTGTGTGTCTTGTGTGTGTGTGTGTTTCTGTGTGTGTGTGTGTCCAGTGTGTGTGTGACCTGGTGTGTGTGTGTGTGTCCTGTGTGTGTCCAGTGTGTGTCCAGTGTGTGTGTGTGTGTGTGTGTGTGTGTGTCTCTGGTGTGTGTGTATGTGTGTGTGTGTGTGTGTGCAGTGTGTGTGTGCAGTGTGTGTGTCCAGTGTGTGTGTCTAGTGTGTGAGTGTGTCCTGTGTGTGTGTCCAGTGTGTTTGTGTGTGTGTCCAGTGTGTTTCCACAAACTGAACACACACTCACCCTGGACACACACGCACTTGACACACACACTAGACACACACACACACACACACACACACACACACACCGGACAAACACACATATACACACACACTGGACACACACATACATACACACTGGACACACACACACACACACATACTGGACACACACACACACTGGACACACACACACACACACACACACTGGACACACACACACAGGACACAAACACGACACACACACTGGACACACACACTGCACACACACACACACACACACTGGACACACACACTGGACACACACACACATACACACAGGATACACACACACACACCGGACACACCACACATACACACACTGGACACACACACACACAGGACACACACTGGACACACACACACACACACACACTGGACACACACACACACACACACACACACACACACACACACACACACACACACACACACACACACACACACACACAAACCACTGGATCCACAGCAACTCAAAAGCTTTTTCTGGGGTGTGTGAGTGAGGAAGGATCTTTGGTTCTCTGCCTCTCCTAGCAGCCTGTCATCATCACTCAAGCTGTTTGCTAATCTGCTTCATTGCGTTGCCAAAATAAGTAGCTCTGTTTGTGCTCAGACAATCCTACATTTCACACATACACACACGCACACCATTCACCTGCACTGCACAGGCCCCAGAAGCACTGGGGCCTCAATTGGCTCTCAGTCACTGCAGCAAATAGCTATCGCCATAATGAAAGGTTTTTAATACGAGTAGCTGTTTTCCCCTGATGTGTCTTTTGTCAAACTGTGGAAGTTTATTTAGTGGTGAAAGTCATTCTCAATCATTTTAACGTTCAACTGTCTCGGTGATTAGCAGGTTCAATGCAGCGAAGGGGTATTTTGGAATGACACCCTCCATTATATGGTGTGCAAGGACTGAACACTCGTTGGTGCAACACAGAATGTACCGAGATAGAAGGAGAGATTGTGGGTGTCTTTATGCCAACAAAGTGTGATTCCAGAGTTTCTACAGTGTTTAAGTAGCCTTAGTTTATTTATTTTAAGGACCTATCTGTGCCCTCCTCGCCACAGCGCTACCGTGTCCTCAAGCAACTCAGCGAGAAGAAGCTGAAGGGTTTTTAAAGTGGACAACTTAAACGAAAACCATTCTCTTTTTTCATGAGTGTTCCAGAAGACAGACCTTCATTGCCAGGACAAATAGTGATGTTGTTTCCAAACCAAACTTCAAGGTCTTTAAGTGAGTGTGTGTGTGTGTGTGGAGGGGGGGGGGGGTCGGTCACATATTAACAGAGCTCTCTGCCTAGGCTTCCTCACGGCACCATGACAACCAATACTTACAAAGTAATCCTTATTTTGAATATTTTTGAAATAGACCAAATTTCTTTTGGGCTGAGAATATAAGACTTATAACTCTGAGAGAGCATCCAAGGGCTAGAATGATGTATATAGAATGTATGACAAACAATAATTTTTAAATATAATTCTAAAATCTTCAGAATTCTGAGATTTTTGTCCATAATACAGAATTCAAGCCAAACATTCCAATCTCATTATGACTCAACAATTAAGCTAGGCTACAACCATAGAATTTGGAATTAGAACTTGGCTACAACAAGTTCCAAACCAAAGAAAACAACCAGCATATCCATTCACCACACCATAACTACTCAAGTGTATATCTTTTTAAATCTTCATAAGTGGACAGACATCGCGGAGGAGAGGTGAGTTAGAACATAATAATGTGTAAAAGTGTTTGCCTTCTAAGGAAATCAGTGAAGGTAGGCCTACTTATTACCATATAATAAATTATACCAGTTAGCCTGAAGGTAACTGAAGTTGGAAAACTGGAATGGCCAGACAGTTTTAAGAAAATGACATGGAAAAGATTCACACAAAATAAAAAAAATAAGGAATACATGTTTTCTCCATATATATTGATGCAGAGAGAAGTCATTGAGATGGAGAAAGAGATGACTGAAAGTGAGGAGATGGAGAAAGGCAACAAGATGAGGGGGGGAACGAGAGATAGAAAGACAAAGAGAAATGGAGGGGCTGCTGAGAATGAGAAAGGAGATTGAGACTTGTAACAAGGTAGACCACTACCGGTGGAAGCTGCAGAGAGAGGTGTTGGAGGAAGTCAACAAGGTGAGGGTGGAACCAGAGCAAGAAAGAGAAAGGCTAATTGAAGAGTTGCTGAGACAGATAAGGGAGACTGAGGCTTCTATTGAGGTAAACTGCTACCAATGGAAGCTGGAGAGAGAGTTGTTTGAGAAACAGAGAGAAAGTGCAGTGTGTCAGACAGAAAAAATATGGAGCTCAAGATGGCAAAGCTGAAGGTGCAGAACATACTGCACTTGGCCAAGATAGGGAAGTTGACCGTGGAGAACACGAGGCTGTTAGCTGAGAATGAAAGGCAGCGAGAGGTGATGGACAAACAGAGAGAAAGCGCAGCGACCGACAAACAAACAATGGTGGACAAGATATCAAAGGTGAAGATGTCCTTGGCCAAGTTATGGAAGGTGACAGTGGAGAACAAGAAGAGACTGTTAGCTGAGAATGAAAGGGTGGGGAAGGAGAGGGTGAGAGAGAGGAATGGATGGAACCTCATAAGAAATGGTTTGGAGACAGCTTTGGCCAAAGCAGACCAGAGAGGAAATCAGACCCTAGTAGCCTGGAAGGAGGACAGGGGGAGATGGGCCAAGGCCAAGGCTGGCCTACGAAGCCTCTTGGATCAACGGGGGGGAAAGATGGATGAAGGAGAAGGAGGAGATTAAGAGGAGGAGCACGCAGGCAGCAGAGGAGTGGATAATTGAGCTGAGAGAGAAGGAGAGAGCGATAGAGGCTCTGGAAAGAGAAAAGATGAGGATTCTGTGCCTGAATGGACAAGAGAAGAAGGGATGGGAGATGGAAAAGAGAGAGATGGAGAAGGAGAACTGGAAGATTACAGAGGAGCGGGAGAGAAAAGAGTAGTGAAATTGAGAAAATGCAAAGGGACAAAGAGAGATGGGCAATAGAGAAGAGGGATGTGGTGGAGAGGATGAAGGAGGCGTACATAAAGCTGTACCAGATGCAGACTGTCCTGAGGTTCAGAGAGCAAGAGCAGGCACAGGTACAGTACTCCATTTAACCAGTCACAGTTCAGGGAGGTCATAAGTCACCTCCTAATGGTTATACTATCAGATTCAACAGATTAAGTTGACTGCATGCTAGAGAAGGAGTAATAATCATATTTCAGATCACTGACCAACATGTATGGACTTTCTCTTTCAGATGGAAACTAAACGCGCCCAGAGAGTCAGGGCAAAGCAGGAGAAAAAGGAGAGGAAAGAAAGAGACTTGTTGGAGAAGAACAAAGTAAAAGAACTGCTCAGAGCTAGAAAAGCAGAGAGTAAGGAAGAAGTGAGGAAGAATAAGGAGAGGGTGAAAGCCCACCTGGACGAGGGTGGCAAGGAACTATAACGAAAAGAAACAGAGGGAGAAGAAAGAGAAAAGCTGTTGAAAAAGGCATATGGCAAAGAAAATCACATGGTGTACATCCCAGACCTCATACTGAAGAAGATGTAAGAACACAACGCATATGGAAGAGTAAAATTATTATCAGCTAGCATTGGTCAAAAGTTCATTTCTATCTTCTTTCATTTAGTGGAATACTTCATCAATAAAATAATATGAGCATTTATTTGTCAGCATTCATTCCCATATGGAAGAAAGAACACACAAAATATGAGAAAAGTATAAGATGTGGATTAAAGGTTGATGTGGTTACTGGATAATGCAATGTGAAGGGGCTAGATTCTATCAAATCGGAGGTGGAACTGCGTTAGAGATGGCAAATCCACAAGCAGCTCCTTGCATTAGCTTATCGCGTACACTGCCATTGGATGCAACTTGAGAGAGAGAGAGAGGCATCAACAGAATACCCTTAGGTGCATGAATGCCTAGTGTGTTTATGTATACGTGTGTGTCAGAGGAGGCTGGTGCCAGGAGGTATAGGAGGACAGGCTCATTGTAATGGCTGGAATGGAATAAATGGAAGAGTTTCCATATGTTTGATGTGTTTGATACCGTTCCATTTATTCCATTCCAGCCATTCCAATATGCCCATCCTCCTATAGCTCCTCCTACCAGCCTCCTCTGGTGTGTGTGTGTATGTGTCAGTGGTACACGCCTCCGATGAGCAACACTGCTCTTACCCCCTCATCCCCCATCAGTGGCTGTCTCCTGCCCCCTCTCCTCCATCCGTCTCTGGCCACCTCTCCTGCTCCCACTCCTCCATCCCTCTCTGGCACACTCTCCTGCCCCCTCTCCTCCATCCCTCTCTGGCCACCTCTCCTGCCCCCTCTCCTCCATCCCTCTCTGGCCACCTCTCCTGCTCCCACTCCTCCATCCCTCTCCTCCATCCCTCTCTGGCCTATTCTCCTGCCCCCTCTCCTCCATCCCTCTCTGGCCCACTCTCCTGCCCCCCTCTCATCCATCCCTCTCTGGACACCTCTCTGGCCACCTCTCCTGCTCCCACTCCTCCATCAATTATTACACTGAGTCTGGCCTTGACCTGGGCCTCCCGGTACCTCTCTGTCATCTCACCAGTTTGTAGTGGCAAATACAAAAAGTTATTGATGCCACTTACTAGTGACCTGGGGATAATTCCATTGCACACAATCCAATAAAAGAGAGAGAAATCCAATAATTTTAGTCCATTTATTTTCGTTATTTTCTTAAATCATTGTCACTAACAGAAAGAGTACGATATGAAACGGTTGAAAATTGTCTGTGCTCTCAGGCACACTAGTTCCCACCCACACAATTTTAATTTATTTTTATTTTACCCTTATTTTACCAGGTAAGTTGACTGAGAGACACATTCTAATTTACAGCAACGACTTGGGGAATAGTTACAGTGGAGAGGAGGCGGGATGAATGAGCCAATTGGAAGCAGGGATGTGGTCCTCTCTAGCTCAGCTGGTAGAGCACGGCGCTTGTAACGCCAAGGTAGTGGGTTCGATCCCCGGGACCACCCATACACAAAAAAATTGTATGCACGCATGACTGTAAGTCGCTTTGGATAAAAGCGTCTGTTAAATGGCATATTTTTTATGTTTATATAGACGACACCTAAAATGGAATTGAAGAGGCATTTACATTTAATTTAATTTCACTGTATTAAATTATATTTCCTTTCATTGAAATTAAATTCAAATTCAAGAATTGAATTGGAATTGAGCCCAACCCTGATTTCAACATCTGGAAAATACATATTTTCAACGTATTTTAGCACCAGGCATGCCTGTGAGGAGCTGGCACTGAACTAGACAGACACTGAGCTTAAGAGATTTAGAGACACATCAGGTGCTGAAAGTAGGGGTGCTGAAGGTGCTGCCTGATAAACCCCACATTTTTGGGGGGATACATTTTCGTGAACTAGGCCTTTATTACTACACTAGTCCCGTGTAACTCAGTTGGTAGAGTATGGCGCTTGCAACGCCAGGGTTGTGGGTTCGATTCCCACGGGGGACCAGTATGAAAAAAAAAAAAAAAAATGTATGCACTAACTGTAAGTCGCTCTGGATAAGAGCGTCTGTTAAATGACTAAAATGTAAATGTAATATGGCGATGCTCTCTGCTGGTGCCAATAAGATGGGCTATACTAATCAAGTCAGTTGAGAATTTTGATAACTATAAACGACAGATGTATAGATTAGTCTTTACAGCAATAGTCATTAGCTTTCCAAACTATGATGAAATATTGCAATATGCCTGGCTCAACAACTCAACAATCTATGTGGTATTTGCATAGACATTAAAAACCAGGGTATTTGCTGCCCAAACTGCGGGCTCTTTCGACTGTAGGCAATCCACAGCTTATTTATTTTTTAAAGAAACCAAAGATGTATTCACTAACTGTAAGTCGCTCTGGATAAGAGCGTCTGCTAAATGACTAAAATGTAATGATTCTGCCAGGTAGGCACAGCCTACTTTGCAGTTTCCTTTTAATTGCATTTCCATCTAGCCGAAGACGGTTAGGCTGTCATTATCATCGCTAACACCTACACAAAGTGGTAGACCTAGGCTATAGGCCCTACACGCACTGCACACACACACACACACAGACAGGGGCATTCCGTGGTAGACCTCGGCTATAGGCCCTACACGCACTGCACACACACTGCACACACACACACAGACAGGGGCATTCCGTGGTAGACCTAGGCTATAGGCCCTACACGCACTGCACACACACACACACAGACAGGGGCATTCCGTGACATTGTTTCCTCTTCAGGAAGTAGGCTTATTTTCGGTCAATTGCACATTACTATTTGAATAAATCAGGATGATAAAACATTAAAAGCTAATTGTGAACCAAAAAACTAATGTGAACAGGTAAAACATTTTCACTGGCTACCTTGTGATCAATTTAAAATGTGTGTCGCACTGCCAAGTCAAACGATCACAGTATCGAACCCTGCATTTACCGCCCCATCTCAAATATGATTATTCTGTCCTCCTTTGTTCAAAACATGGTATTTATATCCTATGCCCTATGTAATATAATATGGGTGTTTTCCCTACAGACCAATCCCAGGAGGCCAACTAACATACTTCCTCAGCTTTAGGGTGCCCCTATAGAACTACTCCCCAGATGCTCCCTTTAAGCTGAGTCAACATCCTCTAAAACCATTTGAAACCATTAGCAAAGTCATAAATTCCTCAGATACCACAAAAGCATGGAGCTACAACTCTCTAGTGGAGAATAGAGGGAGTATTCCCCTTGGAGAATCCAGAGTGGCTCACTGAAGAAAAACATATTGGAGAATAACAACAATCTCAGAGGGGGCTCAGATTGTTGTAATGGATAAAGTGAATATCTTCTTGAAGCCAATAGACAATAGGATAATGGTAAACACTATGTTCCATTGTCCCAGTCAACACACAACCGGAAAACACAAAGATGAATCCAGGAGATAGTGAGTAAACTATATGAGGATAAGTACATTACAGATAAACAGATGGTCTATCTTTTTGGGGCAGATTCTCCAAGGCCTAGGCAGTTTTACTTACTGCCTAAAATACATATCTCCTGAGACGTTGGCGGTTCCCTACGGCTGACCAATAGTAAGTGATTGTGTCTCAGAATCTTCCTGTATTGCTGATTATATAGACTTTTATATCAACCCTCTATCCCAGAAACACCCCAGGTATGTTAAGGATAGTTTATGAATGCAGGGGTTTATTACTATTGTATTACTCTTTATATTAACTTAGCTACTGACTTGTTCTATTGTTGTTGTCAAGAGGTTAACCTGCTAGTCAGCATTTCATTGCACTGTTAACTCCATGTATATGACAAATAAACCAACTTGAACTTAGAAGGGAAGGGGGAGGACAGCCAGAAAGGGAGGGGAAAAGATGGCCAGCTAAATTACAGTATGTGTCCTCAAATGTTATGTCATCTAAACATCTCACATTAGCTGGAAGAACTGACAAATGAAATGAATCATAGAGGTCTTATAACTTATTCCATTCTACAGGTCCATTGTTTTGTCTCATGTCTCTTTATATTCATATACCCTGGGGACCATGTAGCTGTATTGAAATCACCTTGTTTTATAACCTTCTTTGTTGCTCAGTGGTACTTCAATTGGCCGGACCATGCCCAATTCTTTCACACAGTAATGCTCCAGCATCCACTCAGAGCTTATGCATCTAATGCATTCCTCAAATACTGCAGAGTTGTTAAGCAAGTCCCATCTTCATCCACATGTATTTGCTTATTTGTAAGATGAAACCTGAGGGGATCACTGTAGTGTGTCATAAATGCATCCAAAATGGTTCTGAGGTCCTCAACAATGCTATTCTGTACCGTAGCTGGGATGCAGTGTTCTTCGCTGATGTTCTAAATAAAAAAAAAAAATATTATTTTTGAGACCTTCAAAATAGCTTTTTTTTTCTTCTTCTTCTGAAAACCAGACTTTTTACAATAAACGTTCATCAAATAAAACCCAGACTTTCCGCTCCTTTCTGTTTCTCGAAGGTGGAAACTGAGCGCCAATGCGCCTGTGTCAATTGAATATCCAATGACGTAGGCCTAGGTGTCCAAATACTCATGGTCCAATCAAATCACACAATCTACTGATGGCGTGTCAACCAATCAAAATTTCGCAGATCATTACAGGCGTAAGTAAACTCAAAATTTGGCGCATAACTTTATTGACTTGGCACATTTTCTGTCCAGAGATTTTGAGAAATAACAACCAGGAAAGATAAATCATATAAATATATATATTTATTTTACATATTACAATAATTGTATAGCCTAGGTTTCATTTACAAACAGACACATTCACTACATTTGTTCCATTATTCACTTAATTACTTATTATTTTCAGTAAACTCTTATTCTATAACATTTATTGTTTTAACATTCACACTGCTAGTTTTACACATTATATTTATATATATATATATATACACACTACCGTCATTTATATAAATATAATATATAATTATCAATATATAACCATATAATAGATATATAGCATTTACTATATAGACACACACACACACACAGACACACACACACACACACACACACACACACACACACACATACATACAGTATTGAGAGATAGGGAGAGACAGACAGTTGTGAGGACAATATGTCTGAGAATAAATATGTAGGTTGTAGTTTAGAATGAGTTAAAGGCAGAGGAGGGTACAATAGGACAAGTGTTTAGTCCCTGACCAGTCCTCCTACTGCCAGACCACTGGATCCTGTGTCTCCATCTAAAACCTCATTTCTGTGCCGGCCGTGCTGATTGGCCACACTAAGAACCAAGACCCAGAAGAAGGGTAAGAAGAGGACATTGGCTGTTACACCAGCTAAGGAGAAGAAGGTGAGATTGGCTGTTACACCAGCTAAGGTGAAGAAGGTGAGATTGGCTGTTACACCAGCTAAGGTGAAGAAGGTGAGATTGGCTGTTACACCAGCTAAGGAGAAGAAGGTGAGATTGGCTGTTACACCAGCTAAGGAGAAGAAGGTGAGATTGGCTGTTACACCAGCTAAGGTGAAGAAGGTGAGATTGGCTGTTACACCAGCTAAGGAGAAGAAGGTGAGATTGGCTGTTACACCAGCTAAGGAGAAGAAGGTGAGATTGGCTGTTACACCAGCTAAGGAGAAGAAGGTGAGATTGGCTGTTACACCAGCTAAGGTGAAGAAGGTGAGATTGGCTGTTACACCAGCTAAGGAGAAGAAGGTGAGATTGGCTGTTACACCAGCTAAGGTGAAGAAGGTGAGATTGGCTGTTACACCAGCTAAGGAGAAGAAGGTGAGATTGGCTGGAACACCAGCTAAGGAGAAGAAGGTGAGATTGGCTGTTACACCAGCTAAGGAGAAGAAGGTGAGATTGGCTGGAACACCAGCTAAGGAGAAGAAGGTGAGATTGGCTGTTACACCAGCTAAGGAGAAGAAGGGGAGATTGGCTGTTACACCAGCTAAGGAGAAGAAGGTGAGATTGGCTGGAACACCAGCTAAGGAGAAGAAGGTGAGATTGGCTGTTACACCAGCTAAGGAGAAGAAGGGGAGATTGGCTGTTACACCAGCTAAGGTGAAGAAGGTGAGATTGGCTGTTACACCAGCTAAGGAGAAGAAGGTGAGATTGGCTGTTACACCAGCTAAGGAGAAGAAGGTGAGATTGGCTGTTACACCAGCTAAGGAGAAGAAGGGGAGATTGGCTGTTACACCAGCTAAGGAGAATAAGGTGAGATTGGCTGTTACACCAGCTAAGGAGAAGAAGGTGAGATTGGCTGTTACACCAGCTAAGGTGAAGAAGGTGAGATTGGCTGGAACACCAGCTAAGGTGAAGAAGGTGAGATTGGCTGTTACACCAGCTAAGGAGGAGAAGGTGAGATTGGCTGTTACACCATCGTGTGTGTGTGTGTGTGTGTGTGTGTGTGTGTGTGTGTGTGTGTGTGTGTGTGTGCGTGTTCAGTGTGTGTGTGTGTGTGTCCAGTGTATGTGTCTGTGTGTGTGTCCGGTGTGTGTGTGTGTGCGTGTGTTTGTCCTGCGTGTGTGTGTCCAGTGTGTGTGTGTGTGTGTGCAGTGTGAGTGTGTCCAGTGTGTGTGTGTCCAGTGTGTGTGTTTGTCCAGTGTGTGTGTGTTTGTGTGTGTTTCTGTGTGTGTGTCTAGTGTGTGTGTGTCCAGTGTGTGTGTGTGTGTCCAGTGTGAGTGTGTCCAGTGTGTGTGTTTGTCCAGTGTGTGTGTGTGTGTGTGTGTGTGTGTGACACTCCATCCTCCATGTCACCTTTCTGTTCTCCTCAGACAGAGAGAGGAATCTGTTTACTGTGTTTAGGTCCAGTGTGAGATCACAGACATCTGATGGATGAAACCAGACACAATATTAGAAATCATCATCATTCACATTAGAATGTTAACTCACTTTTCACTAATTCATTTAATGTAGATGTTTCTAGGTATCAAAAGGAGAAGTGAAGGTAACTTGAGATTTGTTCAATGATCATATGTTATACTGTATGGTAATATAAAACACACTTATTGCCATTAATTACACACACACACACATCCTGAACACACACACACTGGAAACACATCCTGAACACACACTGGACACACACATCTTCATGCATGAACACACACACACATTTCTAAAGTAACACGAACACGCCACACACACACACACACAGACACACACATTGTCAAAGCAACTCTTTGTAAACTTTGGTGTCCCTGATTTGTGCTTCTGTAGAACTACAGCTGATATTTAATATAACCAGGTAAGTAATGATGGTGGTCTTTGACTTTGACTTCACTTGAATTAAGACTTATTCTTAGTCATATTCTTCACAGCAGTCAACACTCACATTTTCTAAGTCCGGGTTTCATTCTGTTCTCTCCACCATGTTCCACACTGTAGCGGTAAGCAGAAGAACAGACAGTCATTGAGGGAAACACCTGAACTCACACACACACACACACACACACTGGACACACACACTGGACACACACACACACACAGTCAGCATATAACTTTGTCCAAGCGGTGGTAAGAATGCTTGTCTGTGTGTGTGTCCAGTGTGTGTGTGTGTGTCCAGTATGTGTGTGTGTGTGTCCAGTGTGTGTGTGTGTGTGTGTGTGTCTGTGTGTCCAGTGCCTGTGTGTGTGTCCTGTGTGTCCACTGTGTGTGTCCAGTTTGTGTGTGTGTGTCCAGTTTGTGTGTGTGTCCAGTGTGTGTGTGTATGTTCAGTGTGTGTGTGTGTGTGTGTCTTGTGTGTGTGTGTGTGTGTGTCTTGTGTGTGTGTGTGTGTTTCTGTGTGTGTGTGTGTGTCCAGTGTGTGTGTGACCTGTGTGTGTGTGTGCCCTGTGTGTGTCCAGTGTGTGTCCAGTGTGTGTGTGTGTGTGTGTGTGTGTGTGTGTGTGTGTGTGTGTGTGTGTGTGTCTCTGGTGTGTGTGTATGTGTGTGTGTGTGTGTGTGCAGTGTGTGTGTGCAGTGTGTGTGTCCAGTGTGTGTGTCTAGTGTGTGAGTGTGTCCTGTGTGTGTGTCCAGTGTGTTTGTGTGTGTGTCCTGTGTGTGTGTGTGTCCAGTGTGTGTGTGTGTCCAGTGTGTGTGTGTGTGTGTTTGTGTTTCCACAAACTGAACACACACTCACCCTGGACACACACGCACTTGACACACACACTAGACACACACACACACACACACACCGGACAAACACACATATACACACACACTGGACACACACTGGACACACACACACACACACACACTGGACACACACACACACTGGACACACACACACACACACACACTGGACACACACACACACACAGGACACAAACACGACACACACACTGGACACACACACACACACACTGGACACACACACTGGACACACACACACATACACACAGGATACACACACACACACACACCGGACACACACACATACACACACTGGACACACACACACACAGGACACACACTGGACACACACACACACACACACACTGGACACACCACACACACACACACACACACACACACAAACCACTGGATCCACAGCAACTCAAAAGCTTTTTCTGGGAATGTGAGTGAGGAAGGATCTTTGGGTTCTCTGCCTCTCCTAGCAGCCTGTAATTCATCACTCAAGCTGTTTGCTAACTCTGCTTCATGCGTTGCAAAAATAAGTAGCTCTGTTTGTGCTCAGACAATCCTACATTTCAAAAATACACACACGCACACCATTCACCTGCACTGCACAGTCTTTATGCCAACAAAGTGTGATTCCAGAGTTTCTACAGTGTTAAAGTAGCCTTAGTTATGTTATTTTAAGGACCTATCTTGTGCCTCCTCGCCACAGCGCTACCGTGTCCTCAAGCAACTCAGCGAGAAGAAGTTGAAGGGTTTTTAAAGTGTACAACTTAAACGAAAACCATTCTCTTTTTTCATGAGTGTTCCAGAAGACAGACCTTCATTGCCTGGACAAATAGTGATGTTGTTTCCAAACCAAACTTCAAGGTCTTTAAGTGAGTGTGTGTGTGTGTGTGTGTGTGTGGGGGGGGGGGTCGGTCACATATTAACAGAGCTCTCTGCCCAGGCTTCCTCACGGCACCATGACAACCAATACTTACAAAGTAATCCTTATTTTGAATATTTTTGAAATAGACCAAATTTCTTTTTGGCTGAGAATATAAGACTTATAACTCTGAGAGAGCATCCAAGGGCTAGAATGATGTATATAGAATGTATGACAAACAATCATTTTTAAATATAATTCTAAAATCTTCAGAATTCTGAGATTTTTGTCCATAATACAGAATTCAAGCCAACATTCCAATCTCATTATGACTCAACAATTAAGCTAGGCTACAACCATAGAATTTGGAATTAGAACTTGGCTACAACAAGTTCCAAACCAAAGAAAACAACCAGCATATCCATTCACCACACCATAACTACTCAAGTGTATATCTTTTTAAATCTTTATAAGTGGACAGACATCGCGGAGGAGAGGTGAGTTAGAACATAATAATGTGTAAAAGTGTTTGACTTCTAAGGAAATCAGTGAAGGTAGGCCTACTTATTACCATTTAATAAATTATACCAGTAAGCCTGAATGTAACTGAAGTTGGAAAACTGTTATGGCCAGACAGTTTTAAGAAAATGACATGGAAAAGATTCACACAAAATAAAAAAAATAAGGAATACATGTTTCTCCATACATATTGATGCAGAGAGAAGTCATTGAGATGAGATGGAGAAAGAGATGACTGAAAGTGAGGAGATGGAGAAAAGGCAACAAGATGAGGGGGGGAACGAGAGATAGAAAGACAAAGAGAAATGGAGGGGCTGCTGAGAATGAGAAAGGAGATTGAGACTTGTAACAAGGTAGACCACTACCGGTGGAAGCTGCAGAGAGAGGTGTTGGAGGAAGTCAACAAGGTGAGGGTGGAACCAGAGCAAGAAAGAGAAAGGCTAATTGAAGAGTTGCTGAGACAGATAAGGGAGACTGAGGCTTCTATTGAGATTAACTGCTACCAATGGAAGCTGGAGAGAGAGTTTGTTTGAGAAACAGAGAGAAAGTGCAGTGTCAGACAGAAAAAATATGGAGCTCAAGATGGCAAAGCTGAAGGTGCAGAACATACTGCACTTGGCCAAGATAGGGAAGTTGACCGTGGAGAACACGAGGCTGTCAGCTGAGAATGAAAGGGTGAGAGAGGTGTCGGACAAACAGAGAGAAAGCGCAGTGTCAGACAGAAAAAAAAAGAGAGCTCAAAAATGGCAAAGCTGAAGGTGCAGAACATACTGCAAGATGGCCAAGATAGGGAAGTTGACCGTGCAGAACATAGGCTGTTAGCTGAGAATGAAAGGCAGCGAGAGGTGATGGAAAACAGAGAGAAAGCGCAGTGTGGACAGAAAAAAGATGGAGCTCAAGATGGCAAAGCTGAAGGTGCAGAACATACTGCACTTGGCCAAGATAGGGAAGTTGACCGTGGAGAAACAGGCTGTTAGCTGAGAATGAAAGCAGCGAGAGGTGATTGACAAACAGAGAGAAAGCGCAGCGACCGACAAACAAATAATGGTGGACAAGATATCAAAGGTGAAGATGTCCTTGGCCAAGTTATGGAAGGTGACAGTGGAGAACAAGAAGAGACTGTTAGCTGAGAATGAAAGGGTGGGGAAGGAGAGGGTGAGAGAGAGGAATGGATGGAACCTCATAAGAAATGGTTTGGAGACAGCTTTGGCCAAAGCAGACCAGGAGAGGAATCAGACCCTAGTAGCCTGGAAGGAGGACAGGGGGAGATGGGCCAAGGCCAAGGCTGGCCTACGAAGCCTCTTGGATCAACGGGGGGAAAAGATGGATGAAGGAGAAGGAGGAGATTAAGAGGAGGAGCACGCAGGCAGCAGAGGAGTGGATACTTGAGCTGAGAGAGAAGGAGAGAGCGATAGAGAGAGCGATAGAGGCTCTGGAAAGAGAAAAGATGAGGATTCTGTGCCTGAATGGACAAGAAGAGAAGAAGGGATGGGAGATGGAAAAGAGAGAGATGGAGAAGGAGAACTGGAAGATTACAGAGGAGCGGGAGAGAAAGAGTAGTGAAATTGAGAAAATGCAAAGGGACCAAAGAGAGATGGGCAATAGAGAAGAGGGATGTGGTGGAGAGGATGAAGGAGGCGTACATAAAGCTGTACCAGATGCAGACTGTCCTGAGGTTCAGAGAGCAAGAGCAGGCACGGGTACAGTACTCCATTTAACCAGTCACAGTTCAGGGAGGTCATAAGTCACCTCCTAATGGTTATACTATCAGATTCAACAGATTAAGTTGACTGCATGCTAGAGAGAAGGAGTAATAATAATATTTCAGATCACTGACCAACATGTATGGACTTTCTCTTTCAGATGGAAACTAAACGCGCCCAGAGAGTCAGGGCAAAAGCAGGAGAAAAAAAGGAGAGGAAAGAAAAGAGACTTGTTGGAGAAGAACAAAGTAAAAGAACTGCTCAGAGCTAGAAAAGCAGAGAGTAAGGAAGAAGTGAGGAAGAATAAGGAGAGAGGTGTGAAAGCCCACCTGGACGAGGTGGCAAGGAACTATAACGAAAAGAAACAGAGAGGAGAAAGAAAGAGAAAAGCTGTTGAAAAAGGCATATGGCAAAGAAAATCACATAGTGTACATCCCAGACCTCATACTGAAGAAGATGTAAGAACACAACGCATATGGAAGAGTAAATATTATCAGCTAGCATTGGTCAAAAGTTCATTTCTTTCTTCTTTCATTTAGTGGAATACTTCATCAATAAAATAATATGAGCATTTATTTGTCAGCATTCATTCCCATATGGAAGAAAGAACACACAAAATATGAGAAAAGTATAAGATGTGGAGAGGGCACGACAAAGCCTATTCGAGAGCATCCTGACTGAGATGAGAAATTCAATGAAATAATAGAATTATGAAATTGTTGTGTTGAATCAATGAATCAAATTGTGTTTACATATGTTTAAGACTCACACTTACCTCAGCCTGTTTCTTCCACTTCATGATCTGGGTATCATTGCCGACCCTCAACCTGTTAACATGTCCTCTAGTGGCATCAGAACATAGGCAGATGGCCATGGAGTTCAGAGTGAAGAATATCTTCTCACAGCATCCTCCCCTCCACAGCTCCATCTCCAGGCATGTTGGTACAAACTTCATTATATTTTGCCTGCTGGTGAACAAGGCCATTGACAGCACCATCCATGTCCCTCTGTCAAGGAGGTCCTGCTTCTTACGTTGAAAGTCGTCTCTGAAAAGAGGAGACATTAGAAGGTTTCTTCTCTTAGTTTTGTCTTTTGTCTCGGACAAGGCTTACATGTCAGAGGCGTACTTACTTTACTAATTTACTTGTAGAAACGGTACAACTATATACAACATTTGTGAAATTGTGAAATGATTGATATTGGACATCTAGTGTTAAGATGATATTGGGTTAATCCTCACATTGTGGTGATTTCTCTACCTTTGATGACGTCTACTTTGAGGTTTCTGGCCTGGGGAAGGGTTGCCCTCTAACAGGTGGTCATCAAAGGTGCCTTCTCCTCTGCCCCACGCCAGAGTCTCACTCCAGGAAAAGGTCTGAAAGACCTCTGTCTCCACACGGTTGGACACACAAGGGACCATCTTTTTCCTGCACTAACTAACTCCATTTTCTGAAAGTACATAGAAATCACACAAAACCTATGATCCTACATTGTAGAGATATGGTATGGCATATCAACTGAATTATAATCTCAAGTCTAAAAAACAATCACTCTTATCACATACTTCTACTACCTTCCCTCTTGATGATGTCCTCTTTGTACTTCTTCACGTGTGACCTCATAAACAAAGCATGGAGGTATTGATGGCAATCCAGGTAATATCTGGCCCTGGCAAGGGGACCAGACCCATAGACCATAGACTGGAGGTGTCCTCTTCACCTCGGGGACAGGGGACTTGTTGGTCTTCCAGACAATCTCACCTTCTCCTCCTTAGCTGGTGTAACAGCCAATCTCACCTTCTTCACCTTAGCTGGTGTTCCAGCCAATCTCACCTTCTCCTCCTTAGCTGGTGTAACAGCCAAGCTCACCTTCTTCACCGTAGCTGGTGTAACAGACCAATCTCACCTTCTTCACCTTAGCTGGTGTAACAGACAATCTCACCTTCTTCACCTTAGCTGGTGTAACAGCCAATCTCACCTTCTTCACCTTAGCTGGTGTAACAGCCAATGTCACCTTCTTCACCTTAGCTGGTGTAACAGACAATCTCACCTTCTTCTCCTTAGCTGGTGTAACAGACAATCTCACCTTCTTCACCTTAGCTGGTGTTCAAGCCAATCTCACCTTCTCCTCCTTAGCTGGTGTAACAGACAATCTCACCTTCTTCTCCTTAGCTGGTGTTCCAGCCAATCTCACCTTCTTCTCCTTAGCTGGTGTTCCAGCCAATCTCACCTTCTTCTCCTTAGCTGGTGTAACAGCCAATCTCACCTTCTTCTCCTTAGCTGGTGTAACAGCCAATCTCACCTTCTTCTCCTTAGCTGGTGTAACAGACAATCTCACCTTCTTCTCCTTAGCTGGTGTAACAGACAATCTCACCTTCTTCACCTTAGCTGGTGTGTAACAGCCAATCTCACCTTCTTCTCCTTAGCTGGTGTTCAAGCCAATCTCACCTTCTTCACCTTAGCTGGTGTAACAGCCAATCTCACCTTCTCCTCCTTAGCTGGTGTAACAGCCAATCTCACCTTCTTCACCTTAGCTGTGTGTGTGTGTGTGTGTGTGTGTGTGTGTGTGTGTGTGTGTGTGTATATATAGTAAATGCTATATCTATTATATGGTTATATATTGATCATTATATATTATATTTATATAAATGAAGGTAGCGTGTGTATATATATATAATAAATATAATGTGTAAAACTAGCAGTGTGAATGTTAAAACAATAAATGTTATAGAATAAGAGTTTACTGAAAAGAATATAAGTAATTAAGTGAATAATTTAACAAATGTAGTGAATATGTCTGTTTGTAAATGAAACCTAGGCTATACAATTATTGTAATATGTAAATAAACATATATTTTTATGATTTATCTTTCCTGGTTGTTATTTTTCAGTATCTCTAAACAGAAAAAATGTGCCAATCAATAAAGTTTTCTTTGGTTTGAAGCACCATCTGTAGATTGCGTGATTTGATTGGACAACGAGCATTTAAAGAAAGACACGCAACTACAGAGGACAAACATTTTATGATTCATTATTTTTTGAAGTATTGACCTTGGGAGAATACCTTTTTAGTGTTTTTTCAAAAATTGTATTACATGACACGTTCAAGGGAATTTTGTCTGTATTTTGAAATGATATATACTTATGTCTTATGCCTTAATTGTAGCAGCGTAACTGTGTTGTGAGATCTTAACTAGAACAATAAGAAACTATTACTGGATATAGTCAATGGGATAGTTGTTGTCATGGTAGACTTTTAAAACTAATTATGTGGCTGGCCACCCCTTTACAACTCGGAAGGCATGGTTTTGCAGATAAATGAGTAAACGTGAACTACACTCTTAAAAGAAAAGCTTCCTGTAGGATCCTTTAGGATAATATAAGGTAAAAAATATACCTTAAGATGAATTTCCAAGCCTATACTCTGCCATCAGCTCGTTGTTGAACCGTTGTAGACTTCAGGGGTTCTTTTGAAGAAGCCTTTACAAAAGAGGGGTTCGATTTGGAACCAGCAGCGCCCTCGTGAGTAAAGGGCGCTCGAGCGTAGAATTCAAATTGAGACCGTTGGTCAAAAGACAACTGGAAGCGGGAAGCGCGCGGATGGTTGGAGAGACGCGACCAATAAGAGATGACTTGCAACGGATTGACGTGAAAGGTGAGTGAACCTTAGCTATTCGCTAGCTAAGATAATAATTCATCAAACTACTATCAAATAACTAAAAAACAATACATCATGTAATGTACTCTTGGTTTTTCATCAGCTAGCCAAGCTACTATTGGGGATTTATTATTCTCCTAAATTGATGGGATGACTAACTTAGAAAGAATGCAGTCTTGACTGGGCTAATGTAGGCTGTGACACCTGGCAAGGCTGTGATTGATGTGAAGAGCTGTTTTAGGGGGTAAAAATAAGATAAGGATTGTGTCTTCAAATGCTAGACTATAATAGTTATTTGTGATCTGTGAGCCTTCCTTTGACGTAGGAAATGATGTCTAAGGGAGCTGGCTCTTCTCACTATGATAGGTTGTTATGATAATCTTGTGCCTGGCTGAAGTGTGCAACAAATGGCGCCAAGGAGATGAAACCAACCCCTGAATCAATGGATTGGCTGAGTAAGTTTAAAACCACACTCAATCCTCTACTCTAATTGGCCAGCAGAGAAGTGGGAAAACTTCCTCTGTCAGAGTATTTGGGTATTGTTTCTGAAAACAATGTGTTAGTTCTCTGGAGTGTCCTGCGAGGCATCACAGAGAGCCCGTATATACGAAACATCATATTTACTATTGAATGTTTTTGCATTAATTAAAATAACTAGTATACCTTAGAAGTCGTGTTGACCTCTTTTTTTGTCCTGATACCAGATTTGAATTAACGCGACTTTTGACACTAAAACAAATCATACACGCAACGTTAGCTAGCGAGCCAGCAAGCTAACGTTAGCTAGCAAACAGTACGCTTTAACTTGCAATGTAAATGACTTACTGACAAAATTAGAAAAGTATAATATCTGAAAATGTACATACCCATATACATAGATGAACACTTCTCCCTCTCTGTCACGGATGCCATGGTAGCCCTTAGTAATCCAGAGACAGTTGTTTTATACAACAGCCTTCTGTGTGATCTCTTTTTCAACTCCCTCTGCATATTTGCAATCAAAAGCCAGAATTTTCTCCATCTCCTTAGCTATCATACTCTGGTTCCACAGAGCATTCCACTGATTTCAAAACGTGTTCCTCCAGAAAGTGGAGAGCAACATGTTGCAGTTCTACGTGATATATATATTTTTTAAAAGCCACGTTAGAAAGGATTACCTTCACATACTGACCAGCTCATGTTATAGAGAGACACGTGGGACATGGCAGACCAATCCGAACTCATCTCTCGGCATGTCCAGCCCATCCTTTATCTCAGCCAATCATGGCTAGCGGGAAGGTTCCTGTCTTTTTCCAAGGCTAAATCAACTAGGCTCGTAATTTAACCATTTTATTTGGATTTACAGATGGCATACTAGTTTGTTATTAAGGCACATGAAAGTTCATTTCTGCCCCAAAACGCATTTTGATAAAAAATATGTTTACATTCAAATGCCTCTCCTGTGAACTAGTGACATATTGCGTAAGTGGAAGAATTAGGTTTTTACAGTCTGACGGATGTGGTGGTTGAAGGATAAGATTTTTAGGTAGACAGACACATATTTCTGTCCAAATACCTTTCACAATTGCCTCATACAACCTTTGGATCGCTGCCATTGACGTCTGATTCATCATCCCATTGTGAGGACTAGTCCTTTAACTCTAGGTATACATCAGGGGTCACACAGACACACAGACACACTCCGTACCTGATGAGCGACGACTAAATATTATCCTTCTTCCTCTTGCTGAGGAGTAACTCCTATTTTGTGGAACCTATGTACCTGGAATCATTAATGACTAAATCAGTTCCAGAAACAACAAAAATCTGTCAAATAATGACATTTAGATATACCGTCTTAATGAGACAATTAAAGATAAGTGCATAGGGACTATCATTTCCCAACGCTAGAAATGCAGAAATATTTTTTAGAGGAAAACGTAATAAAGTGGACCAGCTTGTTTGCTGCATTAACCAAGGTTCATATCTTCCTTCTTTCATTTTCTTATTTGCACATTCATCTGTTTCCTTCCTTCATTTCTTTGTCCTCTAACATTACCTTTAGCTGTACCACAGAACTAGCATTTCTTTGTCCTCTAGAATTCTGTCCCCTATCAACACTTTTTTTTTTTACTTTTGGTGCCAACGAGAAGGAGATAAGAAAGAAGTCAAGACGACTAGCTTGATTGAGTCTCCGCCATGTATATCTCACTAGATCAGTATATTTAAGCCTCCATATATCTACTAGTTCTAATGTATCCATGACATCACAATTTCCTTAAGAGCATGTGGGTGATAGTTTGTCTTGAGTTGCTTGCAGGCTTGATAATTTATTATATATATTGTCAAAGAATTGTGGATCATCATTATTTGGTAAAGGTTAATGAGCCATATCTGTTTATGGTCCAATAACATATTTAAAATAATCCATCTACCTTGCGTATCTATTGGGACAATTTGCACATTCGGATCGAAATTACTATTAATTAATATCATCACCCCTTTTGAATTTCTTTGCCCATGGGAGAAGTATACCCCCCCCCCCCCCCCCCCCCATTTTCCACGCTACTTCATCTCGAATTGTTGAATGAGTTTCCTGTATACAATAGATATTATATTCCTTCTCTTTGAGCCATGTAAATATTGTTCTTCTTTTGTTATTATCAGCTAAGCCATTACAATTATAACTGGCTATACTTATTTCACCATACACCATAATGAGATACAAGTTTCAAGTCTATTTATCATTATATATGTTATATAAAATACACTGCCACTCTATTTTCACCACCTAAGAATAGCAGTGTGGTTTTAATATGATTTGACTCTTTGCAGGCTGTCAGGCTGTCTAGTCACAGAGGAAGGCTGTGCTTCTCTGGTCTCAGCTCTGAAGTCAAACCCCTCACACCTGAGAGAGCTGGACCTGAGCTACAATCACCCAGGAGACTCAGGAGTCAGACTGCTCTCTGCTGGACTGGAGGATCCACACTGCAGACTGGAGAAACTCAAGTATGTAGACGGTGTATGTCAATGTTCATATCAGACATGTTGGAGTTATCAGGCTGGTTAAGACAAACATTCTGACCACCACTTGGACAAAGTTTATATGCTGACCGTGTGTGTGTGTGAGTTTGTGTGAGTTCAGGTGTATCCCTCAATGACTGTCTGTTCTTCTGCTTACCGCTACAGTGTGGAACATGGTGGAGAGAACACAATGAAACCTGGACTGAGAAAATGTCAAAGACCACCATCATTACTTACTTGGTCATATTAAATATCAGCTGTAGTTCGACAGAAGCAGAAATCAGGGACACCAAAGTTCAGAAAGAGTTGCTTTGACAATGTGTGTGTGTGTGTGTGGCGCATTTGTGTTACTTTAGAAATGTGTGTTTGTGTTCATGCACATTAACAGATAGGGGTCTATATTTATAGACAGTTGTCCTAACCCTAACCCTGTTGGGTGATGGTATATATAAAGTGGGGAGAACAAGTATTTGATACACTGCCGATTTTGCAGGTTTTCCTATTTACAAAGCATGTAGAGGTCTGTAATTTTTTTATCATAGGTATACTTCAACTGTGAGAGACGGAATCTAAAACAAAATCCAGAAAATCACATTGCATAATTTTAAGTAATTAATTTGCATTTTATTGCATGACATAAGTATTTGATCACCTACCAACCAGTAAGAATTCCGGCTCTCACAGACCTGTTAGTTTTTCTTTAAGAAGCCCTCCTGTTCTCC
>CM072257.1:8419549-8437049 GCA_036851935.1 Coregonus suidteri | reverse complement strand
TGTGTGTGTATCCAGTGTTTGTGGCCAGTTTGTGTGTTTGTGTGTGTGTTTGTGTGTGTATGTGTGTGTTTCCAGTGTGTGTGTGTGTGTGTGTGTGTGTGTATCCAGTGTTTGTGTCCAGTGTGTGTGTGTGTCCAGTGTGTGTGTGTGTCTAGTGTGTGTGTGTGTGTGTTTGTGTGTGTGTCCAGTGTGTGTGTGTCCAGTGTTTGTGTGTTGTCCAGTGTGTGTGTGTGTGTCCAGTGTACGTGTGTGTGTATGTGTCCAGTGTGTGTGTGTGTGTGTGTGTCCAGTGTGAGTGTGTCCAGTGTGTGTGTGTGTGTGTGTGTGTTTGTCTTGTGTGTGTGTCCAGTGTGTGTGTGTGTTTGTGTCCCGGTGTGTGTTGTCCAGTGTGTGTGTGTGTCCAGTGTGTGTGTTGTGTCCAGTGTGTGTGTGTGTGTGTCCAGTGTGTGTGTGTGTGGTGTCCAATGTGTGTGTGTCCAGTGCGTGTGTGTGTGTATAGTGTGAGTTTGTCCAGTGTGTGTGTGTGTGTTTGTCCAGTGTGAGTGTGTCCAGTGTATGTGTTTGTCCAGTGTGTGTGTGTGTGTCTAGTGTGTGTGTGTCCAGTGTATGTTGTGTGTGTGTCCGTGTGTGTGTGTGTGTTTTGTGTGTGTTGTGTGTCCAGTGTGTGTGTTTGTCCAGTGTGTGCTTGTGTGTCTGTGTGTGTGTGTATTTGTACAGTGTGTGTGTGTGTGTGTGTTGTGTGTGTGTACAGCGTTTGTGTGTCCAGTGTGTGTATGTTTTTGTGTGTGTGTTCCTGTGTGTGTGTGGTGTGTGTGTGTGTGTGTGTTTTGTGTGTGTTTGTTGTGTGTGTGTGTTTCCAGTGTGTGTGTGTGTGTGTGTGTGTGTTTGTCCGGTGTGTGTGTGTGTGTTTTGGTGTTTGTGTGTGTCCCAGTGTGTGTGTGTCCAGTGTGTGTGTGTGTGTCCAGTGTGTGTGTGTCCAGTGTGTGTGTGTGTGTGTGTCCAGTGTGTGTGTGTGTGTCCAGTGTGTATGTGTGTGTGTGTTTGTCCAGTGTGTGTTGTCCAGTGTGTGTTTGTGTGTGTGAGTATGTCCAGTGTGTGTGTTCAGTGTGTGTGTCCAGTGTGTGAGTGTGTATGTGTCCAGTGTGTGTGTGTCCAGTGTGAGTATGTTCCAGTGTGTTGTGTTTCAGTGTGTGTGTGTGTGTTCAGGTGTGTGTGTATGTGTATGTGTGTGTGTGTGTGTGTTGTGTGTCCGTCAGTGTGTGTGTTGTGTGTCCGGTGTTTGTGTGTGTCCAGTGTGTGTGTCCAGTGTGTGTGTGTGTGTGTCCAGTGTGTGTTGTGTCCAGTGTGTGTGTGTGTGTGTTCAGTGTGTGTGTGTGTGTGTCCAGTGTGTATGTGTGTGTGTGTCCAGTGTGTGTTGTTCCAGTGTGTGTGTGTGTGTGTGTCCAGTGTGTGTGTTCAGTTTGTGTGTGTTGTGTGCTTGTATGTGTGTGTTTGTGTTGTGTGTGTGTGTATCCAGTGTTTGTGGCCAGTTTTGTGTGTTTGTGTGTGTTTGTGTGTATGTGTGTGTTTCCAGTGTGTGTGTGTGTGTGTGTGTGTATCCAGTGTTGTGTCCAGTGTGTGGTGTGTCCAGTGTGTGTGTGTGTGTAGTGTGTGTGTGTGTGTCCAGTGTGTGTGTGTCCAGTGTGTGTGTGTGTAGTGTTTGTGTTTGTCCAGTGTGTGTGTTGTTCCAGTGTGTGTGGTCCAGTTGTACGTGTTGTGTGTGTATGTGTCCAGTGTGTGTGTTGTGTGTGTGTGTGTCCAGTGTGAGTGTGTCCAATGTGTGTGTGTGTGTGTGTTTGTGTGTGTCCAGTGTGTGTGTGTCCAGTGTGTGTGTGTGTGTGTGTGTTGTGTATGTCCCAGTGTGTGAGTGTGTGTGTGTGTGTGTGTCCAGTGTGTGTGTGTGTGTGTCCAATGTGTGTGTGTCCAGTGTGTGTGTGTGTGTACAGTGTGGTGTGTGTCCAGTGTGTGTGTGTGTATGTCCAGTGTGAGTGTGTCCAGTGTGTGTTTTTGTCCAGTGTGTGTGTGTGTGTGTCTAGTGTGTGTGTGTGTGTCCAGTGTATGTGTGTGTGTGTCCGTGTGTTGTGTGTGTGTGTGTGTGAGTGTGTGTCCAGTGTGTGTGTGTGTCCAGTGTGTGTGTCTGTGTGTGTTGTGTGTTGTGTACAGTGTGTGTGTGTGTGTGTGTGTGTGTGTGTCCAGTGTGTGTGTGTCCAGCGTTTGTGTGTCCAGTGTGTGTGTGTGTGTATGTCCAGTGTGTGTGTGTCCTGTGTGTGTGTGTGTGTGTGTGTGTGTGTGTGTTTGTGTGTGTCCCAGTGTGTGTGTGTTTTACAGTGTGTGTGTGTGTTTGTGTGTGTGTGTGTCCAGTGTGTGTGTGTGTGTGTCAGTGTTTGTGTGTGTCCAGTGTGTGTGTCCAGTGTGTGTGTGTGTGTCCAGTGTGTGTGTGTCCAGTGTGTGTGTGTGTGTGTGTGCTCCAGTGTGTGTGTGTGTGTGTGTCCAGTGTGTATGTTGTGTGTGTGTCCAGTGTGTGTGTGTCCAGTGTGTGTGTGTGTTCCAGTGTGTGTGTGTCCCAGTGTGTGTGTGTGTGTCCAGTGTGTGTGTCCAGTGTGTATGTGTGTGTGTGTGTCCAGTGTGTGTGTGTGTCCAGTGTGTGTGTGTCCAGTGTGTGTGTGTGTGTGTGTGTGTGTGTGTGTCCAGTGTGTGTGTGTGTGGTGTGTGTGTGTGTGTGTGTGTGTGTGTCCTTTGTGTGTGTCCAGTGTGTGTGTGTGTGTGTGTGTGTGTGTGAGTGTGTGTGTGTTTGTGCAGTTTGTGTGTCCTGTGTGTGTGTCCAGTGTGTGTGTGTGTGTCTGTGTGTGTGTTTGTCCAGTGTGTGTGTGTGTGGTCCAGTGTGTGTGTGTTTGTGTGTGTGTGTGTCCAGTGTGTGTGTGTGTCAGTGTTACCATGGTTATTATTTACAGTGACACTGAGGAGTCATCATGAATCCTAAACCCTGGATAGAGGGGCTCAGTGAATGTGGAGTGGAATGTGTTCAGGTGGGTCAGTGTGTCAGAGGAGACTCTGTAGAAGGACAGAGTGCCGGCTGGCCAGTCCAGATACACTCCTACTCTGTGGGAGCTGGAGGAGGGGACGTCTATGGGAGTGTACTTATTATTGTGCCTGGCAGAGTAACTGTTGTCAGAGCAGATCAGACTCCAGGACTTGTCATTGTATCCAAGCCAACAGTCATCACCCCCTCCTCTCCTGCTGATTCCTTTATATGCCACTCCTATATCAGCCCATCTCTCCACTCCACTTTACCTCCCAGTAACAGCGCCCAGTCAGACCCTCTCTACACAGCACCTGTCCACAGCCCTCAAATCTCTCTGGGTGATAAGGATACGGCTGCTCCTCTCTCCTCCATGTCACCTTTCTGTTCTCCTCAGACAGAGAGAGGAATCTGTTTACTGTGTTTGGGTTCAGTGTGAGATCACAGACATCTGATGGATGAAACCAGACACAATATTAGAAATCATCATCATTCACATTAGAATGTTAACTCACTTTTCACTAATTATTTTAATTTAGATGTTTTTCTAGGTATCAAAAAGAAGAAGTTAAGGTAACTTAAGATTTGTTCAATCCAGTGTCATATGTTATACTGTATGGTAATATAAACACACACTTATTCCATTAATTACACACAACACACACACACACACACATGTATGCATGCATGAACACACACACACATTCTAAAGTAACACGAATACACCCACACACACACCACACACACATTGTCAAAGCAACTCTTTGTAAACTTTGGTGTGTCTCTGATTTGTGCTTCTGTAGAACTACAGCTGATATTTAATATGACCAAGTAAGTAATGATGTGGTCTTTGACTTTGACTTGACTTCACTTGAATTAAGACTTATTTCTTAGTCATATTCTTCACAGCAGTCAACACTCACATTTTCTAAGTCCAGGTTTCATTGTGTTCTCTCCACATGCATGTTCCACACTGTAGCGGTAAGCAGAAGAACAGACAGTCATTGAGGGATACACCTGAACTCACACACACACACACACACACACACACACACACACACACACACACACACACACACACACACACACACACACACACACTCACACACACACACACATTAAGCATATAACTTGTGTACAAGCGGTGGTAAGAATGTTTGTCTGTGTGTGTGTCCAGTGTGTGTGTCCAGTGTGTGTGTGTGTGTTGTGTGGGTCCAGTGTGTGTGTGTTTGTGTGTGTGTTCAGTGTGTGTGTGTGTGTGTGTGTGTGTAGAAGCGGTGTAAGTGTGTGTCTGTGTGTGTGTCCAGTGTGTGTGTGTCCCAGTGTGAGTGTTTGTGTGTCCAGTGTGTGTGTTTGTGTGTCTGTCCAGTGTGTGTGTGTGTCCAGTGTGTGTGTGTGTGTGTGTGTGTGTGTGTCCAGTGTGAGTGAGTGTGTGTGTTTGTGTGTGTCCAGTGTGTGTGTGTGTGTGTGTGTCCAGTGTGTTTGTGTGTGTGTCCAGTGTGTGTGTGTTTGTCCAGTGTGTTTGTGTGTGTGTGTGTGTGTCCAGTGTGTGTGTGTGTGTGTCCAGTGTGTGTGTGTCCAGTGTGTGTGTGTGTATGGGTCCAGTGTGTGTGTTTCTGTGTGTGTTCAGTGTGTGTGTGTGTGTGTGTGTGTGTGTGTGTGTGTGTGTGTCCACTGTTTGTGTGTGTGTGTGTCCAGTGTGAGTGAGTGTGTGTGTGAGTGTGTGTGTGTGTGTGTGTGTCCAGTGTGTGTGTGTGTGTGTGTCCAGTGTGTGTGTTTGTCCATGTGTGTGTGTGTGTCTAGTGTGTGTGTGTGTGTGTCCAGTGTGTGTGTGTGTTTGTGTCCAGTGTGTGTGTGTGTGTGTGTGTGCGTGTGTGTGTGTGTGTGTGTGTGTGTGTGTGTCCAGTGTGTGTATGTGAGTCCAGTATGTGTGTGTGTCCAGTGTGTTTGTGTGTGTGTGTGTGTGTCCAGCGTGTGTGTGTTTGTCCAGTGTGTGTTTGACACACACACTTGACCACACAAACACATTGGACCCACACACACACACACACTGGACACACACACACACTGGACACACACACACACTGGACACACACACTGGACACACACACACACACACACACACAGTCACACACACACACTGGACACACACACACAGTCTAACACACACTGGACACACACACACACTGGACACACACACTGGACACACACACACACACAGTCACACACACACACACACTGGACACACACACACACACACACACACACACACACACAGGACACACACACACAGGACACACACACACAGTCTTTATATAACTTAGTCCAAGTGGTGGTCAGAATGTTTGTCTTAACTAGCCTGATAACTCCAACATGTCTGATATGAACATTGACATAAACCCTCTACATACTTGAGTTTCTCCAGTCTGCAGTGTGGATCCTCCAGTCCAGCAGAGAGCAGTCCTGACTCCTGAGTCTCCTGGGTGATTGTAGCTCAGGTCCAGTTCTCTCAGGTGTGAGGGGTTTGACTTCAGAGCTGAGACCAGAGAAGCACAGCCTTCCTCTGTGACTAGACAGCCTGACAGCCTAAATTCATAATGTATCATTACTAGAAATTATAATAATATTGCTTGTAGATAGAAAAATGTATAGTACAAATATTTGAGTTGACTGACCAGAGCAGTTTAAAAAGCAGTATCAGTCAAAAGACAGACAGTGAGGTATCAGATTTAGATTGTATTGAGGATACAGTCCACACCATATCTATTTTGACAGTGAAGCTAACATTTTAAATGTGGCTCTATACTCCAGCATTTTGGATTTGAGATAAAATGTTTCATATGAGTTGACAGTATATAATGTCACCTTTTTTTTAGGGTATTTTAATACATATCTGTTTCACCGTTTAGAAATGAAAACACTTTATGTATCTAGTCCCCCCTCAGGGACGGCCTTTCAATAGGGCGATATGGGCGACGCACACTGCCAAACGGGAAAAGGAAGGGATTTTTTTTCTAATCAATTATATCACGGCAACAGTAGTTATCAGTGTTCACGTCTGATCTGCCAGCCACTAAATGTCAAATCAGGCTAAAGTCGTGCTTCAAATGGCCCCGCCCGTTTTTGGGGCGATTTCAGTCAAGTTGAAAATCGCCCAGAAGTCTCTCATAGCCTGTCATGTAAAATCTATTTTTTTTCAAATTTCAAAAGCTTTCAATACATTCTCTATGGGTGTCTGTGGGCATGCACTTACGCGCTTTCGTCATACGTGACGTAACGTTGAACGTAACTAAGACAATGGCGGCTAGCAGCGTCTATGTTGTGACCTGCAGTGTGGCGTTATTTTATGTTTTTAATTTGTAGACTTAGTTTACAAACATTCTGCCAACCATGGATTTCCAGTGGTGGGGTTTTTGGACTGATCTTGTTGATCGTGTACATACCCGCAACGAACGGACTAAATAATGAAAACGCTGCTGGCAGCGGAATCCCAATACAGCTGGGAGACTTGGCTGGATGACAGAGTCCCCGGACAGAGAAGTGGAGCCGGCCGGCTTCACCCTGGTCAGAGCGGACCGCGATCCTGGTAAGAGAGCGACTCTGTACCCCGACATTGAACTGCTTTCTGTGTCATTGCGACCTTACTATCAATTCAATTCAATTTAAGGGCTTTATTGGCATGGGAAACGTGTGTTAACATTGCCAAAGTAAGGGAAGTAGATAGTAAACAAAAGTGAAATAAACAATAAATATTAACAGTAAACATTACACTCAGAAGTTTCAAAAGAATAAAGACATTTCAAATGTCATATTATGTATATATACAGTGTTGTTACAATGTGCAAATAGTTAAAGTACAAATGGGAAAATAAATGAACATAAATATGGGTTGTATTTACAATGGTGTTTTGTTCTTCACTGGTTGCCCTTTTCTTGTGGCAACAGGTCACAAATCTTGCAGCTGTGATGGCACACTGGGGTTTTTCACCCAGTAGATAAGGGAGTTTATCAAAATTGGGTTTGTTTTTTCGAATTCTTTGTGGATCGCTGTAATCTGAGGGAATATGTGTCTCTAATATGGTCATACATTTGGCAGGAGGTTAGGAAGTGCAGCTCCAGTTTCCACCTCATTTTGTGGGCAGTGTGCACATAGCCTGTCTTCTCTTGAGAGCCAGGTCTGCCTACGGCGGCCTTTCTCAATAGCAAGGCTATGGTCACTGAGTCTGTACATAGTCAAAGCTTTCCTTAAGTTTGGGTCAGTCACAGTGGTCAGGTATTTTGCCACTGTGTTCTCTCTGTTTAGGGCCAAATAGCATTCTAGTTTGCTCTGTTTTATTTTGTTTGTTCTTTCCAATGTGTCAAGTAATTCTCTTTTTGTTTCTCATGATTTGTTGGGTCTAATTGTGTTGTTGTTGTTGTTGTTTGTTGTTGTTGTTGTCCTGGGGCTGTGTGGGGTCTGTTTGTGTTTGTGAACAGAGGCCCAGGACAAGCTTACTTAGGGGACTCTTCTCCAATTTCATCTCTCTGTAGGTGATGGCTTTGTTATGGAAGGTTTGGGAATCGCTTCCTTTTAAGTGGTTACTATCTGCCCCGTGAGTTCCCCCAATTGTTTGTTACCGTTGTGTACTGTTGATAATCACAAGTTTACTGGAGAACTGATACCAAGTAGAGACTTTGGACAGGGTGGATATGGTATAATAAAGGCAGTTTATTCAGAGGTAAAGATATCTGGAATCGCGTGCACGGACTCGTTCGTGCACGCGAGTAAAGTAAAAGTGTCCTGTCTTAGGTCAGCTAGGATCACCACTCCTTGGCCACCTGCTGACAAGGCTGACAAGATAGGACTCTTTTGTCCATTGTTATAGGATAGGAACAGCATTGATTGAAAACAAACGCCAACACAAAATGGGTCATGCACAAGATTTTAGTCAGACCAAGCTATAACATTATATATTTACTACGACAGTACATTCAACCAAAAGCTAATATAACAAAGGCATCAGAGATTATTTATAATCTGTCACAGAAACTGGAATCCATCTCCCCAGATCAGTCAATAAATGCTTCTGGTATTGACTTATATGCTGCCCCTGTCTTCATGCTGCCCCTGTCTTATATGCTGCCCCTGTCTCCTGAGTGGCGCAGTGGTCTAAGGCACTGCATCGCAGTGCTAACTGTGCTACTAGAGATCCTGGTTCGAATCCAGGCTCTGTCGCAGCCGGCCGCGACCGGGAGACTCATGGGCGGGCGCACAATTGGCCCAGCGTCGTCCAGGGTAGGGGAGGGAATGGCCGGTAGGGATGTAGCTCAGTTGATAGAGCATGGCGTTTGCAACGCCAGGGTTGTGGGTTCGATTCCCACGGGGGGCAGTATAAAAATAAAAAAATAAAATAAAAAAAAATGTATTCACTAACTGTAAGTCGCTCTGGATAAGAGCGTCTGCTAAATGACTAAAATGTAAATGTAAAATGTAAATGTTGTTGCTGGACATATCTATTTAAAAATGTGTGTAGGTCACCTAAATCATCAGAAAAATTGCCCCTCCTGAGAATTTTTTCAGGAGCCGCCACTGTCCCCCTATTTTGAGAAGTCACAAGTATTCTGACCAATTCACTTATAGTATATTAAAGTAGTCAAAAGTTGAGTATTTGGTTGTAAACTCGTTTGGTTGCATTGCAGGTTGTTTTGGTTGTGTTTTGGGTTTATGTTTTTGCCCGATAGTAACTGAATGGTGGATGATGACTGAGTAATCTTCTGTCTAAGTGAGTAGATAACATGTTTCTAAACACTACTAAATGAATCCTGAAGATGCCATGATTAATAAAAATCATGAATGAATCATGAACAATTATGAATGAGAAAGTTACAGAGGCTACAACAAAACATGCTAACCTCTCACCATTACCAATAACAGAGGGGTATGATCCTTGTTCCTCTGTAACTTTTCTCATTCATCATCATTCACGATTCATTCATGATTATTCATAATCATGGTAGCATCCACATGAATGTAGAAGTGTTCAGAAACATCTTCTATTCTTACTGACAATACAAGTGAAGTGACTCCAAAATGACAGGACATTATTCACCATTCAGTTTCTATTGGAAAAAACATCATCCAAAACACAACCAAGACAAACTGCAAATGTATTCAACAAGTTTGTAGAATCACAGGCTTGATGTAATCACTGTGGGTAAGGAATATGGGGACCAAAATAATAAAACTTCTGACTAAATGAATTTGTCCAAATAATTACGACTTCTTCAAATGGGAGAACTAGACACATAAAGTGCTTTCGTATCTAAACGGTAAAACAGATATGTATGAAAATATCCTCAAATAAAAGGTGACATTCTGTACTGTCGCCTAATATGAAACTTTCTATCTCAAATCCAAAATGCTGGAGCATAGCTCCAAATGTTAAAACTGTAAGCTTCACTGTCCAAACACATATGGTGTGGACTATGTGTGCCTGGTAAACACACTGTGGATCTGGTGAACAGTTATCACTTGTTGACCAACTACAGGAATACTGACCTCAGAGTCTCCAGTTTACAGTGGGGATTCCCCAGTCCCAGCAGAGAGCAGCTTCACTCCTGAATCCTTCAGGACATTGTTACTCAGATCCAGCTCTCTCAGGTGTGAGGGGTTTGACTTCAGAGCTGAGACCCAGAGAAGCGCACAGCCTTCCTCTGTGACTAGACAGCCTGACAGCCTGCAAAATTTAGTAAAAATCATATTAAAATCACACTGCTATTCTTTGGTGGTGAAAAATTGTGGCAGTATATTTTTACAACATATTCAGATATATCAGTGTCCTGAAACCCACCATATCTATTCATAAATGAATGTATCATTATTAGAATTGATCATAATATTGCTTGTAGAGAGAAACATGTATAGTACGAATATTTGAGTAGACTGTCCAGAGCAGTTTAAAAAGCAGTATCAGTCAAAAAGACAGACAGTGAGGTATCAGATTTACCGTATTTTCCCACACTATAAGGCGCACCGGAGTATAAGCCGCAGCAGCTAAATTGAATGATGTGTACATATATAAGCCGCACTGGACTATAAGCCGCAGGTGTTTTAATGTTTAATTACCATATGTAAAGGTTCGTGCACAGAGGGGATTGTCGGGAAAGAGATGGCTGCTTGAGGAAGCTCCCATTTTATTAACATTTCAACAAACAAGTTGCATATTTGCAATAACGTATTCCAGCAAAATTAGTTAATAGCGTCACAATCATTTAACCACTTAACTTTGGTTATTTTGAAAAACCTTGAAAAAGTGTGCACATCTTTGAATATTTATCTACATTATAGCCTACAGTAGTACCATAACAAAAAACAAAGCTTACAGGCGCTTGACGAGGATGTGTTTTTTCTTCAAGTTCAAAATAAAGTGCCTGTAACACGACAGTAAGCGCGTAAACCTAAAGTTGCAGCAACACGGCTGCTAAAATATACGGTGATCAGCCTACCAGAAAAGTCATTAATCCTCGTCTTCATCTTTTAGGCTAAGGTGCAGTACACGGCTGTAACCAGAAAAGTCAAGTCATTAATCCTCATCTCCGTCTTCTTCCTGCGTACTAAAACCACCAAAAGTCCTCATCTTCAGTGTCGGAAACGAACAGGCTCAGGGTGGCTTCGTCAGCCACTCTCCTCTCTCCTTCGTTGACGCTCTCAAAACCAACGAACTCCTCTTTGTCACTGTCGGAATCAAACAGCCTCTGAAGGGCCTCAGCTGTGGCGGCGTCCTCCTCTTCATCACGCAGCAGTCCAGCCTTTCGGAACCCGTTAATGATCGTGGATGTTTTTTGACTCCTCCACGCTACACGATCCACTCGCAAACTTGAGGGAAAGTTGCTTTTCGCATGCGACCAGTTTTGGTGAATGATTTATCGCCGCTAGTCATCCACGCCTCCCACTGAACGCGTAGTGCCACTTTGAAAGCACGATTGACACTGATGTCGAGTGGCTGCAGATGCTTCGTTGTGCCCCAGGAATCACAGCTGGAATCGAGTTTGCTGCTCTTGATGGCTGCTTTCACATAATCCGGTATATGGGCCCTCATGCTGTCCAAAAACGAGCAAGCTTTTTTTTGGGCGAAAGAATCCTCCAGGGCGCTTGACGTAGCACTCATTCAGCCACTCATTCATTACGCTTTCCATCATCCACCCTTTCTTGTTGACTTTAAAGGGGATGCCGTTCAGGATCTTTTCTTTTTGGCATTGTAATCCGCTTAAAAATCACCATTGGCGGAAGCTTTTATCCAGATGCTGTGCAGCCAAGAACACAAGTGAAATTCGTTCTCTCTCGTGGCCAGTGGTTCTCAACGTGATGGACGATTCACCTTTCTTGTTAACAGTCCTAGTGAGAGGCAGGTCAAACGTCAAAGGCACTTCATCCATATTTATGATCTGGTCCGGTCCGATGGAATATTCCTCTATCATTCTTTGTGTGAATTTCCGAAGTTTGTTATTTTTTTCCTGGTAGTCGGGAGGGAGTTGCTGACACACAGTCGTCCGCTCCCTGATGGAGAGTCCCCTTTCGTCTCATAAATCTGAAACACCAGGATGGTCCACCTCTAAAATTTTCAATTTTCATTTCGGTGGCGACTGTTTTCAGCTTTAAGTCGGATCCTGCACGGTGGAAACACCTCGGCCGTCTGCTCTCTGTGTGTTCACCCAATCTTCAAGAAAGTCTTCAAGTTTCGGGCCATATGCTTTTATTACCTCTGAAAGCTTTTTTTTGACTTTTTGCAATGAGACAGTTCTTCCCGCTGGCGTCTCCAAAGTCTCACCATTGACTCATGATGCCAAGGCTACATGCAGCCAGCTCTATTTCCTTCTTTCCAGGGGGTTACAGCCATTTACATTATTAGGACTACATGCAGCAGCTCCTACTTCCTTCATTTACAGCAGATTTTTACATTTATATTGAGTCATTGTTTTTTTAGCAGACGCTCTCTATCCAAGAGCGACTTACAGTTAGTGAATACAAAACTATACTATATATATATAGATTTTTTTTTGGTAAATGGTGGGGGGGGACTGGCCCCCCCTGGGAATCGAACCCACAACCCTGGGCGTTGCAAATGCCATGCTCTATCAAACTGAGCTACATCCCTGCCGGCCATTCCCTCCCCTACCCTGGACGACGCTGGGCCAAATTGTGGCAACGCCCATGAGTCTCCAGGTCGCGGGCCGGCTGCGACAGAACCTGGATTCGAACCAGGATCTCTAGTGGCACAGTTAGCACTGCGATGCAGTGCCTTAGACCACTGCGACACTCAGGAGGCCCGATTGACTGCCTTTAAGCTGGCATCATATGCATTTCTACGTTTGTTTTCCATAATGAGGGTTTTGTGCATGAAACTTCCTTTGCACAAACTGTCTCGCTCTCGTAATGTCTGTCTGTCTTGCTCGTCGTTCTGTCTCTCGTTCTGTCTCTCGTACCACTCTCGGTTCCACTTTTAACTTTTGCGCGCTAACCGTCTCACTCTTTTTCCGCCCTCCAGCTTTTCCTGCTGGAGCCCGCCGCTTAAAGGTGGGGGGCGCGGACCGGTCATAGAGGCCCATAGAGTTAAAGTTGGGTGGACTGTAACCTGTAAAATCCATAGATTTAGGGGTCCTTCTAGTGGCCATTAGCTGTAAAAATCCATAGATTAGCCCACCCGTATATAAACCGCAGGGTTCGAAAATGGGAAAAAAGGCGCGGCTTATAGTCCCGAAAATTACGGTAGATTTGTATTGAGTATACAGTCCACACCATATCTATTTTGACAGTGAAGCTAACATTTTAAATGTGGGCTCTGTACTCCAGCATTTTGGATTTGAGATCAAATGTTTCATATGACGTGACGTATATAAAGTCACCTTTTATTTGAGGGTATTTGAATACATAATCTGTTTCACCATTTAGAATGAAAGCACTTTATGTATCTAGTCCCCCACTTTTGAAGAAGTCATAAGTATTTTGATAAATTCACTCATAGTGTATTAAAGTAGTCAAAAGTGTTAGTATTTGGTCCCAACTCGTTGGTTGCATTTGCATTTGGTTTTTGTTGTGTTTTGGGTTATGTTTTGTCGATAGTAACTGAATGGTGGGATGATGACTGTAAGTAAATTCTGTCTAAGTGAGTAGATAACATGTTTTCTAAACATTACTCAAATTAATCCTGATGATGACACGATTTAAGAAAATCATGAATGAATATTCATAATAATGAGTGAGAAAGTTATCAGAGGCTACAACAAAACATGCTAACACTCTTCACCATTACCAATAACAGAGGGGGTAATGATAATTGTTTCATCTTTAACTTTCTCATTACATCATCAATCACGATTCAATTCATGATTATTCATATCATGGTAGCATCCACATGAATGCTAGAAGTGTTCAGAAACATCTTCTATCTGACTGACAATCCAAGTGAAGGTGACTCCAAAATGACAGGGCATTATTCACCATTCAGTTTCTATTGGAAAAACATCATCTAAAAACACAACCAAACACACTGCACATGCATTCAACAAGTCTGTAGAATCACAAATGACTGATGTAATCACTGTTTGTAAGGAAATATTGGACCAAATACTAAACTTATTGAATACTTTGAATACAATATAAGTGAATAATAGTCCAAAATTATTATAACCTATACACATGGGAGAAAAAGATACATAAAGTGCTTTCATTTCTAAACCAGTAAACACAGAATATGTATGAAAATAATCCTCTCAATAAAAGGTGACATTATCAACTGTCCGCCTCATAGGAAAAATTATATCTCCAATCCAAATTTGCTTGAGCATAGCACCAAATGTAAAAACGTAAGAGCTTCACTGTCCAAAACACATATGTGTGGGACTATGTTTGCCTGGTAAACACATGTGGATCTGCGTGAACAGTTATCATTCGTTGACGCAACTACAGGAATACTGACCTCAGAGTCTCCAGCTTTACAGTGGGGAATTCAAACAGTCCAGCAGAGAGCAACTTTCACGTCCTGATCCCCTTCAGGTCATTGTTTACTCAGGTCCTCCAGCTTCTCAGGTGTGAGGGGTTTGACTTCAGAGCGGAAGAACAGAGAAGCACAGCCTTGCCTCTTTGGACTAGACAGCGTGACAGCCTGCAAAGAGTCAAAATCAATTTAAAACCACACTGCAATTATTTGGGGTGTGAAAATACATATTTTTCAACATTTTCAGATACATCAGAGTTCCTGAAAACCTGCCCATATTCTATCATATATGTAATATATACACACTACTACTAGTCCGAGAGTTTTGGACACACCTACACATTCAAGGGTTTATCTTAATTTTTACTATTTTTGACATTGTAGAATAATAGTGAAAGAAATCAACACTATGAAATAACACATATGGATCATGGTTAGTAAACAAAAAAAGTGTTTTAACAAATCAAAATTTATTTTAGATTTTAGATTCTTCAAATAGCACACCTTTGCCTTGGGATGACAAGCTGTGCACCACTCTTGCCATTCTCTCAACCAGCTTCATGAGGTAGTCACCTGGATTTCATTTCAATAACAGGTGTGCCTTCCTTAAAGTTAATTTGTGGAATTTCTTTCCTTCCTTAATGCTTTTGAGGCCCAATCAGTGTTCTGTTGTGACAAGGTAGGGGGGGGTATACAGAAGATAGCCCTATTCTGGTAAAAGACAAAGTCCAATTATGGCAAGAACTGCTCTAATAAGCTACGAGAAATGACAGTCCATCATTAATTTTAGACATGACGGTCCAGTCAATACGTGAACATTTCCAACAAGTTTTAAAGTTTCTTCAAGTGGCAGTCCTTAAAAATAGTCAAGTCACTATGATAGAAACTGGCTCTCATGAGGACCGCCAGCAGGAATGGAAGACCCAAAGTTACCTCTTCTGCAGCAGATATAAGTTTCATCAGAGTTACAATCCTCAGAAATTGCAGCCCAAAGACATTCTTCACAGAGTTCAAGTCACAGGGACACATCTTCAAACATCACTGTTCAGAGGGGACTGTTGTGAATAAGGCCTCATGGTCGAATTTGGGCTGTTTTTTTTGCAAAGAAACCACTACTAAGGACCCCAATAATAGGAAGAGACTTTGCTTTGGCCCAGAATCACGAGCAGATGGACATTAAACAGGTGGGACATTTGTCCTTGGCCTGGAGTCCAAATTTGAGACTTTTTGGTTCCAACCGCCAGTGTCTTTGTGAGAGAGCGGTGTATTGGGTGAACGGATGATCTCCTGGCAGTTGTAGTTCCCACCGTAAAGCATGGAGGAGGAGTTGGTTATGGGTGTGGGGGTGCTTTGCTGGGTGACCCTGTCTAGTGATATTATTTAGAATTCAAGGCACACTTTAACAGCAGGGGCTACCACAGCCATTTCTGCAGCGATAACGCAAATCCATCTGGTTTGGCTCTAAGTGGGACTAGCATTGGTTTGTTTTTCAGCAGGTACAATGACCCAACACACTCCAGACTGGTGTAAGGAGTAGGGATTGAGTGCTGCATCAGATGACTTTCCTCCATAATTCACCCCGAACTCCACCCAAATTGAGATGGGTTTTGGGATGAGTCGGATGACGGCAGATGAGGCTAAAGCAGCACACAAGTGCTCAGCCTAGTGGGAACTACCTTCAAGACTGTTGGAAAAGCATTCCAGGTGAAGCTGGTTTGACGAGAATGCCAAGAGTTTGCAAAGCTGTCATCAAGACAAAGGTTGGCTATTTTGAAGATTTCAAATATAAAATATATTTTTTCACTTTGTTTAAAAACACGTTTTTGGTTACTACATTATTCCATATTTTGTTATTCCATAGTTTTGATGTCTTCACTAATTATTCTACAATGGAAAAAATTTAAGACAAATAATCCTTGAATGGAGTAGGTGTGTCCAAACTTTTTGACTGGTACTGTATACAACATGAATTAATTTCATTATTAAAGTAGATAAAAATGTTTTTAAACATCAAATTAATTATTGTGTGGTGTGTTTCCCAAAAGTGTGGTTCTTGAGTGATACAGGAATACACCTCAAGTTCCAGTTTACAGGGGGATTCCCAGGAAGCAGAGAGGGGCTTCACTCCTGATCCTTAGGCATTGTTACTCAGACCAGCCTTCAGGTGGAGGGGGTTTTACCTCGATGAACCCGAGAAGCCCGCCTTTCCCCTGTGATCCACAGAAAGACAGCCTGACAGAGAGATCATCATGATTTCACAAACACCCGTTAATTTACACCATGTGTAGAAAGGGCAATGGCAAGCATTGGTTTTTCTCTTAAACAACTATAAGTGGGGGAAAAAAAATATTTTTCAGCCACCAAATTTTGCAAGTTCTCCACTTAAAAAGTGAGAGAGGCCCTTAAAATTTTTTATCATAGGTAACACGCAACTATGACAGACAAAATAGGAAAAAAATCCGAAAAACATTGTAGGATTTTTTAAAGAAAATTTTTTTGCAAATTTTTGGGGGAAAAATAAGTATTTGGTCAAAAACAAAAATTTTCCAAAAACTTGTTTTATACCCTTTTTTTGGGAAAACACAGGTCAAACTTTTCTGAGTCTTCACAAAGGGTTTTCCCCACCGGGTTTTTGGATTTGGCCCATTCCCCCCAGAGATCTCCTTTAGGCAGGGTTTTTGGGGGTCGCTGGGCAAAACGGACTTTCAACTCCCCCCAAAGTTTTCTATGGGGTTGGACTGGAGACGGGGGAGGCCACTCCAGACCTTAAATGCTTCTTTCGAAGCCACTCCTTCTTCCCCGGGCGGTGTGTTTGGGGAAAATTTTCTGCTGAAAGACCCCGCCCTTTCATCTTTAATCCCTTGCGAGGAAGGAGGTTTTTTACTCAAAAATTTACGATACATGGCCCCATTTATTTTTCCTTTTCCGGATCCGTCGTCCCCGGGCCCTTTTCAGAAAAACAGCCCCAAAAGCAGATGTTTTCACCCCCATGCTTCCAGTAGGGATTGTTTTTTTTGGGTGAACCCCGCTTCTTTGTCCTCCAAAACAAAAGTTGGTTTTTACCAAAAAATTTATTTTGGTTTCATCGACCATATGACATTCTTCCAAACCTCTTCTGGTCCTCTAGCAAATTTGACGGGCCTGGTCATGTACTGGCTTAAGCAGGGGGACCATCTTGCACTGAGGATTTCAGTCCCTGGGGTATGTGTTACTGATGGTAGGCTTTGTTACTTTGGGCCCCGCTCTCTGCAAGTCATTCACTAGGGCCCCCCCTGTGGTTCTGGGGTTTTTGTCACCTTCTTGTATCATTTTGACCCCCCGGGGTGATCTTGCGTGGAGCCCCCGATAGGGAGTTATCAGTGGTCTTGTATGTCTTCCATTTCCTAAAAATTCTCCCAAAATTGATTTCTTTAAACCAAGCGCTTTTCCTATTTCAGATTTTGTCTTCCCCCCTGGTGCGGGCTACAAA
>CM072257.1:8394235-8419049 GCA_036851935.1 Coregonus suidteri | reverse complement strand
TCCCCCTGTAATTTAAAGTGGGGGAGAGTTTGGGAGCTGTTGAGTTTCTGATAGAAAAATGTATAAAACCAAACCACAACCCGGTTTTAAACAAACAACACACAACACCCCAGAGCCCCAATGTAGATTATGTTCGTTTTGAAAAAAAGAAGAAAAACATAAAGCAGATAATTAGTTGATGCTTTTGATATTGAATATCATGGTTGTTTATGTTGGGTTTGGTCTAATTGATGCTTTCGGGTTTGGGTTTTAATTTGGGGCGGTTTGGGTTTTTTGGTCCTCTGTATTTAAACCCCAAAAGCAAACAATTTTTAAAAAGGCCGTTTTGGGTTTAAAAACCCCATAATTGGAGAGAAGTACAAAAACCAAAAAAAAGACGCTGGGACAGAGAGGAATTGCTTAAGAAAAAGGCCCAGTTTTTAAAAACCCGAGATAGCTGGTACTGTTTTAAAGCTACATCCCTGGACCCTTTTCTTGGCCTCTTATGGGGGGACAGTTGAAAGGGATTGGAAAAAACGGGTTACAGCATTATTTTTACAAAAAACAAAAAGGAAAGGGGCCCTTTTTCTTCTACCCCTTTGATTTTTTCCCAAAGGCGTAGGGGGCCGGGTCTGTTTGTCCGAGCAGATCCCCCCTTGGTGCAGGGCCAGATTCCTCTCCCCTTTGGGGCACCTGACCAGTGAAGGAAGTGGAGTTTGAGTTTTCGTCCAAGTGAAAATGTCTGTGTGTTTAAAAGGGAACTTGTGAGGCATGAGAATGATGTGTGTGCAGAATAGAAATATTGATGTGGTGTGCCCAAGGGAAGTGGTGGGAGTATCTGTAGTTTTATGGCCGGAGAGGGGTGTTGTCCCTATTATCGCATTCCTAGCAAGACTAGGGTCATCTGGTGAGACGATATGTTGTTCTCTCCTCTGTCCTTTGTTCATCTGACGCTGGAACAGCATTTATTTGAAAACAGGCTCCAAATGGGTCTTAACAGAACATTTTCGTCAGACCAAATCTAATAACATTTCTATTTACGCACGACAAATCCCCCTCTTCAACGTCTCTCAGACGTGATCAATTAATTATGGTGGCATGAAAGCATAGTTGAATCAGTCTTAAAAGAAAACACAAATGTAACATGAAAACAACAAAACATGAATAACTCATAATACAATTTTAAAACAGCATCAACCATCCCCACTCTATGCATGACGTAGATTTATATATGCCATTAATTAAATGCAATGTTAGCTCCACCTCTATGAGCTGACTACAACATCAGAGTTGGTCTTCGAACTCGCTAACCTCGAATGTCGCTGTTCAGGTTGTGTAATCATGACAGGCCCATCCCCCCAGGGACACACCATACAGGCATTCAGGATTCCCCAAAGGACAAAATCAGAGGTCCACCTTTAATATTACATAAGGGAGGATATTCAATTCTCAATCGTCCAGTTGCCAAATTATGTAGTTCCTCAAACGCGGATTCACATCTGGGCTTGGTTATTGTGAATTGGTTCAAGTAAGCAGTGGTTATTTATACGGTTCATCATAGTGCGGGAGCACGGGAATACAACACATCCACACAATGTACGAATTGATAGAAAAAACAGCAATAGAACATCAATACATATTAGATAAGGGGTTTTCCTATTTACCAAAACATCCATCCAGGAATCCCACACTAGAGTGTATTCACAGCCCATAATGATGCTTTTCATTTATCATTAAGTATTCTTCAAACCATCCCAAGAACAATTGCACAACAACTGCCATTCTGCAGCAGTATTATTTTGGAGATGAAAGGGTACAGCACATAATACCAAACAGAACACAAACCAACTATATCCCGCTCAGCCAAAAGCATATCTAAAGCTATTCTATTCTGCCGATGTCATTAAGCTAGTTGCCGCTTGTCCTGCTCAGGCTAATCCCTTTATTGCATCATCACGAGTGTGGTTATATAAATATGTTGGCTGGTTATATTTAAAATATAATTTATCCAATCTAAACATTTTTATTAATTGTTGACCACCAGCAAAAAAAATACTTGATTCAAACCCAGCTGCCGCTGCGGATCTGATTGTGGGATCCCATCAATATATATCCTTTCATCAAAGGATCCCCGGTAGGAGGTCCTACTTTCTATGTGAGCCAACTCACCAAGAGTTTCTGACACAAACGTTTGATTGTTTGCGTATAGTAAGGTGAGTTTACACAATCAGTTATCACCACACATCCATCCAGATGTCAGCCACGGGTTCTGGTTTTGGCTCCTAAATCCTCTGGCTGCAACAAGAGGAGAGATTAGTACATGGATCTCTTTAGGTGTGGGACATTCTCTGTGTGGTAGCAGGCGCTGAAAAGGCCCCTACCCTGTATCCTATCCTTACTAGTTCCTGAAAAAACAATTAGAATCCTGCCTGTGACGTCAAACTGAGGCAAAACCCAGGTCGGGATGACTTTTGTTATCCGGGGGAAACCGATAGTGCAAGTTACCATAAGACTCTTCCACGCGCGACATTCCCAGGTTGCTTGCATTGGAGGATAAAACCTGACAGAAGGTCTAAATGCTGTCCAAGGGAACGGAGGTAGTTTGATTAACCTTGGTTTGGCTGTCCTAGCAAAACAGGCAAAACAGTCCTCGTTTTTGCCGTATACTTAAATCCATTCCAACCACAGGTTTAATATTTCTATACCCCGTTTCCTACCTGTACTACTTCCTTCAGGTCTATAGTTTTTGCACTATTCTTTACCAACAGCCCCGGTCTCACTACCTTCCCTCGAGAGGTTTACTCTATAAGGGTGCCCCAATTGAAGAGGATAATCTTCACTTGTCAAGTCTGTAACCTGGTTTTAGCATAATTTCAGACTTTCAGACCTCATATTGGTCACACTAGCCATTTTCGTGATAATTCCCTTACTTTTTCACAAACTTAAAACTGTGTATGGATATTGGTGGATGTCCTTACCCTAAAGTCCCCTAGTATTTCCCCTTTCCCGATACGTCTAAGCTGTCTCGCTATCCTTTTTCACTTGTTTTAGGTTTTAACTAACCACTTCTGGCTGAAACAGGAGGTCCCCGTGGTGTGTTAGGAATATGGCCCCCCACAATCAGACAAGCTACGTAACCGTCGGAGACCGGTGAATCCCCACCCTTGCCCCTGAGTGAACATGTCAGATTGCCAGAGGACCAGCCATTGCTTTACGATTCTATCGAACTCACACAGGGATGGATCAGACAGGTAAGTGGAATCTTCTCGTTAAGGGATCTAAGCCCCCGAACCCTAGTGGTGATCGGATCTTTCTCCTAACTCTGTGTTTTGTTTTCGTACAGGTGTAGCTGGTTTTGTCCTTTTTAACAGTGTGTGACATGCACCCAGATGGCTCGTCATCAGCTTTTCTTGCTGGCAAAAGGCATGACTTGGTGAGGGCCCTTCCCCAACCCCCCCCCCCCCGCCAGGCCTGCTTCAGTCTCCTGGTTAGATAGAGTGGGTCACCATTCTCCTTTAGTTCGACCTGTGGGGGCACAAAAGCCTCTGACATAACAGGTAGGTTAATTAACTATCATACATGTTTTTTTTTTTTCTGTTTTTTTGTTGGTTAAAAGTAATTTTGTCATCTCGCTTCGTATATATTTAATATTTAATCATTCCATCCGCCTTTTTGACACATGATTTGGCCCATGTGTCAATATTACCACTTACCCTAAACAATCTACTTTGGTAATATTGGTAATTCTTATCCCAATTGCCTTTCCTCCACTCTTTTCTTCCTGTTATTTTATGGTTCAAATCCAAATATACTATTACCAAACTATCATCTTCTTCAGCAATTTGCACCAGTATACAAATTAACCCTCCACTTTAGTAAAATGACTATCTTAAAGTCCCGCCTCTCATAGCCTTTTTTAGATTTACTATTGTGGATGATTAATTAACAGGCCAGAATGTTACAACAGAGTTCCATATGCAATTGAAATCAATCTAACGAAACGTTTTAAATCCCATAGTATACTAAACATTACCAGTTATTCTAAAATAGTTCATAAATGTTTAGTATCCCAAGTGTTCATTAAGTCCTCATGACATTCATTCTCATAAGAAATCATATATACCCCAAACTCAGCCAAAAGCCTAAAAAAACTCCATAAATAATTCACTGTGTGCTCCTCAAGACCATCACCCTTGACCTGCTGAAAGACCCTCCAAACTTGAAACAACAAGGCTTTATAAACATCATACTAGGTGTGTGTTGTTTTCTATTTGAAAACCCCAATTAAAAACAACAACAAACACGCCAGGTCATGATGAGGACTCATGATTTCTCTCTTCCCCTTCTGCCTAACAGTTTCTTAACTGGTACCCTTTCCTTGGCAGTAACTACAAACGGTTCCTCACACTTTCTCTAGCAAAATTTCCAGTTTTGGTCACAATTTTAACACTTTCCACTAACACGTCCTCTCGCTCACACTCTTCTCTCATGATTGAGTTGCATGTCTCTCTGAGGTCTATTACACAATTCAGTTATTTTCCCCACATACTACTTCTCCTGTAATCGTGCCCATTGGCAAAAGTGTCCTCTGGGCATCACCCACTGAAACCCACTGCCCTCTAACGCTAGCCCAAACCTGACTATTCCTGTTTCTGGTGTGGTTCCATTCTTTCCTACCGCTCTGGCCACGTCCTCTGTGTTCATGCCTGTCTGCTAAATGGCATATTATTATTATTACTGTATACATCTAAGGTTGCTGGGGCCCTTTCATTCCCCCGCCAATAGATAGGTAAGGCTATCAAGTGGGTACTGTGGCCCCCTCCTACTCTCTCTCTCTCTCTCTCTTCGACTGCTTATTTCTCCTTACACACCTTATGTATCTGTTTTAAGCATGGATTCGAGTTTTATCTGCGTCCAAGACGTTCCCTCAAAACCCATACCTCCTCCCTCCACCTGGTTATATAATGAGATTTTCTTCTATCCCTGGATTCCATTTTAATTACATCAAGCATTTCTCGTCCCCCTAGTAAATTCTGGGACCTCTTGTGAGGATTTGCCCCCCCCCCATGGTTGGTACTGTTAAAAATCCCCTTAGCCACCTCTTCTATATTCACAAGTCCAATTAACAAGTAATTCAAATACTTTTTTTTTTTTTTTTTTTCATCAAACACACCTCATAAGGACGTTCACAAGCAGGAGTCCAATTCCTATCAGAAAAACATACATACAAAACATTTCAGACACTCCCAATCTCTCCCAGGGGGAAAAGTTTCCTTCTCCCTGAGTGATAGCCCTTGTTGTTCCCATTTTAAGGGTTTTCCTTTGTGTTGTGTGTGTCAGGATTGGTTCTCGCTGCTCAAATCAGCTCTTACTTCAGTGACAATGGTCTGGAAGGAGTGGGGGGGCTTGTGTGCAGTGTTTGTTAGATGGTGCAAGGGTGCTCCTGATTTAACCTCTTGACCTGGACTGAGTGTGAAGTAACCTCCTTCACTTTCGTACGGTCCCAGTCCACCTGGGTTCCAGCCACTTTCTTTTGTGGACTTTCCACCCTCACCCAGTCTCCCATTTTTACCTTCAGTGGTGGCGTGTTTTACCCGTCAGCTCCCCCTCTTGGGCCTTCTACACCTGAGAAGAGAGTGCTGCAGAAAATTCCGTCAATTTCATCACATAATCAGTCATTTCTATCTGTTGTACATCAAGGGCGGGCATATGACCTCCCTCCCTTGGTGGACCTTGCATTTCTCTCCCTTATATTATCTCATGAGGAGAGAGATGGGTCCCTGCCCCTGGTGATGCTCTCATAGCCATCTGACATAAACTAGTGGCAGGGCTTCAACCCATGTCAATTTTGTCCCTGCACAAACCTTATTCAGTTTCATAAGTCTCACTCATTTACCACTGTTCACTTTAACTACATCCTTCACCGAACGAATATTCGAGCTTTTGGATGAGGCTTATACACTTTAAGACTATCGGAATCCTATATATTTTATTTTTATTTTATTTTTACTAGTAATGTTCATCATTAAACAATATCCATTAAACAATTGACATTTACACATCCGACCCTATTGGTAGGTACATGGAGCGGTTTGTCATTAAGTAAATACACATTTATCAGTTGACATTTACACATCCGACCCTATTGGTACATGGAGCGTTTGTCATTAAGTAATACACATTTCTATCTCTCCTAGCCACACAGTTCCCCCCCGGTCTGACTCTCTTGGTCCGTCTCTGTGAACCAACTCTCCCAGACGGTTTAAAACTTAATACATATTATCACACATTCCCCGAACTCTGACTCTCTTGGTCCGTCTCTGTGAACCAACTCTCCCAGACGGTTTAATACATTTTATCACAAAGTCCCTCCCGGTCATAACTCTCTTGGTCCCTTCTCTGTGACCCAACTCTCTTAGCCGACTCTCGACTTATTAATTATTCCCAGACATGTTTAACTACACTGCTTTTCAGTTTGTCATCTATGCATAAATTTTATCAACAATTCATACTCCACACTCGGTAATACTGATCAAATTTTGGATAGACTATTCGACAATATGCAAAGTTTGATTTAACAGGTTTTTGCTTACCTTTTTTTTTTTTAGTCGACTTAGGATCAGTTTCCCGAGCTGAGTTGAATTGTTGTCCTCCCTCCGAATAATTACACCAGTCTTTCCGTGAATCGTCCTTTTACCAACTCGCCCCCTTGCACACGGGGCCACATCAACCACTCTGGACCGTGTATCTAGACAACACATCCTCTGCTACCAAGTTTCTGTTGATAACGGGATATGAGAAGGGAGAGTCGGTCAAGGATCGATTCAGACTAGGTGGTAAATTGTATGACAAACGGCAGTTTATTCAGAGTAAAAAATATCTGGTACAAAACGTGCACGGTCCAATCGTTCTTTCAGCTCATAGGGAACCTCCAGAAAAAGCGCCAAAAAACAGTACACTGGTGTTTTATACTATTTGTAAAGTGGGTTGAGTCTAGCAGATCTGGTCTTCTGGTTGGTCCATGCTGCTCGGGGCCCGTCGTCCTCTGTGATTGGGTCTAGGAGATTTACACACTGTAGCTCAGGTCCTTTGTTCCGAATGTTTCAGCAGAGTAAAGATTTGATGTGTGCGTTTAATTATCTTGTCTTGAGTGAGTCTGTGTGTGTGAGTGCATTTGTGGCAAGAGTGTGTGTGTGGTCAACACTTGTCTTGGAAAAAGGAATTAGTTATAGCAATTTAATAGCAATAAGCTGTTTATAAAAAAATAGCATTTATTACAGTGTAGTTTTCACGTTTACTCATTTATCTGCAAAACCATGCCTTCCGAGTTGTAAAGGGGTGGCCAGCCACATAATTAGTTTTAAAAAGTCTACCATGACAAACAACTATCCCATTGACTATATCCAGTAATAGTTTCTTATTGTTCTAGTTAAGATCTCACAACACAGTTAAGCTACTACAATTAAGGCATAAGACATAAGTATATATCATTTGAAAATGCAGACAAAAATTGCCTTGAACTTGTCGTGTAATAACAATTTTGAAAAACACTAAAAAGGCTATGTATTCTCCCAAGGTCAATACTTCAAAAAATAATTTATCATAAAATGTTTGTCCTCTGTAGTTGCGTGTCTTTCTTTTTTTGCTGAAATCCATACTTTTTCATTAAACGTTAATGAAATTCAACCACCGACTTTTTGCTCCTTTTTTTTGCAACTGTATCATTTGAATATCCAATGACTTAGACCAAGGGCTCCAAATACTCGTTGTCCAATCAAATCACACAATCTACAGATGGGCTGTCAACCAATCAACATTTTGCAGATCATTACAGGCATCAGTAAACACAAAATTGGGCGCATAACTTTATTGACTTGGCACATTTTCTGTCCAGAGACACTGAGAAATAACAACCAGGAAAGATAAATCATAGAAAGATATGTTTATTTTACATATTACAATAATTGTATAGCCTAGGTTTCATTTACAAACAGACACATTCACTACATTTGTTCCATTATTCACTTAATTACTTATTATTTTCAGTAAACTCTTATTCTATAACATTTATTGTTTTAACATTCACACTGCTAGTTTTACACATTATATTATATATATATATACACACTACCGTCATTTATATAAATATAATATATAATTATCAATATATAACCATATAATAGATATATAGCATTTACTATATAGACACACACACACAATCACACACACACACACACTGGGGACACACACACACACACTACACACTACACACACACACACACCACACACACATACAGTATTGAGAGATAGGGAGAGACAGACAGTTGTGAGGAGGAATATGTCTGAGAATAAATACATAGGTTGTAGTTTAGAATGAGTTAAAGGCAGAGGAGGGTACAATAGGACAAGTGTTTTGTCCCTGACCAGTCCTCCTACTGCCAGACCACTGGATCCTGTGTCTCCATCTAAAACCTCATTTCTGTGCCGGCCGTGCTGATTGGCCACACTAAGAACCAAGACCCAGAAGAAGGGCAAGAAGAGGACATTGGCTGTTACACCAGCTAAGGTGAAGAAGGTGAGATTGGCTGTTACACCAGCTAAGGAGAAGAAGGTGAGATTGGCTGTTACACCAGCTAAGGAGAAGAAGGTGAGATTGGCTGTTACACCAGCTAAGGAGAAGAAGGTGAGATTGGCTGTTACACCAGCTAAGGAGAAGAAGGTGAGATTGGCTGTTACACCAGCTAAGGAGAAGAAGGTGAGATTGGCTGTTACACCAGCTAAGGGAGAAGAAGGTGAGATTGGCTGTTACACCAGCTAAGGAGAAGAAGGTGAGATTGGCTGTTACACCAGCTAAGGAGAAAGAAGGTGAGATTGGCTGTTACACACACAGCTAAGGAGGAGAAGGTGAGATTGGCTGTTACACCAGCTAAGGAGAAGAAGGTGAGATTGGCTGTTACACACAGCTAAGGAGGAGAAGGTGAGATTGGCTGTTACACCAGCTAAGGAGAAGAAGGTGAGATTGGCTGTTACACACAGCTAAAGGAGGAGAAGGTGAGATTGGCTGTTACACCAGCTAAGGAGAAGAAGGTGAGATTGGCTGTTACACCAGCTAAGGAGAAGAAGGTGAGATTGGCTGTAGTACACCAGCTAAGGTGAAGAAGGTGAGATTGGCTGGAACACCAGCTAAGGAGAAGAAGGTGAGATTGTCTGGAACACCAGCTAAGGTTGAGAAAGGTGAGATTGGCTGTTACAACCAGCTAAGGAGAAGAAGGTGAGATTGGTTTGTTACAACCAGCTAAGGTGAAGAGAAGGTGAGATTGTCTGGAAGACCAACAAAGTCCCCTGTCCCCGAGGTGAAGAGGACACCTCCAGTCTATGGGTCTGATCCCCTTGCCAGGGCCAGATATTACCTGGATTGCCATCAATACCTCCATGCTTTGTTTATGAGGTCACACGTGAAGAAGTACAAAAAGGGACATCATCAAGAGGTAAGGTAGTAGAAGTATGTGATAAGAGTGATTGTTTTTTAGATTTGAGATTATAATTCAGTTGATTTGCCATACCATATATCTACAATGTAGAATCATAAGTTTGTGTGATTTTTATGTACTTTCAGAGAAAGGAGTTAGTGCAGGAAAAAGATGGTCCCTTGTCCCAACCGGTGGAGACACAGAGGTCTTTCAGACCTTTTCCTGGAGTGAGATTCTGGCGTGGGGCAGAGGAGAAGGCACCTTTGATGACCACCTGTTAGAGGGCAACCCTTCCCCAGGCCAGAAACCTCAAAGTAGACCTCATCTAAAGGTAGAGAAATCACCACAATGTGAGGATTAACCCAATATCATGTTCACACTAGATGTCCAATATCAATCATTTCACAATTGACGTGTTGTATATAGTTGTACCGTTTCTACAAGTCAATTAGTAAAGTAAGTACAACTCTGACATGTAAGCCTTGTCCGAGACAAAAGACAAAACTAAGAGAAGAAACCTTCTAATGTCTCCTTCTTTTTCAGAGACGACTTTCAACGTAAGAAGCAGGACCTCCTTGACAGAGGGACATGGATGGTGCTGTCAATGGCCTTGTTCACACCAGCAGGCAAAATAAAATGAAGTTTTTACCAACATGCCTGGAGATGGAGCTGTGGAGGGGAGGATGCTGTGAGAAGATATTCTTCACTCTGAACTCCATGGCCATCTGCCTATGTTCTGATGCCACTAGAGGACATGTTAACAGGTTGAGGGTCGGCAATGATACCCAGATCATGAAGTGGAAGAAACAGGCTGAGGTAAGTGTGAGTCTTAAACATATGTAAACACAATTTTGATTCAGCCTATTTCATAATTCTGTTATTTCAAGGTGATTACACAGGCTACCTTATTTATGAGTACAATGAGTGGTTATTACGTGTATGTCAGTAATGTCAATGTTAATTCCAGACTAAGATATTTAAGAGGAGACTGGCCTATTCACAGGAGGAAACTGTGATGTACGGAACGTTCTCAATGACCTGGGACAATGTCCAAGTATGTCCAAAATGTGTGGTCTAACATTCTATTTATTATTGTGATGGTTCAGTAAAACAAGAATATATATCTTCCAAATGGCATTTCCCATATACAGTGCATTCGGAAAGTATTCACGACCCCTTCCCTTTTTCCACATTTTGTTACGTTACAGCCTGATTCTAAAATGGATTAAACAAAATAAAAATCCTCATCAATCTACACACAGTACCCCATAATGATGAAGCGAAAACAGGTTTTTAGAAATGTTTGCAAATGTACTAAAAATAAAAAAACTGAAATGCCTTATTTACAAAGGTATTCAGACCCTTTGCTATGAGACTCGAAAATGAGCTCAGGTGCATCCTGTTTCCATTGAACATCCTTGAGATGTCATACAACTGATTAATCCAAGAAGAAGAGTCTTTTGTCTACTGGTAAAACAGGTATTCATACTACTGATCTATCCAAGAAGAAGGGTATTCCTCTACTGTACTGTTAACACAGTGTATTCATACTACTGTCTCAATTCCATGAAGAAGGGGTCTTGTCCTCTACTGGTAACACAGAGTATCTCTAATTGTGTCGATCCACAGAGAAGAGTCTTTTCCTCTACTGGTAACACAGGTATTCCCCATACTACTGTCTATCCAAGAGAAGGGTCTTTCCTCTACATGTACTGGTAACACAGGTATTCATACTACTGTCTATCCAAGAAGAAGGGTCTTTCCTCTACTGTACTGGTAAACACAGGTATTCATACTACTGTCTATCCAAGAAGAAGGGTCTTTCCTCTACTGTACTGGTAACACAGGTATTCATACTACTGTCTATCCAAGAAGAATAGTCTTTCTCTACTGTACTGGTAACACAGGTATTCATACTTACTGTCTATCCAAGAAGAAGAGTCTTTCCTCTACTGTACTGGTAACACAGGTATTCATACTACTGTCTATCCAAGAAGAAGGGTCTTTCCTCTACTGTACTGGTAACACAGGTATTTCATACTACTGTCTATCCAAGAAGAAGAGTCTTTCCTCTACTGTACTGGTAACACAGGTATTCATACTACTGTCTATCCAAGAAGAAGGGGTCTTTCCTCTACTGTACTGGTAACACAGGTATTCATACTACTGTCTATCCAAGAAGAAGGGTCTTTCCTCTACTGTACTGGTAACACAGGTATTCATACTACTGTCTATCCAAGAAGAAGAGTCTTTCCCTCTACTGTACTGGTAACACAGGTATTCATACTACTGTCTATCCAAGAAGAAGGGTATTTCCTCTACTGTACTGGTAACACACAGGTATTCATACTACTGTCTATCCAAGAAGAAGGGTCTTTCCTCTACTGGATGGTAGCACAGGTATTCATACTACTGTCTATCCAAGAAGAAGGGTCTTTCCTCTACTGTAAGGATAACACAGGTATTCATACTACTGTCTATCCAAGAAGAGAAGGGTCTTTCCTCTACTGTACTGGTAACACAGGTATTTCATACTACTGTCTATCCAAGAAGAAGAGTCTTTCCTCTACTGTACTGGTAACACAGGTATTCATACTACTGTCTATCCAAGAAGAAAGGGTCTTTCCTCTACTGTACTGGTAACACAGGTATGTATTCATACTACTGTCTATCCAAGAAGAAGAGTCTTTCCTCTACTGTACTGGTAACACAGGGTATTCATACTACTGTCTATCCAAGAAGAAGAGTCTTTCCTCTACTGTACTGGTAACACAGGTATTCATACTACTGTCTATCCAAGAAAAGGGTCTTTCCTCTACTGTACTGGTAACACAGGTATTCATACTACTGTCTATCCAAGAAGAAGTCTTTCCTCTACTACTGTACTGGTAAACACAGGTATTCATACTACTGTCTATCCAAGAAGAAGTCTTTCCTCTACTGTACTGGTAACGCAGGTATTCATACTACTGTCTATCCAAGAAGAAGAGTCTTTCCTCTACTGTACTGGTAACACAGGTATTCATACTACTGTCTATCCAAGAAGAAGAGTCTTTCATCTACTGTACTGGTAACACAGGTATTCATACTACTGTCTATCCAAGAAGAAGAGTCTTTCCTCTACTGTACTGGTAACACAGGTATTCATACTACTGTCTATCCAAGAAGAAGAGTCTTTCCTCTACTGTACTGGTAACACAGGTATTCATACTACTGTCTATCCAAGAAGAAGGTCTTTCCTCTACTGTACTGGTAACACAGGTATTCATACTACTGTCTATCCAAGAAGAAGAGTATTTCCTCTACTGTACTGGTAACACAGGTATTTCATACTACTGTCTGGTCCAAGAAGAAGGTATTTTCCTCTACTGTACTGGGTAACACAGGTATTCATACTACTGTCTATCCAAGAAGAAGGGTCTTTCTTTCTCTACTGTGTACTGGTAACACAGGGTATTCATACTACTGTCTATCCAGAAGAAGGGTCTTTCCTCTACTGTACTGTAACACAGGTATTCATACTACTGTCTATCCAGAAGAAGGGTCTTTCCTCTACTGTACTGGTAACACAGGTATTCATACTACTACATGTCTATCCAAAGAAGAGAAGGGTCTTTCCTCTACTGTAGCTGGTAACAACAGGTATTCATACTACTGTCTATCCAAGAAGAAGGGTCTTTCCTCTACTGTACTGGTAACAAAGCAGCGGAGGCTGGTGACTTGAAAAAATCAAGGAGGATGGGAGACCCACGGTTCTGTATAGGCGCGGAACGCACGGAGATGTCAAAGTGTCTTTCAAAAATCGTCAAAGAGTAATTATTTTAACGTAAAGCATTTATAAGACATTTATAGTACAATATTATGGGGAATGGGAATGAGGGGGGCTACTTCCACAGTGTTGGGAAGGATCACAGCAGTGATTGGATGAGAGGGGCTGCTTCCACAGTGTTGGGAAGGGATCACAGCAGTGATTGGATGAGGGGGATACTTCCACAGTGTTGGGAAGGGATCACAGCAGTGATTGGATGAGAGGGATACTTCCACAGTGTTGGGAAGGGATCACAGCAGTGAACTGTGGATTGGATGAGAGGGCTGCTTCCACAGTGTTGGGAAGGGATCACAGCAGTGATTGAATGAGAGGGCTGCTTTCCACATCGTGGTGGGAAGGGATCACAGCAGTGATTGAATGAGGGTACGAGGCATGTGTTGAGGTGTTCAGAGGCTTGACTTCAGTGCAGGACAGGAATTGACTTGGAGGACAAAAAACAAACAACACAACACACTACACAGTTAGACCAAAGAGCTGAAAAGGAAGTTAGTCCAAACAGGAGTAAAATCATTGATGTGTAATAATGTCATTGTGTTTCTGTATGTGATTGACAGTAACGAGAGAAAATTGATAGGGGTACTCACACGTGGCTTGGAGGAAAACATTTCAATGTGCCAGTGGATGAGCGGGGGACATGAGACGTGGCTTCAGTTCATGTCAGGACAGAGTTGACAATGGTAGTAGAGTGGAGTGGTCATCACCTCTTAATCAGGGAACAGGAGGGGACTTAGCTGGAAATCACATAGCAGATACATTCCATTACAGCTGCGCACTCATAGGTTTGAACAACATGTTTTCTCCGTGAAGTTAAACACAGAGTTTCGCATCTCGCCCACTTGACACATCAAAGTAGCCCAAGAAACATTCCTGAATAACGGCCTGATCATCCACATACCTGATGATAACTGACAACTGCAACAGACTGGTGGCACCATAGGTCCCAGAGTAGGGGGGCAATTTTACCTCCTGGGGCCCAGAGTACCAGACTGGTGGCACCATAGGTCCCAGGGTAGGGGGGGGCCATTTACCTCCTGGGCCCAGAGTACCAGACTGGTGGCACCATAGGTCCCAGAGTAGGGGGGCCATTTACCTCCTGGGGCCCAGAGTACCAGACTGGTGGCACCATAGGTCCCCAGAGTAGGGGGGCCATTTACCTCCTGGGGCCCAGAGTACCAGACTGGTGGCACCATAGGTCCCAGAGTAGGGGGGCAATTTACCTCCTGGGGCCCAGAGTACCAGACTGGTGGCACCATAGGTCCCAGAGTAGGGGGGCAATTTACCTCCTGGGGCCCAGAGTACCAGACTGGTGGCACCATAGGTCCCAGAGTAGGGGGGCCATTTACCTCCTGGGGCCCAGAGTACCAGACTGGTGGCACCATAGGTCCCAGAGTAGGGGGGCCATTTACCTCCTGGGGCCCAGAGTACCAGACTGGTGGCACCATAGGTCCCAGAGTAGGGGCGCCATTTACCTCCTGGGGCCCAGAGTACCAGACTGGTGGCAGCATAGGTCCCAGAGTAGGGGGGCCATTTACCCTCCTGGGGCCCAGAGTACCAGACTGGTGGCACCATAGGTCCCAGAGTAGGGGGGCCATTTTACCTCCTGGGGCCCAGAGTACCAGACTGGTGGCACCATAGGAGGTCCCCAGAGTAGGGGGGGCCATTTACCTCCTGGGGCCCAGAGTACCAGACTGGTGGCACCATAGGTCCCAGAGTAGGGGGGCCATTTTACCTCCTGGGGCCCAGAGTTTTTCCTTATCTGTTAACCTAACCAGTAAAACTCTGGACCCTATGTAAAAAATGTAATGTAAAAAAATAAAGAAAAACCCTGGAATGAGTAGGTGTGTCCAAACTTTTGACTGGTACTGTACTTCTGATATGGCCTACATATCCTAGATGACCAGCCTAAACCTGTTCATATCAGTTCCCATTGGCTATCAGTAGCAGGACTGATCACCTACAAATCAGTGTTAAGTCTAAATAACAGGGCATGTAGCCTAAGCCCAATATTTTCACAACATTTCCTACGGAGACCATCTGGGCCCGGTTTCCCAAAAGCATCTTAAGGCTAAGTTTATCAGTAGAACCTTTGTAGGAGCATTGTTAAAATCTCCGAGCTGTTTCCCCATCCCAAAAAACATCGTTACTAAAGTTGAAGTGCACTTGAAAACGCTCATTATTTACCGACTGCCTCAGACCACTCGTAGAACAGCCAAGGGTGTCGTTAGATGCGTTGTTTCACTACTGCGTCTCTTCATGCACAGAAGACCTCCACTAAACATAAAATCAACATGTTTTATCTGTCTCTCTGTGACCGCCGATAACTTCACAACGAAGTTGGACTATAAATACAACATTGCCAATGTCTTTGCAATTGTTACAAACAAGCGAAGGATAAAAAAAAACGACACTTGAAATGAAAAGCGAGATGACTGCATTAAAAGATAAATGGCCTATTTGGAGCGGGCATGTCGGGGGAGAGCACCGACAGCAGCAGCAGCACTTTCAGAGCAACGCTCTCAAACAGCGCGTCCTAATCCAGTGAAGGGGACACGCTACTTGATGACGGATCAATATGAGGAGACAGAACTGCTACTGCCGGTGTGATGAGACAACTCTATCCGGTGGAATACGACGATACGAGGACTTTCTTTCAGAGAGGCGCTCCGTCAACCAGGCCCCAGTGGGCAGAGCTAGGCATGTTGGACTGGGACACGTTTTAATACGATAACAAGCCTCTCATTTTACAGTTGGGTCCGCCATGTTCTGTGTTAGTCCTAGTTACGCTAATATATTTGCAGTTATTTTCGCTTTAGACGGAATCAGTGAAATATGTTTGAGTAGTAAACAGAGAAACAACAAGGAGTCCCAGACAGTTCACAATAGAACATACCAGAGGAGGACATCGGTTACTAGGCAACCTACATTATTGGGATCATCTGGGCTCGTTGCCAAAACAGACCATAAAAGGCCTTTACACGCGAAGGTCCGCGGTGGGTCTGTGGAAACTAGCTGATTATATTGGAGACAGGTTTATAGGAAGGATCCACAGCCCACGAGGTGTTATCTTTTTTTCCGGGCACACTCTTTTTTTTTACAATGTTTTGGTTTTCCATGGTTTACAAACACGGGGACAATAAAATTTTCCGGGCTTGACTCAAAAAAGGAACAAAAGGGTATCTCAGAAAGGTAAAAACAGGGGGTGTGTTAAAAGTCAGTTTTAACCCGGGTCCCCAGCTTTAAACTTTTGGGATTATTCTCTCCCCCCAGTGTATGGGGGTTGGTTTTGGGGTTTTTCTTAGCCCTTAAACTGTATCTTACTCCCATGAAAATGTGGGGGTCCTAGGGGGGGGGTTTATTTCTCACTAGTCTTTTACTCCCAGTGGGGGTTTTAGGGTTAAAGAGTTTTGGGTTTCCTTTGGGGTTTGCCCTCACTAGTTTTCTACTCCCAAATTTGATGTGGGGGTCCTATGTCTTGTTAAAGTCTCAACCTTAGGGTTTTTTTCTACTACCCAAAAAAGGTTATGTGGTGTCCTATGGTTTGGGCTCCTGTCTCTATTTCCCATTGTATTTTGGTGCCCCCAGGGAGTTTTCACTATTCCTACCCCCGGTATGGGGGGTGCCCCCTTTTGGTCTTTAGTCTCATTCCAAACCCCCATGTATTGGTGCCATGTTTATTTTTTTCCCCTTATGGGTGCCCTTTTTTCTTTATCTCCCTATCTCTATTTCCCAGTGTTTTTTGGTTTTCCCTATGGCCCTTAGTCTCATTTCCCTCATTTCCCAGTGTATGGGGGTTTTGGCGGTCCCTCCACTTTTTAGTGGGTTTTTCTAACTATCTCTTCCCCCCGTGTATTGGGGTGGGGACACCAAAGTTTTTCCCTTAGGTCTCCTAGCCCTCTACTCCCGTTTTTGTGGGGGTCCTTTTTGGTTTTCCTTTTATTCTCACTTTTCCCTCTACCCCATTGTAGTGGTGCCCTTATGGTTTTTAAGTCTCACTATTCCTACCCCCAGTGTATGTGGGGGCCCTTTATTCGTCTCACAAAGCCCTCTCCCTCCCAGTGAAATGGGTTTTGGTTTTGTCCAAAGGGTTGTCCCTGGGGTTTTGGGTTAACCTTTCTTTCCCCCAGTGTATGTGGGGTCCTTGGGGTCCACTAGCCCTCTACCCCCAGTGTTTGTGGGTGTCGGCTATTGGTTTTAAAGGTTTTGGGTCCCCTTGGTTTTAGTCTCCAAACCTACTCCCCAGTGTTAGGGGGTTTCCCTTATGGTTTTTAGTCTCCTAGCCCTCAAAACCCCCAAAGTGTAGTGGGTTCCTATGGTCTTAGCCCTCCCTAGTCCCCTATTTCCCGGGGGTATGGGTGTCCTATGGTCTCACTAGCCTCTCCCCAGTTTTTATTGGTGTCCTTGGTTTATTCTCACTATTTTTAAACCCCCAGGGGAAATTGGGTGGGAGCCCCCTTTTAATGGGGGTGCCTTGGTCCCCACTAGCTCACCCCCAAAGTGTTTTGGGTGCCTATGGTCCCCACTTTTCCTCTATTTCCCGTGTATGTGGTTTCCAAAGGGCCCTTTAGTCTCACAAATCTCTACTCCCCATGAAATGGGGTTCCCCTTTATGGTCTTATTCGCACTAGTCTCTACCCAGGGGGGTGGTTTTTTTATTTCCCTATTTTTGGTTTTTTCCACCAGATACCACCCCATGTAGTTTTCCCTTCCTCCAGTTTTCCCCCTTATGGGGTGTCCAAATGGTTTTAAACCTGGGCCCCCTTTCCCCCCCAGGGGATGTGGGGGCCTTGGGGCCCCTTTAGTCTTCACTAGTTCTACTCCAGTGAAAGGGTGTTTGGTCCCCCCTGGCCCCTTTGTTTTTTCCATTTTTAGTCTCAATACCCCCCAGGTTTGTGGTTTTCCCTATGGTACCCTCACTGTCTCTACCCCCGTGTAATGTTTTTCCCCTATGGTTTTTCCCACAAACCCCTTGCTCCCGTGTATGGGGGTGTCCTATGGTTTTAAAGTCCTCACTGTTCTACCCCATGAAAAGGGGTTTTGCCCTTTATGGTCTTACCCTCACTAGTCCCCCTATTTCCCAAGTGAAATTGGCCCGGTTTTGTCCCTGTTTTTGTGTAGGGGGTTCCCTATGAAGTTTTACTACCCCTCTCCCCCCAGTGTATGGGTGTCCTAGGGGTTTTTGCCCCTCCCTAGCCCTCTCCCCCCCATGTAAAGTGGTGCCCCTATGGTCCACTAATCTCAAACTTCCCAGTGTATGGGGTTGTCCTATGGCCCTCATTTACCCTTACCCCCAGTGTATGTGGTGTCCTATGGTCTTAGTCTCACAAAGTCTCTACTCCCAGTGAAATGGGGGTTGTCCCTTTTGGCCCTTAGTCTTAACACCCTCTACCCCCCGTGTATGGGGTTTGCCCCTATGGCCCTTTGTCTAAACTATCTCTACTCCCAGTGTATTTGGGGTCCTTTTTGGCTTAGCCCCTTCACTAGTCCTCTCTCCCCCGTGTATGTGGTTCCTTGGTTAGTCCCCTGGGGTCTCAAACTCCCCGGGGATGTGGTTGTCCCTAGGTCTTAGTCCACAAAGTCTCTACCCCCAGGGGAAAATTGTGGTTGTCCTTAGGGGTTCCCCTGAGTCTAAACTAGTCACTACCCCCGTGGGTTTTTATTTTTGGTGTCCCTTTTTAATTGGTGTTTAAAAGGGGTCTCACTAGTCTCTACCCCCCGGGTTGGGGGGGTTTTTGGTTTTGCCCCTATAGTCTTATTCCCCCTTAAACCCTAGGTCCTACCACCCCATTTGAATTTGGGGGTTTTCCTATGGTCTTATCTCACTAGTCTCTATTTCCCGGGTGTATGTGGGGTCCTATGGCCCATACCCCAAACTAGTGGTTTTATGCCGGAGCCCCTGTTTGTTTGTGGGGGCCAAAGGGGACCCACTAGTCTCTCCCTCCCATTGTAAGGGTGGTGTCCTATGGTTTTGTCTTTCCACTGGAGGTTTTTTGGTCCCCTACTCCCCAGGGGAAATGGGGGGTTTGCTAGGGCCCTTATTTTTCACTATTCTCTACCCCGGGGTATGGGGTTGCCCCAAATGGTTTTAGCCCCTCACTACCCCCTCTACCCCAGGGTTGGTGGTTCCAAAGGGTTCTTAAGTCCCCACTGTTTTGGGGTTTTTTCTACTTCCAAGGGGAAATGTGGGGCCCCTATGGCCCCCCTTTGGGTCCCATTTTCCCTCTAACCCCATTAAAAATTTTGGTGTCCTAGGGTTTTGGCCCTTATAGTCTCACTTAGTTTGGGTGTCCCTTTTGGTTTTTGTTGTGTCTTTTTTTTTAATTGGGTTCCCCAGGCTACAGTCCCCACTCCCAGTGTATTTTGGTGTCCCTATGGCCCTTTAGTCTCACTAGCTCTACCCCAGTGTATTTTGGGGGCCCTTTTTGGGTCTCATTTAGTCTCCAAATTTTCCCCCGTGTATGTGGTGCCCCTTTTTTCTTATTCTCACACCCTCTACTCCCGTGTATGTGGTGGCCTAGGGTCTTAGCCCTCCCTAGTCCTACTCCCAGTGTTTTGGTTTTTCCCCCTATGGCCCTTAGTCTAAAACTAGTCTCTACCCCAGTGTATTTTGGTGCCAAAGGGTTTTTTTCACTTTTCCCCCCCCCCCATTTCCCATGTTTTGTTTTTTCCCTTGGTTTTAGTCCCCACTGTCCCCACCCCCATGTATGTTTTTCCTATGGTCTTAGTCCCCACTTTTTTTCCCTTGTTTTACTGCCCAGTGTTTGGTGCCCCTAGGCCCTTAGTCTCACTAGTTTTTATTTCCCGTTTATGGGGTGCCCTATGGTTTTTCCACTGCCCCTTCAAACTCCCAGTGAAAGTGGTGTCCAGGGCCCCTTGCCCTCACTAGTCTCTATTCCCAGTGAAATGGGGTTTTTTGGTCCATAGGTTTTTTTCCCCCATTTTTAGTCTCCCCACCCCAGTGTATGGGGTTTTCCTATGGTTTTATTTAGTCTCCCCTCTCCCCAGTGAAATGGGGTTTTTGGCCCCCCGCTTATGGTTTTTTCCCTTTTTAGTCCCCTACTTCCCCCGTGATTTTGGTGCCCCTATGGGTCTTGGGTCTCACTAGTCTCTACCCCCAGGGGTATGTGGTGCCCCTATGGTCTTAGTCTCACTATCTCTATTTCCCATGAAATGTGGTGTCCTTTGGTTTCCTTAGTCTCCCCCCCCATTTTTTCCTTTTCCTTTTTACTCCAAGTTTTATTTGGTGTCCTATGGTTTTACCCCGTCTCTAGCTCCCCCTTTTTGTATGTGGTGCCCTTAGGGAAGTCTTAGTTTTCTCCCTTTATTTTCCTAATTTATCCCATAGTGTATTGGTGTCCTATGGTCTTGGGCCCTCCTGCCCCTCTACCCCCGTGTATGTGGGGGGCCCCCTAGGGGTTTTTTAGTCTCACTGCCCTCTACTCCAGTGTTTTGGTGGGGGTCCTATGGCCCTTTATCTCCCTAGTTTTCAAATTTCCCAGTGTATGTGGTGGGCCCCCCCTATGGTGGCCCTTTTTGGGTCTCACTAGTCCCCCCCTCCGGGGTTGTGGTGCCCTATGGTCTTAGCCCAAAACTATCTCTACTCCCAGTGTATTGTTGTCCAAATGGTTTAGCCCCTAGTCTCTACCCCCCAGGGGTATGGGGTTTGGCCCCCTATGGTCTCCCTATTCCCCTACCCCCAGTGAAATTGTGGGGGTTTTCCTATGGTTTTTCCCCTATTTCCCCTCTACCCAGTGTTTTTTGTGGGGGTCCTATTTTTAGTCTAAAACCTAGTCTCTACTCCCGTGAAAGGTGGTGCCCCTATGGGGGGGGGGGGGGGGGGGGGGGGGGGGGGGGGGGGGGGGGGGGGGGGGGGGAAAGGGGGGGGGGGGGGGGGGGGGGGGGGGGGGGGGGGGGGGGGGGGGGGGGGGGGGGGGAAAAAGGGGGGGGAAAAGGGGGGGGGGGGGGGGGGGGGGGGGGGGGGGGAAAAAGGGGGGGGGGGGGGGGGGGGGGGGGGGGGGGGGGGGGGGGGGGGGGGGGGGGGGGGGGGGGGGGGGGGGGGGGGGGGGGGGGGGGGGGGGGGGGGGGGGGGGGGAGGGGGGGGGGGGGGGGGGGGGGGGGGGGGGGGGGGGGGGGGGGGGGGGGGGAAGGGGGGGGGGGGGGGGGGGGGGGGGGGGGAAGGGGGGAGGGGGGGGGGGGGGGGAAGGGGGGGGGGGGGGGGGGGGGGGGGGGGGGGGGGGGGGGGGGGGGGGGGGGGGGAAGGGGGGGGGGGGGGGGGGGGGGGGGGGGGGGGGGGGGGGGGGGGGGGGGGGGGGGGGGGGGGGGGGGGGAAAGGGGGGGGGGGGGGGGGGGGGGGAAGGGGGGGGCTCACTATCCCAACTCCCAGGGGAAGGTGGGGTCCAAAGGGTCTCCTGGGCTCGACCCCAGGGGGATGTGGGGTCCCTATGGTTTTGGGGCTCACTACTCTACTCCCGGGGAAGGGGGGGTTAGGGCCCCTTGCCCTCACTAGTCTCTCTCCCCAGTGTATGTGGTGTCCAAATGGCCCCTTTAAAGCCCTAAACTATCCTACCCCCATTTGTTTGGGGGTTTCCTAGGGTTTTATCTCACTGGGCCTTTTCCCCCAGTTTTATGTGGTGTCCTATGTTTTATAAGGTCTCAAATTTCCCAGGGGTTATGTGGGTCCAATGGTTTCACCTTGTCTCAACTCCCAGTGGGTATGGGGTTTGGCCCCTTTGGGGGCCCTTAGTCTCACAAAGTCTCTACCCCCAGTGTATGGGGGGCCCCTGGGGGTCTCACTGGGCTCTACCCCCCATTAGGTGGGGGGGTTCCTAGGGTCCTTACCCCTCACTAGTCTCAAACTCCCAGTGTAGGGGGTTTGCCCCTATGGCCCGGGCCACTAGTCTCTACTCCCAGTGTATGGGGGTGTCCTAGGGGTCTTATCCCCAACTAGCCCCTCTACTCCCAGTGTATGGGGGTGTCCTTTTGGCCCTTATTTTCTCCCTTTTTTTTCCCCGGGGGTTTTATGGGTTTGTCCAAGGCCCAGTCTAAATAGTCCCCCACCCCAGTTATGGGTTTTGTTAGGGTTTTTTAGTCTCACTATTCTCTACTCCCATTGTTGTGGTGGTCCTATGGCCCTTTAGTCCCCATTATTCTCAAACTCCCCAAATGTTGGGGTGTCCTATGGTCTCACTATCCTCTAACTCCCAGGGGTAATGTGGTGCCCCTATTTTTTAGTCTCCCTAGTCTCTTTCCCCAGTGTTTGGTGGGTCCTAGGGTTTTTTAAAACTATCCCCTTTCTCCCGGGGTGTTTGTGGTTCCCCTAGGGGTCCATTTAGTCCCCCATTTCCCAGTGTATGTGGGGGCCCTTATGGTAAATTCCCTACAGTCTCTTACTCCCAGTGTATTTGGTGCCCTTTTTTGGTCTCACTATCCCCTTCTCCCAGTGTAGGGGTTTTTTCCTTGGCCCTTAGTCTCACTACCCTCTACTCCCAGTGTATGTGGGGGTCCTTGGTTTTAAAGTCTCACTAGTCTTTACTCCCAGTGTATGGGGGTGCCCCTTTTGGTTTTTAAAGGCCCCTTTCCTATCTCTTCCCCCGGGTATGGGGTTTTGTCCCAAAATTGGCCCCTCATAGCCCCTCTCCTCTCCTAGTGAAATGTGGTGTCCTAAAGTCTCCCTAGCCTTTTTCCTTCCCCGTGTAGGGTGGGGGCCCTTTATGGTCTTAGTCTCACTAGTCCTACCCCCAGGGGAAGGGGTGCCCCTATGGTCCCTTTAGCCCTCAAACCCCCGTGTTTTGGGGGGTCCATGGTTTAGCTCACAGTCTCACTCCCAGTGTATGGGGGGTTGCCCCTATTGTTTTTCCACTATTTCTCTACTCCCAGTGAAATTGGTTCCTATGGTCTTGGGTCTCATTTGCCCTCTACTCCCGTGTATTTTGGTTTGTCCTTGGGTTTTCTCTGGCTTTTTACTCCCAGTGTATGGGGTGTCCGATGGTTTTCCATTTATTCTCTACTCCCAGGGGTAGGGTGGTGTCCTATGGGTTTAGTCCTCACAAGTCTCTTACCCCCCAGTGAAATGGGGTTTGGCCTATGGGTCTTTTTCTCACTAGTCCCCTCCTCCCAGTGAAATGTGGTGCCCTTGGTTTTACAAAAAAGTCTCTACTCCCAGGGATGTTTGCCCCCAAAATGGTCTTAGTTCTAACTAGTCCCCTATTCCCAGTGTTATGTGGGCCCCTAGGGGCCCTCACTATCTTTTTTTTCCCAGGGGTTGTGGTGTCCTATTTTTACCCTCACTAGCCCTCACACCCAGTGTTGTGGGGGCCTAGGCCCTAGTCCCACTAGTCTCTTTTTCCCGGTGTATGTGGTGCCCCTTTTGGTCGCCCAACTAGTCTCTTCCCCCCAGGGTATGGGGTTGCCCCTTTGGTCCCCCTTATCCCTCTCTCCCAGTGTAGGGTGGGGGGCCCTTTTGGGGGGTCCTTAAGTCCCACTAGTCTCTATTCCCAGTGAAAATTGGGTGTCCTATGGTTTTACCACTAGTCCTCAAACTCCCTGTTGGGGTTTTTAGGTCCTTGGTCCCCATTTGCCCCTCTACTCCCAGTGTTTTGTGGTTCCAAAATGGTCTCACTAGTCTCTATTTCCCAGTGTTGTGGGGGTTCCTATGGTCATTTAGTCTCACTAGTCCCCTACCCCCCAGTGAAAAATTGTGGTGCCTATGGTCCCTTGTGCTACCCCCAGTGTTGGGGTTCCCTTTAGGGTTTTCTTAAAGGTTTTCCTACTATCCTCCCGTGTTGGGGTTTGGTCCTAGGGGTCCCCCACTAGTCTCTACTCCCGGTTTTAGGGTGGTGCCCCAAATGGTCCTCCTAGTCCCCTATTTCCCAGTTAGGGGGGGTGCCCCATGGTTTTCCCCTAGCCCCTTTTACTCCCGGGTGAAAATTGGGGTGTCCTATGTTTTTTCCCCACTAGTCTTACTCCCAGTGTATGGGGTTGTCCTATTTTTTTAGTCTCACAAACCCCTCTACCCCCCCAGTGTTTTTGGGGTGTCCTATGGTTTTTCACTAGCCCTTTCTCCTTCCCAGGGGTAATTGTGGTGCCCTTTGGGGTTTAGCCCTCACTAGCCCTCTACTCCCAGTTGAAATGTGGTTTTTCCCTATTGTCTTAGTCTAACTAGTCTATCCCCCCCCATTTTGGGTGTGCCCCCTAGGGTTTCTCACTAGTCTCTACCCCCTTTTTGGGGGTTTGTCCTATGGTTTTTCCACTAGCCCTCTATCCCCCAGTGTTTTGTGGGGGGCCCCTTTGGTTTTAGCCCTCACAAATTTCTCTACCCCCCGTGTATTTTGGTTTATGGTCCTAATTTCTTAGTTGTGTGTGTCCATTGTGTTTGTGTCCATGGGTGTGTGGGGTTATTTTAAACCAGGGTTTTTTTTCCCAATTGTAAAAAAAATGGTAGGGGGCCTTGTTTGGGGGGTTTCCCGGGGGGTCTTTTCCCGGGGGGTTTGTGGGGGCCCCCTTGGCCTCCAAAAACCCCCTCCCTTTTTTCCAGGGGGGT
>CM072257.1:8376859-8393735 GCA_036851935.1 Coregonus suidteri | reverse complement strand
CATGTATTTTTTCTATATGGAGCCTTTTTTGGTTCGGGGGAAAAAAACCTTTTAGATTTCCCTGATTAAAAAACCCCAAATAAAAGGTTTCTATATATAACTTTTAGGGGTTCCATAAAATTAAGCAAGCATAAACCCTTTTTTTTTTAAAACGGGAAGTAAAGTGTGTTGATTTAGGGTATATTTGCCCAAATTCCGCTTTTTAACAACGATCAGAATTGTCAAAACAAAAGGGGTTTCTGCATGAAAACATTTAACAATAACTAAGAGAAAAAATTTGATTGTGTCATGCAGAACTTCTATAGCATGTGTGTTGTATGCTGGTAGAGATGTGTTGTGTGTGTGTGTGTGGTGTGTGTGTGTGTGCTAACAAATGGCTGGAGATAACGTTTTTAGAAATAAACTCTTTATAAATTCTTAAACAACATTGTCATCTCACCTCGTAGCTTTGATGTCATGCCCCCCCAGGAGAGGAGCTGGTTTTAGGAGGCAGGGAACCCCTCCTCCTCTCTCGTCCCCAGAGAGACTCATTTTAGTAGCACTGGACCCCTAAACAGAGATCCAAACAAGTCTTTTGGTTGTGGTGAGACACAGGGACAACTAATTATTGAAGGTCAATGTCGCTATTTTATTTCATTATCTTTAGAGATAAAAAAACATTAGCCTAACAGACAACGTCCACACGACAGGTGATTTAATGCAAATCACATCAACATGTAGTTTAGTGGAGCAGGTCGCTTAGTGGGGAAGAAGCGTTGTGACAAGTTAACCTAAAGGTCGATGGTTCTAATCCAGAAGACGACTAAGGTGAAAAAATCTGTCGATGTGCCCTTAAGCCAAGGGCACTTAACCCTAATTGCTTCATGTAGTCCGCGTCTGGATAAGAGGTCTGCTAAATAGTCGTAAAATCGTAAAATGTCATGACTGTCATTGTTTAACCTTTTCTCTCCATGTAGTGGAAACTATAGTAGTAATAATATGGGGGATTGATCGGAATTTACAATCTATCTGAAGATATTAAAGCTGATCTAACTAACTAATATAAAATACAATAAAATAAAATGATAATAAGTGTCTCACTTTCTCTTCGTAATAATTACACCTCATTATAGTGTGTTGCTTTGTTCAAACAGGTCTGCTATAAATTATGATACTATTTAATTTAATTCCTAATTCAATGTGTAAGAAAAGTACGTCAAGGTTTCCATATACCAAATTACACAGGAAGCAGGAGCTTCATTGTATTTAGAAAACAACAAATGTTTCTGATATTCTGAAAGATGATTTAGAGAATATGATAACATTCACATTTCTTACAAATTGGTAAATAACCACACGCTATACGAATCCTATACTAGGAAATATGAACAACAATATGTTTTTTGAATTTGACTTGCCTACGCCCAGTTAGCGCCATTTTGTATGGATTGAACTGTTCACGTAACTGTCCCCAGGTGAATGGGACTGTTAGATCTGGAGTGTTTTACTGTCATTCCTCTATACTATAAATAACACCATATATATTTAAGTTCTCTACCACACTTTAACAATAATCCACTTGGAAGATTCTTTAACGCTTGTAGCCCTGAATTCACAAAACCGAACATTTGTCAAGTCACTGTAAAAAAAAAAAAAAAAAAAAAAAAAAAAAAAAAAAAGAAAAAAAAAAAAAAAAAAAAAAAAAAAAAAAAAAAAAAATAAAAAAAAAAAAAAAACAATACTTTCCGTATGTGCTGAGAGAGCAACCTTCCCGATGAGCAAGTGGCCTCGGTTATCTGTGTTCTAGGTTACAGGTTTGATCTATTGGATGCAATAATATTCTGGTCAAAGTCTAGTGCACAAACACCATAGAATAGCATTAACATAACAGTATTTTAACCTTTGGCCAGTAATGGCCATTGGCATACTATAAAATGTTAGAAAATCATTTATGAGGGATTCCAGTTTCAAACATTATCTCTAACTTTGAAGTATACAGTGGGGTTCCCAAATTATTAAATTAAATGATTTTATACTAATTACAATTGCTAAGAGAAAAGAGATTGTTGTTGTAACAAGTTAATACTTTTTTTCTCAAAAAGGTAGGGGTCAAAATTGGCTCTCGCCCTTCAATACTCCCTTGCGAGGATAAACGGCACTGAGCCTTTGTCTAAAATGTTTTGAGTTGGAGTGATATTTATACCAATTCTCCCATTCAGAATACCTTTCCAAATGACCAAACTACAGGAAGGTAAAGGTACAAACTAAAACACAATAAATAACAATTCTCACTTAACTGACCGGAGGGCTTGAATCTTAGTCATTTTACCCACCGGCTATTACTACTATCCGCAATGTATTCATTCTACCAATCATCATACATCAATAATGACTCACTGAGTGGCGCAGTGTCGTCTAAGGCACTGCATCGCAGTGCTATGCTGTGACACTAGAGAATCCTGGTTCGAATCCAGGCTCTGTTGTAGCCGGCCGTGACCGTGAGGACACATGGGGTCTGCGCACAATTTTGTCCAGGGGGAGTGTAGGGAATGGGCCGGAAGGGATGTAGCTCAGTTGGTAGGAGCATGGTTGTTTGCAACCTCCAGGGTTGTGGGTTCGACTTCCAGTATAAAACAATAAACAGCCCTGTCCTGTAAAAATAAACAGCCCTGTCATGTAAAATAACAGCCCCTGTCCTGTAGAAATAACAGCACTGTCCTGTGACAACTAACAGCTCTAGCCGCTGGCCTGTAAAAATAGCAGCATGCATTTTTCTGGCTCCATTCCTGACCCCTACTTGATTTCCCAGACCTATCAATTGGTACTTAATATAGCTTAAACATGGCAAGGTCCATAATCAATTTCTCAAATCAATATTACAGTGTCCCAACATAGCAAGCCAGTTTCTCACACACTGCAGGCATTCTTCCAAGAACAACTCCGTCCTTCTTGTACCACTCAGTCCCAAACACCTGTCATGATGTGATTAAACCATGTTTAACTTATAGTCTGAACTAATGTTTAACCCCTGGCTCCGTTCAGGGAATATGCTAAAGGAGGAGGGCAAAGGTCACAGTCTGGTTTCAGTCACTGATAAGGCAGGACAGCAGTGGTGATTAGAGGGAGGAGCGAGGAATTCGACCCGAAGTCAGATCAGATGACGAGAGAAAGAAACTTTTTCGCCCCACGAAGGTTCTCGCATCAGGCATGGCCATGACTACAACCAGCGAGAGGGAACCAATGACGTTCCTGCCTAGCACAGAGCGAGTAAACTATGTTTAAAAACCCTGGCTCTGTGCTTGTCCAGGTTGTGATTAACTGTTTAAAACTTCAAGTCTTACTGAGGTCTAAAAGGATTGAACTATAGTCTACAAAAAAAATCCCCAAATAACCTTCCGGTTTTGGAGGGGGCTGGGTTAGTGAGCCAGTTACAATTCCCACCATGGTGGGTTAACCCTATTGCCATGTGTATAGGGTGTTTGCCTTTCTCGCCACAGCGACCCGGGTTCACTTCCCTGCCCGCTGTTTTGCTACAATATTTAAGAGCGTATCTACCTGTTGCAAACAAAGAGACTCAATAGATGAGAGATAAAAGGATTTAGGGATAATATAAATAAGGTAGTCAATTAAGTGAGTTGTCTTTTAGGGTTCAGACCTTTGTAGCTGCTTTTATCAATTTGGCTGAAATGTAAACAAATGACATCGGCCTCTGAGTTGGTGAGATAACCAGGCCCCAGTCTACCATCACTCATGACAACAATTTCATTATTTCCCAGCGCAGCAAAGGGAATCTAGACGACTTCTCAAACCTTTGTACCCAATCACATAGGTTTACAGCAGCTCACAGTTTGAAACTCCATTGCTAAGAAGTCAAACGCTTTTGGTTTAGATAAAGACACAGGTCATAATATGTGCTTAGCCAATCCAGGGTTAGGCTCAAGTTCAGAATTGTGGAAATTGAAACCCATTCAAACTCATGAGAATATTAATCGGCATTGAGCAAAATTCAGGTCTGCTGAGCGCAAACTTGACTGGTGTGATCATTATGTACAACTTTCGGCACACGTTTACTGTGAACACATGAGGCTGTCCCAGCTGGAAGTTACGTTTTAACAGTGGCCAAGTATAGTCATATTTCTCCTAGAAGAATGCTGCAAAGTCTGTTGTTATTTTGTTTTACAGAGAAATAGCATTGTATTCGGTCAAACAACAACAGTTTGCTAAGAGCTGGCAGCAAGCTGCTAGGTCTGCTGTTAGAACCAGTAAGGTCGCTTTACCACTCTTGGCGGTAGCGGAATGACTTTGGCTTCCCTCAGGCATGAAGACAAGTGACTTTCCTCTATGCTCAGATTAAAGATATGAAGATAGGAGTGGCTATAGAAGTCAGCTACCATCCTCAGTAGCTTCCCATCTAAGTTGTCAATGTGCCAGGAAGGTTTTTCATTATTGATCGATAACATAAAACAATTCATCTACCTCTCCCACACTAACTTTGCAAAATGTAAACTTGCAATGCTTTTCTTTCCTTTGTTGTTTTCTTATGCATGAGTACTATGGCTCAGAGTACAGGCTGAGTCGTGCCTGGCAATGCTACAGAATCCTGCTCGGATGCGCTCTGCTACTAAATCTACTGCATAGTTAGTTTTGTATACTAAGTCTTGCATAGTTTGCTTTATTTCAGTATGTTGGGACTGAAAGTGGCTAAATATTGTGTTGATTCCATCAGAATTCCCCACAGTAGAGGCAAATGTTAAATAGTGTTAACTAATCGGGAAACCTATCAAGATTGGAGAGAACATTGCTCATGAGTTGAAATTCTAATTGTCCACATCCCACAGGAATTTGAATTTGAGTAACAGAAAGTCGAATTTAATTCAGTGCAATCAAAGATTATGGAGACACTGACAAGATAAGTCACTCTCTGCCCCTCACAATGGGTGTTGTTTGTCCACAAAAGCTCCCAGCCTATCCTTTTCTTTGGATTGGTTCCAACCGCCGTGTCTTTGTGAGATGCAGGGTAGGTGAACAGATGATCTCTGCATGTGTGGTTCCCACCGTGAAGTAATGGGAGGAGGTGATTGATGTGTGTGATGGTGTGGAGTTGCTTTGCTAGTGACACTGTCCTGTGAATTTATTTAGAATTCAAGGCACACTTAACCAGCATGGCTACCACAGCATTCTGCAGCGATACGCGATACGCCATCCCATCTGGTTTGCGCTTAGTGGGACTACCATTTGTTTATACAAACAGGACACTGACCCAACACCCCCCTAGGCTGTGTAGGGCTATTTGACCAAGAAGGAGAGTGATGGAGTGCTGCATCAGATGACCTGGCCTCCACAATCACCGACCTCAACCCGTTTGAGATTGTTTGGGATGAGTTGGGACCGCAGAGTGAAGGAAAAGCAGCCAACAAAGTGCTCAGCATATGTGGAGAACTGCTTCAAGACTGTTGGAAAAGCATTCAGGTGAAGCTGGTTGAGAGAATGCCAAGAATGTGCAAAGCTGTCCATCAAGGCAAAAGGTGGCTATTTGAAGAATCTCAAATAAATTATATTTTGATTGTGTTGAACACTTTTTTGGGGCTTACTACATGATTCCATTATGCATTATTTTCATAGTTTGGATGTCTTGACTATTATTCTACAAATGTAAAGAAATTGTAAAAAATTAAGAAAAAACCCTTGAATGAGTAGGTGTGGAAGCTGGTTTGAGAGAATGCCATGAGTGTGTAAAGCTGTTATGAAGGCAAAGGGTTGCTAAAACACTTTTTTTTCATAGTTTTGATGTCTTCACTATTATTCTACATTATGTCCATCAACTGTAAAACATGGAATGCAACAGAACCAGTTACAACTGAAGTTCTGATCATCAATGAATTCGAGAAAAATTTATTCATTTTTCAACACAGCAAGCCGCAAATCATCAGGTGGCAAATGTGCACTTGTAAATTATTTTTTGGGGAAACTATCATTTCTAATGTATTCTATTTCATTCCATGATATTGTTGTTACAAATAGATTTTGTGTTGACTGTGTGATTAGGGCTATGGGAATACACTAGCCTCTGCTAGGCTAAATTAACAAACTAGGCATTTATAAACTCACCACAGTGATCCTCAAACCAAAGCCTGGCAAACTCGTGTTTCTAAAAAAAAGTAATTCAAAGGCACTGTATATGCTTTAATAAGGCAATGCATTTTTATACAGCCTAAATGCTCAATGTATAGGCATGTTGTTGAGGTGCTGTTGTTCATGTGGTTTGTTGAAATGCTGAATGCTCCTGCCAGCTATGCAGCATGTGACCAATGCTACATGCCATGACTAGGAGGCTACCAGCCGTTTCCTCAACCCTGCACCTTAGAGGCTGCCGCCCGATACTACACAGACATTGGAATCACTGGCCACATTATAATGGAACTACTACCAGCCGGTTCCTCAACCCTGCACCTTAGAGGGCTGCCGCCCGATATACACAGACATGGAATCACTGCCACATTAATAATGGAACACACTACCAGCCGGTCCTCAAACCCTGCACCTTAGAGGGCTGCCGCCCGAATATACACAGACATGGAATCACTGGCCACATTAATAATGGAAACACTACCACCCCGGTCCTATCCTCAACCCTGCACCTTAGAGGCTGCCGCCCGATATACACAGACATGAATCACTGGCCACATTAATAATGGAACACTACCACCCGGTTCCTCAACCCTGCACCTTAGAGGCCTGCCGCCCGATATACACAGACATGGAATCACTGGCCACATTAATAATGGAACACTACCAGCCGGTTCCTCATACCCTGCACCTTAGAGGCTGTATGCCCCCGATATACACAGACATGGATCACTGGCCACCACATTAATAAGGGAACACTACCACCCTTTTCATCAACACTGCACCTTAGAGGCTGCCGCCCGATATACACAGACAGGAATCACTGGCGAGACATTTAATAATGGAACACTAACCCTTTAATAATGTTTACATACTGCTTTACTCAATCTCATATGTATATTACTGTCATCTATTCTATTGCTACTGTATCTTAGTCTATGCCACTGCCAATCCTACATTGCTCGTCCTAAATATTTATATATTTCTTAATTCCATCTTCCTACTTTTAGATTAGTGTGTCCTGTTGTGAATTGGTTAGATACTACCCCACTGTTGGAGCTAGAAATCCAAGCATTTTCTCTGCACACGCAATTAACCATCTGCTAACTATGTGCAGCATGACCCAATACAATTTCATTTGATTTGAAATGCTTCACAATTGATTTCCTTAAACAGCTGGCAGGCTATAGCCTTGGAATAATCAGCCATAAATAATAACAGCCTAAAATACCCTCATTTTCGTTCCTTAGGCTACCTGGCTTGCTCCTGACTCATTCAGAGTTAGTATGTTGTTTTAACAGCCGGTGATTGAAATGTCGGAACATCAATTGATGGTGACAGAAACACACATTGCTTAAGCAAAGTCAATTTTGTTTATCCTTGTAAAATGTTGTGCAAGCTCTGATATCATAGACACTGTCAAAGATAGTCCAATATGCATCGGTCACGTCTTTCGCCTGCCATTTACAGCTTGTTTTCTGGCATAATAGATCGCTTTATATCCGGGTCGGTCCATTTTCTTTAACAAAAGCCACAATACCACTCACATACCCCTCAATTCTGAGCCTGGTTTTTAACTTAACACACCAAGTTCTTCACTGACACTGAGATATTTAAGGAGTGCATGGTGGAGTTAGGGTTGAAAATAGCGGGAACCGGGGTTCCATTTTTTTATTGTAAAGATACTTATATTTTTATTTATTGCAGTGGCAGAGTTTAAAACAGCCTATCACTTGAATATCGTTGCTTTAAATCAAGGCAACCCATGCCAGCACTCTCTCGCAGTGTTTCTCTCAAAAATATAAATGCAACAGCAAACAATTTCAAAGATTTTTTTTAATTTTTTTTATTTCACCTTTATTTAACCAGGTAAGCCAGTTGAGAACAAGTTCTCATTTACAACTGCGACCTGGCCAAGATAAAGGCAAAGCAGTGCGATAAAAAACAACAACACAGAGTTACATATGGGGTAAAAAAAAACATAAAGTAAAAAAATACAACAGAAAATATATATACAGTGTGTGCAAATGTAGCAAGTTATGGAGGTAAGGCAATAAATAGGCTATAGTGCAAAATAATTACAATTAGTATTAACACTGGAATGCTAGATGTGCAAGAGATTATGTGCAAATAGAGATACTGGGGTGCAAAAGAGCAAAATAAATAACAATATAGGGATGAGGTAGTTGGGTGGGCTAATTTCAGATGGGCTGTGTACAGGTGCAGTGATCGGTAAGGTGCTCTGACAACTGATGCTTAAAGTTAGTGAGGAGATAAGAGTCTCCAGCTTCAGAGATTTTTGCAGTTCGTTCAAGTCATTGACAGCAGAGAACTGGAAGGAATGGCGGCCAAAGGAGGTGTTGGCTTTGGGGATGACCCAGTGAGATATACCTGCTGGAGCGCAGACTACGGGTGGGTGTTGCTATGGTGACCAGTGAGCTAAGATAAGACGGGGATTTGCCTAGCAGTGATTTATAGATGGCCTGGAGCCAGTGGGTTTGATGACGAATATGTAGTTGAGGGCCATTGAAGTTGACAGACATTGTCAACCTAGAGTCATTCATTAATAGAATGAATCACCACACTGTGTTGTAAAAACTGGTTTTTCATTAAGAAATCATTGATCTTGTTGTTATTGGGCTTCTTGGAGTTCGTAAATATTGTTGTCTGTATAATGTTAATTTGTCAAATTCTTGACACAAACAATCTTGTTTCTGTATGAACTCAATTCCACTGAATGAAAATGTACATGTGACAGATTTGACTAATAAAGGTTCATCAAACAGATGAAAGAAGAGGTTGAAATGTTGTAATATTGATCAGAATATGGCAGTACAGGAAATGGAATACAGTAATAAGGATTGTGTTCAATACATAGAAATGGGTCTTATTCAGTTGAAATTAAGCTATCATGATCACACAGGACAGGACAATGGATGCATCTCAATACTCTAAAGTGGGCCTCCTCTCCTTATCTCCTCTCCTTTCACTTGACTCATCTGAAAACACAAGATCGGTCAAAGTAATATGTTGGCTGTCTACCGGACATTGATTTCACCTGTCCAGTTCTCTCATGTCAGTTGAGATGAAGGAAGTTAGACAGAAAATCCACTGGAACGCCCCTCCTACTGGTTATTAGTGGGAGACTCATCTATCAATCCACTGGAACACCCCTCCTACTGGTTATTAGTGGGAAACCCATCTATCAATCCACTGGAACGCCCCTCCTACTGGTTATTAGTGGGAGACCTCATCTATCAATCCACTGGAACGCCCCTCCTACTGGTTATTAGTGGGAACTCATCTATCAATCCACTGGAACGCCCCTCCTACTGGTTATTAGTGGGAAACTCATCTATCAATCCACTGGAACGCCCCTCCTACTGGTTATTAGTGGGAAACTCATCTATCAATCCACTGGAACGCCCCTCCTACTGGTTATTAGTGGGAGACTCATCTACCAATCCACTGGAACACCCCTCCTACTGGTTATTAGTGGGGAAACTCATCTATCAATCCACTGGAACGCCCCCCCACTGGAACGCCCCTCCTACTGGTTATTAGTGGGAGACTCATCTATCAATCCACTGGAAACGCCCCCTCCTACTGGTTATTAGTGGGAAACCCATCTATCAATCCACTGGAACGCCCCTCCTACTGGTTATTAGTGGGAGACTCATCTATCAATCCACTGGAACGCCCCTCCTACTGGTTATTAGTGGGAAACTCATCTATCAATCCACTGGAACGCCCCTCCTACTGGTTATTAGTGGGAAACTCATCTATCAATCCACTGGAACGCCCCTCCTACTGGTTATTAGTGGGAAAACTCATCTATCAATCCACTGGAACGCCCCTCCTACTGGTTATTAGTGGGAGACTCATCTATCCAATCCACTGGAACACCCCTCCTACTGGTTATTAGTGGGAAACTCATCTATCAATCCACTGGAACGCCCCTCCTACTGGTTATTAGTGGGAGACTCATCTATCAATCCACTGGAACGCCCCTCCTACTGGTTATTAGTGGGAGAACCCATCTACCAATCCACTGGAACGCCCCCTCCTACTGGTTATTAGTGGGAGACTCATCTATCAATCCACTGGAACGCCCCTCCTACTGGTTATTAGTGGGCGACTCATCTATCAATCCACTGGAACGCCCCTCCTACTGGTTATTAGTGGGAAACTCATCTATCAATCCACTGGAACGCCCCTCCTACTGGTTATTAGTGGGAGACTCATCTATCAATCCACTGGAACGCCCCTCCTACTGGTTATTAGTGGGAGACTCATCTATCAATCCACTGGAACGCCCCTCCTACTGGTTATTAGTGGGAAACTCATCTATCAATCCACTGAACGCCCCTCCTACTGGTTATTAGTGGGAGAAACTCATCTATCAATCCACTGGAACGCCCCTCCTACTGGTTATTAGTGGGAAACTCATCTATCAATCCACTGGAACACCCCTCCTACTGGTTATTAGTGGGAAACCTCATCTATCAATCCACTGGAACGCCCCTCCTACTGGTTATTAGTGGGAAACCCATCTATCAATCCACTGGAACGCCCCTCCTACTGGTTATTAGTGGGAAACCCATCTATCAATCCACTGGAACGCCCCTCCTACTGGTTATTAGTGGGAGACTCATCTATCAATCCACTGGAACGCCCCTCCTACTGGTTATTAGTGGGAAACTCATCTATCAATCCACTGGAACGCCCCTCCTACTGGTTATTAGTGGGAAACCCATCTATCAATCCACTGGAACGTCCCTCCTACTGGTTTATTAGTGGGAGACTCATCTATCAATCCACTGGAAACGCCCCTCCTACTGGTTATTAGTGTGAGACTCATCTATCAATCCACTGGAACGCCCCCTCCTACTGGTTATTAGTGGAAACTCATCTATCAATCCACTGGAACGCCCCTCCTACTGGTTATTAGTGGGAAACTCATCTATCAATCCACTGGAACGCCCCTCCTACTGGTTATTAGTGGGAAACCCATCTATCAATCCACTGGAACGCCCCTCCTACTGGTTATTAGTGGGAAACCCATCTATCAATCCCTGGAACACCCCCTCCTACTGGTTATTAGTGGGAGACTCATCTATCAATCCACTGGAACGCCCCTCCTACTGGTTATTTAGTGGGAAACCCATCTACCGCACCTCCACTGGAACGCATCCTCCTACTGGTTATTAGTGGGAAACCCATCTATCAATCCACTGGAACGCCCCCTCCTACTGTTATTAGTGGGAAACCCATCTATCAATCCACTGGAACGCCCCTCCTACTGGTTATTAGTGGGAAACCCATCTATCAATCCACTGGAACGCCCCTCCTACTGGTTATTAGTGGGAAACCCATCTATCAATCCACTGGAACGCCCCTCCTACTGGTTATTAGTGGGAAACCCATCTATCAATCCACTGGAACGCCCCTCCTACTGGTTATTAGTGGGAAACCCCATCTATCAATCCACTGGAACGCCCCTCCTACTGGTTATTAGTGGGAAACCCCATCTATCAATCCACTGGAACGCCCCTCCTACTGGTTATTAGTGGGAAACCCATCTATCAATCCACTGGAACGCCCCTCCTACTGGTTATTAGTGGGAAACCCATCTATCAATCCACTGGAACGCCCCTCCTACTGGTTATTAGTGGGAGACTCATCTATCAATCCACTGGAACGCCCCTCCTACTGGTTATTAGTGGGAGACTCATCTATCAATCCACTGGAACGCCCCCTCCTAGTGGTTATTAGTGGGAAACTCATCTATCAATCCACTGGAACGCCCCTCCTACTGGTTATTAGTGGTAAACTAATCTATCAATCCACTGGAACGCCCCTCCTACTGGTTATTAGTGGGAAACCCATCTCTCAATCCACTGGAACGCCCCTCCTACTGGTTATTAGTGGGAAACTCATCTATCAATCCACTGGAACGCCCTCTCCCCTCTGGTTATTTAGTGGGAGACTCATCTATCAATCCACTGGAACGCCCCCCGCCCTACTGGTTATTAGTGGGAGACTCATCTATCAATCCACTGGAACGCCCCTCCTACTGGTTATTAGTGGGAAACCTCATCTATCAATCCACTGGAACGCCCCTCCTACTGGTTATTAGTGGGAAACCCATCTATCAATCCACTGGAACGCCCCTCCATACTGGTTATTAGTGGGAAACTCATCTATCAATCCACTGGAAAACGCCCCTCCTACTGGTTATTAGTGGGAGAACTCATCTATCAATCCACTGGAACGCCCCTCCTACTGGTTATAGTGGTAAACCCATCCAATACTGGGAACGCCCCCTTATGGTAGTGGGAAACTCATCTATCAATCCACTGGAACGCCCCTCCTACTGGTTATTAGTGGGAAACTCATCTATCAATCCACTGGAACGCCCTCTCCTACTGGTTATTAGTGGGAGACTCATCTATCAATCCACTGGAACGCCCCTCCTACTGGTTATTAGTGGGAAACCCATCTATCAATCCACTCCACTGGAACGCTGGAACCCTTCCTACTGGTTATTAGTCCTCATACTGGTTATTAGTGGGAAACTCATCTATCAATCCACTGGGAACGCCCCTCCTACTGGTTATTAGTGGGAAACTCATCTATCAATCCACTGGAACGCCCCTCCTACTGGTTATTAGTGGGAAACTTGTCTATCCATCCACTGGAAAGCTCCTGACTACTCCCACATTAGTGGAAACTCATCTATCAAATGACTTCACATTCTAAAGAAAATACATCCATAACCAGGAACATTTTAAGCAGTGGGAAATCATCTAAACCACAAAACATTATTGGTTATAAAAACTCATCTATTCATCCAGTTTTTGAACACTACTGGTTATGTGTTAACTCATCTATGACAGCTGTACTTCCCCTTTATGGTTGATGCAGCGTGTTTTCAATCCATTGGAACGCCAATCCTACTGGTTATTAGTGGGAAACTAGTTCAAAACAACACATGGAACGCCACACCTACTGTGTATTAGTCCCAGATTACAAGTAGTATATTCTGAGCCCCTCTACATGTTATGAACATCTAGCATCCAGTGGAAACGCCCCTCCTGGGTGTGGGAACTGCTCTGGCCTCAGACGCTGCTGACTCCTGCCAGATCTCCAACTCCTGGACAGGTGGTTTTAGTGGGAAACTCATCAGTCAATCCAGGAACTTGGGGTGAGTAGTGCTCTGCTCAGACGCTGCTGACCACTGGTCCTGCCAGGAAACTTCTACCAACTCCTGGAACGCAGGTGTTTTGGGAAAACATCAGTAACAGGTTACTGGTGAGTTGGGAAACTCATCTACTCCAGAACGCTGCTGGTTACTCCTGCCAGATCATTCCAACTCCTGGACAGGTGTTTTACTGGGACAATCTAGTAACAGGTTATTAGTGGGAATTCCTCTATCATCACTGACGCTGCTGACTTAGTGCCAGATTCATCTATCTTCCAACGCCCCTGGACAGGTATTAGTTTTACACTCTAGTAACAGGTTCCTAACATGTTAGGTTCCTCTGCTCAGTAACGGTTGGGTGACACCTGCTCAGAGATGCTGACTTCCAATCTTCCAACCTCCTGACAGGTGTTTTACGTATCAGCTTACCACATCAGATGCTATAGAAATCTGGTGCTGACAGCAAAGTCCACCACGTGGCATGAAACCATTGCTTGATGCATGCAATATCTGAGCAGGGGAACGCAACCGTTAACTTTTACTTCCTAACAGTGCGTGTACAATCAAGATGGTGGTGGATGAACGAAGACGTCGCACTCAGGCCCGTTTTTACCATTGAAACCATTTGTCACAGTTCCGGTCTACTTTTAAGTGGCAATCAGCAGTTGCTACATCCATTAATGATGTGTCCCCATTGATTCTTGAAGAATGTAACTCATAAATGCATCATGAGCTTAGTTGAAGTGTTATACCCAATCAGAAGCCAGAATATAAGCCTGTTTTACTCCAATGTTTGTAAACAAAGAACATGTAAACAAACACTATATAGCCTCAAAACATGGTTAAAACTATCATGTTTATATAATGGATGGTCAGTCCTCGCATCCCTTAGCTCTGTCTATGAATTAGAGAGAACCCATCCCTCAGCTGTTTACTGAATTAGGGGCGGGGGCTCATCCCTCAGCTGTTTACTGAATTAGGGGCGGGGCTCATACCCCTCAGCTGTTTACTGAATTACGGGCGGGGCTCATCCCTCAGCTGTTTATCTGAATTAGGGGCGGGGCTCATCCCCTCAGCTGTTTACTGAATTATGGGCGGGGGGTATGGGCGGGGGGGCTCATCCCTCAGCTGTTTACTGAATTAGGCTCCCACTTTTGTTATTGTTTTCTGCTGCTGATTGATGCTTTATAATGGGGTGGCTCTCTGTTAGTGCTATCTGGGATCCTTGGGACGTCCCGGCCCTAAAACCTACACATTAACCCTTACCCTAACCTTAACCCCTACCCTAAACCATAACCCTTAAAAGGGAAAGACTGGGACAGAGCTGCTGCTGTCTCCAAGTCCCCAAAACCAGACCCTACGGTAGCTTGCAAAAACGTCCATTTACGGATGACATCTTCTATAACACCCTTCTTTCTAGGCTCGCGTGTGTTGTAGACACAGATTTCATCGTGGCCATGAAAGATTGACCTCTAAACCAATTGGGGGCTTCACAAGAGTTTTGCAGCACAGTTTCAACGACTCAATACGTGCCAATATTATTTACAAAAAAAGTATTGCAGAAGATTTTGTGCAACTTAATTCGAGGGAAAATACAAGTTTCTGTGTCTCACGCCCTGGCCTTGAGAGGGCCGGTGGTCTTTAGTTGGTTTGTCAGGGCGTGAGAATCCATGCTAGAAAATTCTATGTTTATGGTCTAGTATTGTAGTTCTATGTTTGGCCGGGTGTGATTCCCAATCAGAGGCAGCGTGTCGCACGTTGTCTCTGATTGGGGATCATACTTAAGTAGCCTGGTTGCCTACCTTAGTTGTGGGATCTTGTTCCGTGTCTAGGCTTGTATGTGTATAGCCTGAGGACTTCACGTTACGTTGTTTCTTGTTTTGTTTAATGTTTATTGAGTTGAATAAATTATGTACGCTTTTCACACTGCACCTTGGTCTGACCCGTCTCTCAACGATCGTGAACTGTGCGACTTCATTCATAGGAAACTTTAGCAAACTTCAGAACAAATCATTTGAAAGTTGAAGCAATGCTTGATGGACAATGGTGTTCTAAAACTGCCTTGTTCTGTGTCCTATGTTTCTGTCAAAAAAAAACGTGTTAATCCAATATTGTTCATCATTATAGTGTCGTGTATTGGGATTATGCCTTTGTTAAATGTTTTTAAGTGGAACTGGAAAGAATGTTGATTTTAGTATCAAGAGGAATGTTTTAGTGTAACGCCACATACAAAACAGACAGGAAGTGTGTTGTAGACAGGGGAGACTGGTGATTGGCCAGAAGAGGGAGCCCATCTTTTTGCACAATTGTTTATAAGTAGGGGCTAAACAAAGGCGAAGGCAGAGCAGCATTCTGAGGAGCGTCGCTCTCTCCGGATGTCAGGACATCTGTCACTTATGCTGAAGCTTGTTGATATGATAAAACCTTATGATCCAAGTTCAGTATGAGCGACTCCTTTGTTCATCAGCAATAATTGCCACCATTCACCCGATACGACAAAATGGCGCCCAACGTGGGCTGGTCTGCAAATCTCCTTTGTTTCATTCAGCCGCCAGGCTAACTCACTTGAAGCCATTGCCAGACAAGGGTGAGTTTTTTTCTTACGTACCCATTTGCTTTGAGCTTGTTAGTTTGGATGCTATGTGATTGTACACTGGAGGAAGTACCATTACGACCGTGCCCTCGTGTGGCCGTTATTGCTGTTGACTAGGAGTCTGGTAATAATTATTCTAAAATTGTACAGCAATTGAAGGCAGATATTAACGGCAGATAATTAGGCAGAATAAAAGTAAGGAAGATATGTATACAAGTTAGGACAATGCAGGATTTGATAAGCCCTCAACGAGGCGACCCCTAGGTGGGCCATAAAATCTGGGGAACGCGTTATGGGTTTCAGGGTCAGGTCTTAGACTGGGGTTTGGTTGTATATTTATTGGGGGTTGCTGGCCCATCTTCTGTCTGACGGGATATTGGTTGGGGGCGGACCGCTCATAAAATATCATACTCACAGAAGAATAAAGTTAGACAAAGGAAAAAGTAAGTAAAAGACGCAATGTTCGGGTTACATTGTTTTTATGCTACATGGTGCTACAGGGTAAGGGTAAAAAGCTAAGCTAATATGCTGCTGCTAAAGTGACCGTAGAGGCCACTGCGATGGAAAAAAGCCTCTTAAATTATGTTTGTATGGGATTTCGGTTCTAGTTTTTTGAGCATGTTAAAAAGTTGTTTGACTATGAGGGGGGAAAAGGAAAAAAACAGCAGGACTGTTAAAAGTTATTTGGGGTTGGGAGAGATTTAAGAACTCCTTCCACGGGAAAAAGATTTTTTAATTATCGCGCATGCTGGGATTTTACTAGACTGGCTGCGGGGGGGACAGGGAACAAGACGAGGGAACAAAGGAGAGATTTAACACTCTTATAGTTTTAAAAACGGGTGGGTTTGAACATGAAAAATATTTGTTGAGATTTAGTGTTTAAATTGGGATATGTTGACGTAATGAATTAAAATTTAAAGCGGATTAAAATAAAATAAAATGTTTTTTAGCGATCTATTTTGCCGAGTTAAATG
>CM072257.1:8354522-8372022 GCA_036851935.1 Coregonus suidteri | reverse complement strand
GTGGGTGGCAGGCAGGTTCAATACAGAGAAAACAATAGACTACATAAGAAAATCCATCAATGGATCATTATTGTGCAATTTACACTAAGTGGACAAAACATTAAGGACACCTGCTCTTTCCATGACAGACTGAGCAGGTGAATCCAGGTGAAAGCTATGATCCCTTATTGATGTCACTTGTAGATGAAGGGGACGGGACAGGTTAAAGAAGGATGTTTAAGCCTGGAGACAATTGAGACATGGATTGTGTATGTGTGCCATTCAGAGGGTGAATGGGCAAGACAAAATATTGAAGTGCCTTTGAACGGGGTATGGTAGTAGGTGCAGGCACACACCGGTTGTGTCAAGAACTGCAACGCTGCTGGGTTTTTCACGCTCATGGTACACCACACAAAGGACATCCAGCCAACTTGACACAACTGTGGGAAGAATTGGCGTCAACATGGGCCAGCATCCCTGTGGAACGCTTTCAACACCTTGTAGAGTCCATGCCCCGATGAATTGAGGCTGTTCTGAGGGCAAAAAGTGGGGAGGGGTAACTCAATATTAGGAAGGTGTTGATATAACGTCTTTTGATACAGCATTTTATAATGTCTTTAAAGTCATCAGCTGTAGGTGAGAGAGAGGAGAAGGACACGCCATGTGTTGTGTCGGTCACGGATGGGGGGCCAGAAGGTCGGTGTGCCAAGATAGATTAGGGGCCACTGTTGCTAATCTTAGAAAGAGTACGTGATGGAATGGCCTGGCTAGGGTGCCACACGATACTATGTATGGGGATCCTATTGTAGGAGATGAGTGACACTCAATAATGGTTGGCAACTGTGGGATGGAAGTAGCTCGGAGAGCATTATATAAACTGAGAGGTTTTCTATGGAAGTCATTCAGATGACAAGAGGCTACGCCCGTACCGCTTGTCATTGAATCCAGTACTGTAACCATTAAATAACAATGAATCAACTCTCCATCTAAGTGGTCGACTACTCTCTTACATCCTGAAGTACGAGATACCAGAGAAACTGGTCATAACAGTGTTGTGAATATTTAGTCCACTCAGTGTATAACCTGTAGCTACACTGTGCAGTTAGCACCTTAACAGACGGCCCCTGTCTTTATCAGCATCATAAAAGATGACAGTATTTCAACCACATCAAATATGCATCCAAGCCAAAGACTAATGACACAGGAGTGGTATCTGATTCTACACTATAGGAACCTTTTCAAGTGGTTATGAGAGGTCATATTATTTCATATGAGTCTGCCATAAAACAAAAGGGAATGACATGTGACTGGAGGAGATCGCCTGCCCAACATCCTCTATTCTGACCAACAGAGACAAATCCAGTCCCTTTGAACTACCTAGATCTGTCCAGCAGGGTTGCCCACTCAGTCCTCTGCTCTTCGCTGTCTCCCTTGAACCCCTGGCGATACAAATAAGGGATCATCCTAATATCCAAGGTCTTAAAGTAGGAAACATAGAAAGCATCATTTCGTTATATGCAGACGATGTGCTTTTATACCTCTCAGACCCAGTAGCCTCTGTCCCTAACCTACTAGACTTAATCAATTCATTTGGCAAACTATCTGGAAATTCAATACATTGGGGAAAAAAGTGACCTCATGTGTATCTCAGATAATTGTACAACAAGTGAGCTAGAGAGGATACCATTTAAAGTGGTGCATGATCACTTAACTTACCTGGGACTAAACATACCTAGAAACCCAAAGTTTATCTTCAAGCTTAACTACAGTGATCTGGTTGCAAAGCTAAAACAAAACATAGAGAGAGCTGGGGAATATTGCCTCTTTCTATGATGGGGCGCATTAATGCCATAAAAATGGTTTCTCTTCCCAGGTTCCTTTTGTAACCAACTTCACATATCCCCCCAGAAGAAAGGCACACGGACACCCACACTTCAGGTTGACTCGGGTTTTATCTGCAGTAAAAGATATCAAACAGTGATGACAGGCATTGACAGGACGGTCACATCCACACGTTCACTGCTCTCAGAATATCTCTCTCAGACTGAATCCACAAAGTGATCGTATAGTATACATGCGTTGTGTTTAGAAAATAACAAAAATATAGAAAAGCATACCTGCAGTAAAAGACGATATCAAACAGTGATATAATAATTCATAGTATGCCATTTAGCAGACGCTTTATATTCATCATTTTTACAGGCATACAGGTGGTCCCGGGGATCGAAAATATCCCTCAGGCGTAAAGCGCCATGCTCTACCAATTGAGCTACAGAGGACCTGATGACAGGCATTGACAGGACGGTCACAGCCTCACGTTCACTGGTTAGGTAGGACACAATATATATTTTAGATAGGAGCAACAGTAGTGAAACATACCCTCAATGTGAAGTAATATTAATCCATAAATACAGAGCACAAGTACAACCCTTTTATATAAACCTTTTAAGGTAGTAAGAAAATAAACATTCACTTAGTTTCAATAAGTCACCTGCTGGCAATAGCTAGCGTGACGTTGTAGTGCAGTGACCAACAGTGCTAGTTAGCTCATCATTAACGTGGCTAGCTAAGCCAGCAAAAACTTGGTTCACTTGCTGAAATAGGTCTTCAATACATTAACGGCAAAATAAATATATACATAGCCACATTTGCTATTGACTTTAGGATATATGAACCAGTTTTCCAACAACACTTATGTTATACAGCTTTAAACCGTTTTTATATACAGAGGAACACGAACCTGCTCTCAGAATATCTCTCTCAGACTGAGGAGCGGGCAGACCAACTTCCCAAATAGGGGAGAGGCACTCCAAACCCACTAGTTGTTCTTTCAAAAGAAAATAGTACAAAAAATGCTAAGTCCGAAGACCTCTCGTATTACCAACCTTACTACAATGGCAGCAAATATTTTTATGAATTCAGTAACACAAAATTAAAGGAAACTTTATTTATATCACCCCTTTTCCTGAAGTGAATGGTTTCACCCACTACTCTACCACGAACTGCACCGTTCTTTGATGTCTACATTGCACCCAGGTTGATGGAAACTTTACATTTTCACTTTGTTACACTTTATCTTTGCCAGAATCTTCCTATTTGTCTTACCTCATCATTTTTTAAGACTTTGGACTCGGCAATCTTGTCATTTGTCTGGGGTTACAAAAACCATCGTATTCGTAAAGCCCACTTGCAAAAGCCCAAGGAAAGTGGCGTCTTAGGCCTCCCCATCTTTAAGCATGGCCTGATGATTACCTGGGCAGCAAATGCCAGGGCATTACTGGGCCAGCAAATGCCAGGGCATTAACGTCCTGCCAACTGCCAACAGTGGGTTTCCCTGATCAGTTTCCCTGACAGTTGGACACTGTTGTCCCCCTGTGTGGCATTAACGTCCTGCCAACTGGGTTTCCCTGATCAGTTGGACACTGTTGCCCCCCTGTGGCATTACAGTTTTTCTCAATTGCTAAAACACTAAAACCCATTGGCTGAACAAAGTTCTCAGTTGCCTGGACTCATTTAGCTAATTATGCAGTCTGTTGTCAATACCTTAAACCATTTCACATGGTAAAACACAATATGCAGATCTCACTTAGACTTTTCAGCAAAACTCTAAACACGTTCTCATTCTCCAAACACATTCTGCACTCTAATGCACATGTCATCCATACTGGTAAACACAAGAGGCAACAATCAAATACAAATAGAGAACACATGTCATTGATTGAACACAACCACTCAAAATGGATTTAACCTGTTTCAAATGATGCGACACAACCAATATAAGGCAGTTCAGAGAGCAAACAGGTTGTTGAAGGTGGGAAGGAGAAAGTCTGAGAATGGATAGAAGAAACAATGTGAGAGGACGAGGACGAGTGCGTATGCCAGGTGGGCGACGAGGAGGAAGAGGAGGAGGAGGAGGGCAAGAAAGAGGAAGAGGAGGACGAAGAGGAAGAGGAAGACAAAGAGTGGAAATATCTGATGAAATTCGAGCAACAGTCATAGACCATGTTCTTGTCCATGGACTGACAATGAGGGAAGCAGGACTTAGAGTGCAACCCAATTTGAGCCGATTTTCTGTGTCCACCATAGTAAGGACATTCAGAGAAGAGAACAGGTACAGTGTACTACTGTATTTTTGTAATTGCAAATTTACTGTACTACACTATATGCAGCTGTTTCAATAGACATTTGTAAAGTTAATCACTGTATGTATTGTACTGCATGAATATGTTTTGTAACTGCACAACTACTTTTTGTAGAATTGCAAGGCTGCCACATGCAGGTGGAAGGACAGCTATATTCACTGGGGAGCAAGAGGCCGTTATAGTTGGCATGGTCCTTCAAGATAATGCAATACGACTCAGAGAAATCCAGGAACGAGTGATACAAGACAAACACACACTTCCAGGGAATCGAACAGTGTGAGCATTTCCACAATTGACCGTGTCCTCCGTCGTAACAGGATGCGAATGAAACAAGTATACAGAGTACCTTTTGAGCGCAACTCACCAAGGGTGAAAGAACTGCGAGCTCAGTATGTGCAAGTAAGTGTACATTCAGAAACATTTACTGTAATCCAGATTGTCTACAGTACTAACACATACTATGTGAATGACATTACTCTTCAGTACATCCAATGTATGTGAATCAGAAGTGCATACAGTAGGCCTAATTGTACTCTACAGTATAGCACTGTCTCTGGACCACTTACAAAATCCTACATACAGTATATTGTATTTCTACACAGACAATATTTGACTTGGAATCCTTGGACAGACCCCATGAGTTCATCTTTGTCGATGAATCAAGGCTTCAATCTAACAAAGAGGAGAAGGGAGAGGCCCGAAACATGATTGGACAGCGGGCCGTTGTTGAAGTCCCTGGTCAACGAGGTGGCGATGTCACAATCTGTGTGCTGCTATCGGCAACCATGGCGTTCTACATCACCATGTTACACTCGGGCCATATAACACCCGGCACCTTCTAAGATCTATTGCCAATCTAAGAGATATTTTATTTGAGCAGCAGGTTCAAGAGCAGCAGGGTCAAGAGCTAAATGAGAATCCCATTCCCACCTATGTGATAGTGTGGGACAATGTCAGTTTCCACCGAGCTGCTCAGGTAAGGGAATGGTTTAACATCAACGGGCAGTTTATGAACTTGTACCTCCTCCATACTCGCCCTTTCCTGAATCCGATTGAGGAGTTTTCCTCCTCTTGGAGATGGAAAGTGTATGATAGACAACCCTACACCAGAGTAAATCTGCTGCAAGCCATGGATTTAGCCTGTGGTGTTACAGGTGAGGAATCATGTCAGGGCTGGATACGGCACACAAGAGGCTTCTTCCCCCGTTGCCTCAGGAGGGACAATATTGCTTGTGATGTGGACGAAGTGCTCTGGCCTGACCCAGCCCAAAGACAAGAAGAAGCACATTGATCACATGTTTACTCCTTTGATTTGTGTCCCTTTTAGTATTGTATACTGTAGTACAGTGCATTGTAGGCTGTATACTGGACAATGGACAAATTGTATGGCCCTGAACATTGGGCTTTCCATTTGTTAACAGTACTGACTGCTCAATAGATTTGGACTGGTTGCAGGTTCATATCAACAAAGAACAAGAATTACAGTATCACAGAGACAAAGGACAAGTTTGTGAGATGCAGGTACAGTACTGTAAAAATAGGAGTACAAGGAGGAGGAAGAACAAAAAACTAAATTGCAAAGAGCAAAGCAGAGTAGTAATTTCTGATCAATTTTGAGCTACTATGATAGAACATGTTTTCGTTCATCAAAAGACAATGACGGAAAAATATGAAATTTGTTTTGAGATTAAAAATGTACTTCTCCCTGAGAACTGTATGTTTTGAACAATGTGTTTTCTATTTTTCGGTGTATTGTTTACTGACTGCTTGAGAGTGTTTATCATTTTGATCACTTTGTTTATGATTTGAGAGCAGTGTTTGATTTTGAAACACAGGTAAAAAAACTGTTTTGAGGGCGAATGTTTCATTTTGCGAGAGGAGTCAGAGGTTTTGTAAATAGTGCTTGAAGATGAGGTTTTGTGTTTAATGTTTTCAGGAAATGGAGCAAGGTTTCAGAAATTGTGTTTTAGCAATTGAGAACAACTGTAATGCCAAACACCACAGACTACAATTAAAATGTACTTTCCATAAATATGACCATTTACGTCACATTAAATTAATCTCTTTTTCATATATCACTTCTAAACTGACAAATAAACATCAAATATACCTTTTACAAATACATCAGCACGTTTAATACATTTGTTTCAAGCAATAGAGCATATGCTTTGAATACTGGTCTGTAGGGCAAATATGCAGTTTTGGCAAATTCTCATATCACTTTGCTCAATTTGTCACATCCAAGGCTTTTGTATGGCTGTTGAAATGTGCAGAACAGTAATCAGCTATGCCTGCCCCATATGTACGGCCCTCTTTGAGTTGTTGCTGGTGCTGCTTTACTTTCTTGACTGTGTCATGTGACCTGCGCCTCCCCTTGTCACACTCCATTGAAGCAGCATCAGCTCTCACAACTCCTCTCTGATTGCTTCCAGTGTCGCCAAAGTGCTGCCAATACACAATTAGTCCATCCCATCTGATATAGCAGTGGCTCCCTCATTGAACGTGGCTACTGCCATACTGGCAATGAGGCTTTTGCCCAAGAAGACAGTTTTGGGGCGTCGCGACCATATTAGAGTTCAGACGTTCATTTGCATTCTGGGTTCCTCCGTGCTACATTCTTTTGAGGACGTTATCATTTGACATCCTGTGATATACAGGTACCATTTTCTGTGCATCCTCTCAATTAAAGAATGTATGGCCTCCATGTTTTTTGTGACTGGGTGGATCTTCACCATTTTCTAGGGCTGGCTGGTACCAGCACCAATGTACACACCTATCCCGTAGTTGGAAGTGAATCCTCTCTTGTGCCAAGAGCCATCAAAGGATCCATGAATGTCTATGATGGCATCCTCATCCTCCTTCAGCAACTCTGCTATGTCTGGGTCTATATCTGCGTATTCTAATTAGCTTTGCAGCACTCCCCATTGGCTGTTGCCCTCTCTGAATCTCTGCTACTAAAGTGGGGGGAAAAAGTACTTATTATGATGTCTGTCGACATTACAGTCATAACTGCAGGACTAAATATCAGCATGTTACCCTATGTACATATTAGCATATCAGCATGTTACCCTATGTACATATTAGCATATCAGCATGTTACCCTATGTACATATTAGCATATCAGCATGTTACCCATATCAGCATGTTACCCTATGTACATATTAGCATATCAGCATGTTACCCTATGTACATATTAGCATATCAGCATGTTACCCTATGTACATATTATATTGTTACCCACATATTAGCATATCAGCATGTTACCCTATGTACATATTAGCATATCAGCATGTTACCCTATGTACATATTAGCATATCAGCATGCATTTACTTTATGTAAAGCTAATTTCTCAGTAATCACAGTTGGCTACTAAATATTATTTATACACAGCAAGTCACCTGACAATAATGGGCTACTCTCCCCTTTTTATTGACCTGTCACTCTCCTGTCATGTCTCTGATATGAGCTGAGACTCAGGGAAGGAATCCCTAGGACTTTGTTTATTTTCTTTAGAGCTGCATAACCAAGTCCAAGTTTGTGTGCTAGAAGAACCATCCTCACATTTATATAAAATGCCACATCTCCCCTGGAGCCCTCCTGCAGCCTGGAGGAAGTGTAAACACTCCTCCTAAATGCATCACGATCACCTTCTCAGGGTGCACATTCTATCATGACAGAATTACAGAATCCCTGGTTGGTGGGGGTCTATGGTGATTTTCAGTCCAGTGTTTAGACACTTAGGGCAAATCAAATCATGTACAAGTTGGTTTCTTTGTGACATGTGGAATAAAAGCCACTGTTGGCTGTCTGTCTGTCTGCTGTCTGGTTGATCGCTGCTAGCTGTCATCTTCATCTCAACTAATGTGCGTCTCGACGCGCTGCTGCCGGCCTCCTCCTTTTCCTCCTCTACCTGTACTGCCACTGCCTGGATCGGCTGATCAGGCTCATGTTTTCTTTCATTCACTGCTTTTCTCGCATTGGCTAACTGAGATCGCCTATTTTTTTTATTCACATACTGTAGGTATATTCTTCGAGATTTTCTAATTTTCTCTCTTTACGTGGATTCCTCGCGGGAGATATTTTCAAACGAGGAAGCGCTGTGCGGCACGTGAGGCCTTTTAACCAATCAGGTTGCCGGAAAGTGCCATTAAAATGTCAGTAACCAATCGGATGTCAGTAAACGCCTCCTCTTTCAGCACTACGTCACAAAGGATATAGCCATGTATGGACTAGTAATCGATCTGCTCCGGAAAACAAGCTGTTGAATTATATATGATTCAACATGGAGAGTTTGAAAAATAGCGGTTGAATTATATATGATTCAACGTGGAGAGTTTTTAAAAATAGCGGTTGAATTATATATGATTCAACATGGAGAGTTTGAAAAATAGCGGTTGCTGTGGAATTATATTGATGATTCAACATGGAGAGTTTGAAAAATAGCGGTTGAATTATATATGATTCAACATGGAGAGTTTGAAAAATAGCGGTTGAAGTTCTACATGAAACATGCTAACAAAAAACGACATTTATGCTAGGTGTAGTTGACGGAGTTGGGATAAAATGATACAAACCAAGTATTTATATACATTATTGCCGATGTAATTGTACATTTTATGAAAGTATGGAAGTTATAGTTCCAAAATATCCCAAAATCGGAACATTGAAGATGGAAGCAAAATCACAATGTTTTGCCTGTGGTGCCTGGCCTTAATATTTTACAATTGGTTTCGATTTATAATGTCCGATTATCAAATGGGCATGAACAGGGTCAGGGGAACAGCTCGACTAGTGAATGGAGGCTGCTTTCCTGCCTGTTCGTTTTTAGTTTTTCAATCATATGCTGTGTATACTCTGGTTATTTCACTCCAAAACCCCACCACTGTTTGAGGAGCATGCAGCCTCTCGCTGCCCGACAGGTGATATTCCGCCCAAACTCTGTATGCCATGGGCTCTCCAACCCTGTGTCCTGCAGCAGCTACCCAGTGCTTCATTTGGGAAACCAGGTGGAATCTGTTTTGGATCATCAATAGTAACATGTTTTCACAAGGAAACATATTTCACTAAACTGTTGACAGCCCTTCTCTCTGCGCGCTCGAAAAATGAATGAAGGATAGAGGGGAGGAGATGGAAACGCACGGTGGTGAGATATTCTGTAGCTAAAAGTAATATGTCATCCTATTAATTATGAACATATTTGTTTTCTTCCTATTACTAGACTATATTAAAATCTAATTCTGTAAACCGGAAGGCTAACTCTGTAAGCTGCCCTGCACAATCAATGAACCAACAGCATGGCCTGGGCCTATACGTTCTCTCCCAGACTCATGGATAGGAAGTGTGGAGTGTAACATAAGGTAACCAGTCCATCCAGTATGTATAATAATACAGTCATCACTCAAAGGACATTACTAGAATTTGTTTAATTGTGGAGTCAAGGCTAGACCAATTATGTACCGAAGACATCTTCAATCTTTTTTCTGTTTTTAATGTTTTTCTGCCGTGTGTAATATGCAGTAGGCCATGTATTGTATAATGGTTCAATCATTATTTTATCATTAGTTTTTTTCGGGCTTGGGCTCATATATAGCCTATGTGTATACATAATATACAACATCCACAACAACCATGTTTTTCACTCAGTTTCAACCTGTTGAACTTCTTTCTTCTAATGGATCAATCACAGTGATGTGAGTTTTAAAAGCACGATGCTGTTTTGATAATAGGGGTTTGATGTGATTTTTTTTTTTTTTTGTGTGTGTGTGTGAGAGAGAGAGAGAGAGAGAGAGAGAGAGAGAGAGAGAGAGAGAGAGAGAGAGAGAGAGAGAGAGAGAGAGAGAGAGAGAGAGAGAGAGAGAGAGAGAGAGAGAGAGAGAGAGAGAGAGAGAGAGAGAGAGAGAGAACCTGATATGCAAATGTATGATATGCAAATGTATTCAGCAGTAACTTTCCACCACCGAATGATCATTCTAGACTCTGTTTCTGTTGAGAGAGAAATAAAAGGTAAGATGATGATTGTTATGTGTATTAATATAGTTGATGATATTGTTATGTGTATTAATATAGTTGATGATATTGTTATGTGTATTAATATAGTTGATGATATTGTTATGTGTATTAATATAGTTGATGATATTGTTATGTGTATTAATATAGTTGATGATATTGTTATGATATTAATATAGTTGATGATATTGTTATGTGTATTAATATAGTTGATGATATTGTTATGTGTAATCATATAGTTGATGATATTGTTATGATATTAATATAGTTGATGATATTGTTATGTGTATTAATATAGTTGATGATATTGTTATGTATATTAATATAGTTGATGATATTGTTATGTGTATTAATATAGTTGATGATATTGTTATGTGATTTCATATAGTTGATGATTATTGTTATGTGTATTAACATAGTTGATGATATTGTTATGTGTAATAATATAGTTGATGATATTGTTATGTGTATTCATATAGTTAATATTTTTGGTAGACAGAGTGTTATAATTGGCCTACTCTCCTTAAAATTTATTTGAAGTAAATTCGATGCGGAGGGGGGGTGAATTCGTTCAGTGCCCACCTGTGTTCCCCAGGGTGTTCTCCTACTGTATCATAGACCTATAGACTGTGTTCCCCAGGGTGATCTCCTACTGTATCATAGACCTATAGACTGTGTTCCCCAGGGTGACCTATAGACTCCTACTGTATCTCATAGACCTATAGACTGTGTTCCCCAGGGTGATCTCCTACTGTATCATAGACCTATAGACTGTGTTCCCCAGGGTGATCTCCTACTGTATCATAGACCTATAGACTGTGTTCCCCAGGGTGATCATAGACTATAGACTACTGTATCATAGACCTATAGACTGTGTTCCCTAGGGTGATCTCCTACTGTATCATAGACCTATAGACTGTGTTCCCCAGGTGATCTCCTACTGTATCATAGACCTATAGACTGTAGGGTGATCTGTGTATCCCCAGTGTTCCCCAGGGTGATCTCCTACTGTATCATAGACCTATAGACTGTGTTCCCCAGGGTGATCTCCTACTGTATCATAGACCTATAGACTGTGTTCCCTAGGGTGATCTCCTACTGTATCATAGACCTATATAGACTGTGTTCCCCAGGGTGGTTCTCCTACTGTATCATAGACCTATAGACTGTGTTCCCCAGGGTGATCTCCTACTGTATCATAGACCTATAGACTGTGTTCCCCAGGGTGATCTCCTACTGTATCATAGACCTATAGACTGTGTTCCCCCCAGGAGTAACGATCTCCGGACCAGGTGATATCTCCTCAGGGAAACCTGATCTACTGTATCATGATCTCCTACTGTATCATAGGTCTATCACTTGTCTTCTCAAAACAGGCTTAAAACACAACAAGCAACAACATTTTCTCTTTCTAATCTACTGTTAACTCTTTTCACTCAGGAAGGTATGTTGTGTGAAAGAGAGACAAATGAAATATTGTGGAAAGACTAACAACAACTTGCACTTCCTCAAAAAACAGGTTGTGTTTATTCATTAGTGCCCACCGTAGCAAAACATTTGGCAACAGAAACTGTTTAGGTCACCTTGTACAGCGTTTTGGAGCAAACCGTTTATGCATTGTTGCAAAACTGTTGGTCTGTGGTGTAAAACTAATGAATACGACCCAGGTAGTAGCCTACAACTCGGCTGTTGATGTCTGCCTGATGCTGTAACCTGAACTTAGCCTGAGGGGTGGACTATGATGCAAGCTAGATATACTGGTTTTCTAAAGCTAGCTTCAGTTAGCTTCACATTCCAGCTCAGGCCTCACCCATAGAATACACAGAGCGCTAGTCATCACGAAGGTGCTCTCTCAGCAGAACTGTAGATATCTCAATGACTTGACATGTTCTGGTTGTGAATTCAGGCTACAAGGTGAGAATCCTGCCAGGAATGATTGTAAAGTGTGTAGAGAAATTAAATGTATGGTGTAATTTTAGTACAGTGAATGGAAGTAAAACACTCAGACCTAACAGTCTACTTCTACTGAGACAGGTTTGTGTCAGTCTAATCATACAAAATGGTGATAACTGAACATGGGCAAGTCAAATTCAATATATTTATATTTATATATCTACATTAACTTTCATATGATAACTGTAATTGTTTCAATAGTGATGATCCTCGCTAAATGAACCACGTCACAATTCCAACCAAGTAACCCAATTGGCACCAGTGGTGCGATGCGTAGGTTGTTTGTCTTTTTACAAGTGCAAACTGGGTTCGCTTCCCTGCCCCCGCTGTTTGCTACATCAGTGTCAGAAGTAGTATGGTGTCTGTGAGGCCATCAGAATGCATGGCCTGGATGTTTGAGGGGTCTGAGTAGTAGAAGCACGGGACTTGCTTTTATAGGGGGCAGTGTGAGACAGGTTATAATTAGGTTTAACCCTATAGACAGGTTATAATTAGGTTTAACCCTATAGACAGGTTATAATTAGGTTTAACCCTATAGACAGGTTATAATTAGGTTTAACCCTATAGACAGGTTATAATTAGGTTTAACCCTATAGACAGGTTATAATTAGGTTTAACCCTATAGACAGGTTATAATTAGGTTTAACCCTATAGACAGGTTATAATTAGGTTTAACCCTATAGACAGGTTATAATTAGGTTTAACCCTATAGACAGGTTATAATTAGGTTTAACCCTATAGACAGGTTATAATTAGGTTTAACCCTATAGACAGGTTACAATTAGGTTTAACCCTATAGACAGGTTATAATTAGGTTTAACCCTATAGACAGGTTATAATTAGGTTTAACCCTATAGACAGGTTATAATTAGGTTTAACCCTATAGACAGGTTATAATTAGGTTTAACCCTATAGACAGGTTATAATTAGGTTTAACCCTATAGACAGGTTATAATTAGGTTTAACCCTATAGACAGGTTATAATTAGGTTTAAACCCTATAGACAGGTTATAATTAGGTTTAACCCTATAGACAGGTTATAATTAGGTTTAACCCTATTGCTGCGATGCTTAGGGTGTTTGCCTTTTTCGCCAGCGACCTGGGTTCACTGCCCTGCCCCACTGTTTTCTACAATATTAATATCACAGGCTACCCGACGTCCGTTGAACAAAGAGACACAACAATATGAGTGAAAGGATTTTAGGATAATATCAGTTAGTGTTGATTTAGAGTTGTCTTCTGGGTTCAGCCTTCTAGCTTCCTTTATCAATTGGGTGAAATATAACAAATGACATGGTCTCAGAGTTTGGAGATAACCAGTCCCAGTTTAAATCGCCCATGATTTCCATTTCATTATTTCCCCAGAGCAGCAAGGGAATCTAGAGACTCAACCTTTGCAGAATCAGAATCACCTTTATTCGCCAAGTACATTTGCACATACATATGTAGGATCTTAATTTGAGCCAGTTTGCTACAGCAGGAAAATATTCCTACAGCAACAAGAAACATTCATTATTATGTGAATTATAATTAATGGATATTTTTGTAGCGGTTGATACATTTTTCGTAAGGGAAACTCAAGTCTGGCATTTCTAAGTGGAAATTACAAACTTCAGAAGCATTTTAAAACCTAAAATACACTACAAGTTTTACATTTCCTGCATTGCGGGAAAGTTATTCTGCAGTGGAGGGTGATCAAATTAAGATCCTACATCTGTACACATAATTCTACATGGTGATAGTGACAGACAACATTTAGAGACAGAATACAGACAGAAGAGTTTACACAAATGTCTGTACAACATTATACACAACTAGGAAGAGTGAGCATAGAGCTATAAGAGAATGAACAGTGGATATACAAATATACAGTACAGTGGGTATACATATACAGTGGGGAAATAAAGTATTTAGTCAGCCACCAATTGTGCAAGTTCTCCCACTTAAAAAGATGAGGGAGCCCTGTAATTTTCATCATAGGTACACGTCAACTATGACAGACAAAATGAGAAGAAAAAAATCCAGAAAATTACATTGTAGGATTTTTAATGAATTTATTTGCAAATTATGGTGGAAAATAAGTATTTGGTCAATAACAAAAGTTTCTCAATACTTTGTTATATACCCTTTGTTGGCAATGACACAGGTCAAAAGTTTTCTGTAAGTCTTCACAAGGTTTTCACACACTGTTGCTGGTATTTTGGCCCATTCCTCCATGCAGATCTCCTCTAGAGCAGTGATGTTTTGGGACTGTCGCTGGGCATCACAGACTTTCAACTCCCTCCAAAGACTTTCTATGGAGTTGAGATCTGGAGACTGGCTAGGCCACTCCAGGACCTTGAAATGCTTCTTACGAAGCCACTCCTTCGTTGCCCGGGCGGTGTGTTTGGGATCATTGTCATGCTGAAAGACCCAGCCACGTTTCATCTTCAATGCCCTTGCTGATGGAAGGAGGTTTTCACTCAAAATCTCACGATACATGGCCCCATTCATTCTTTCCTTTACACGGATCAGTCGTCCTGGTCCCTTTGCAGAAAAACATCCCCAAAGCATAATGTTTCCACCCCCATGCTTCACAGTAGGTATGGTGTTCTTTGGATGCAACTCAGCATTCTTTGTCCTCCAAACACGACGAGTTGAGTTTTTACCAAAAAGTTATATTTTGGTTTCATCTGACCATATGACATTCTCCCAATCCTCTTCTGGATCATCCAAATAATATATGCATGACAAATGCACTCTAGCAAACTTCAGACGGGCCTGGACATGTACTGGCTTAAGCAGGGGGACACGTCTCGCACTGCAGGATTTGAGTCCCTGGAGGCGTAGTGTGTTACTGATGGTAGGCTTTGTTACTTTGGTCCCAGCTCTCTGCAGGTCATTCACTAGGTCCCCCCGTGTGGTTCTGGGATTTTTGCTCACCGTTCTTGTGATCATTTTGACCCCACGGGGTGAGATCTTGCGTGGAGCCCCAGATCGAGGGAGATTATCAGTGGTCTTGTATGTCTTCCATTTCCTAGTAATGCTCCCACAGTTGATTTCTTCAAACCAAGCTGCTTACCTATTGCAGATTCAGTCTTCCCAGCCTGGTGCAGGTCTACAATTTTGTTTCTGGTGTCCTTTGACAGCTCTTTGGTCTTGGCCATAGTGGAGTTTGGAGTGTGACTGTTTGAGGTTGTGGACAGGTGTCTTTTATACTGATAACAAGTTCAAACAGGTGCTATTAATACAGGTAACGAGTGGAGGACAGAGGAGCCTCTTAAAGAAGAAGTTACAGGTCTGTGAGAGCCAGAAATCTTGCTTGTTTGTAGGTGACCAAATACTTATTTTCCACCATAATTTGCAAATAAATTCAATAAAAATCCTACAATGTGATTTTCTGTAAAAAATATTCTCAATTTGTCTGTCATAGTTGACGTGTACCTATGATGAAAATTACAGGCCTCTCTCATCTTTTTAAGTGGGAGAACTTGCACAATTGGTGGCTGACTAAATTCTTTTTTCCCCCACTGTACAGTACCCGTATAAATATATCTAAGAGAGATGAACAGAGTGCTAATGCAGTATAGTGCAGTTATTTAGTGTACAGTTCAGAGATGGCTTGATGTGGTGTGCAGCGTAGAGTGTATAGTCCTTTAGTCTCTATGGGCCAGATGGTAGTGTACAGTTCAGAGATGGCTTGATGTGGTGAGCAGCATAGAGTGTATAGTCCTTTAGTCTATATGGGCCAGATGGTAGTGTACAGTTCAGAGATGGCTTGATGTGGTGTGCAGCATAGAGTGTATAGTCCTTTAGTCTCTATGGGCCAGATGGTAGTGTACAGTTCAGAGATGGCTTGATGTGGTGTGCAGCATAGAGTGTATAGTCCTTTGGTCTCTATGGGCCAGATGGCCAGTTGGTGAGGGCCACAGCATGGGGAAAGAAACTGTTCAGATGGGGGTCTATAACATCCAATCACATAGGTTTACAGCAGCTAACAGTTGCAACGTCATTGCTAATAACTCAAACTGCCTTATTTAGATAAAAACATCATCTCTGTACAGATGTAGAATCTTAATTTGATCACCCTGTTGCAGGAGAACTAAAACTTGTAGTGTATTTGAGTGTATTTAAGCTTTAAAAAAAGGTTTCTGAAGATGATCAATTCCACTTTTCTATTAAAATAATTGTTCATTAATTATAATCCACATAATAATTCAAATGTCCTGTTGCTGCAGGATTATTTTCCTGCTGTAGCAAACTGGCTAAAATTAAGATCCTACATCTGTAGCAATACACCTCTCTTTGATGTACATGGCTATATCAGGATTGACTTTTGACCATTTGACATCTTTTATTTACTGTTGTTTAGGCTGGTTGAAAGGTTTAAATAAAGACCATTTCTGTAAAGATAAAAAAGTATCTAACTTATAAATGGCCAGTTGGTGGTCCTCTGTAGCTCAGCTGGTAGAGCACGGCGCTTGTAACGCCAAGGTAGTGGGTTCGATCCCCGGGACCACCCATACACAAAAATGTATGCACGCATGACTGTAAGTCGCTTTGGATAAAAGCGTCTGCTAAATGGCATATTATTATTATTATTTAAATCATGAGCCTCATCTTGAGGAGTCACCTGTGACAGTATTCATAAAGAGTAGGAGTACTGATCTGGGATCAGTTTAGCCTTTTAGATCATAATGAAACAGATTAAATGGACAGGGGGACCTGATCCTAGATCAGCACTCCTCCTCTGGGACACTGCCTTTATGAATAAGGGCCCAGGAGTCACCAGGACCAACTGGAAGTCTCTCTGGATAAGAGCTTCTGCTAAATGACTAAAATGTAAATGTAGTATGAGTCAGCAGGACCAGGAAACAACGTGGTGTTCTAATTTCTGCACAAACTGTTTGAGCCAGTTTGCTACAGCAGGAAAATGTTCCTGCTGGGTGGGGAGGGGTGGGGAGGGGACTGAGCTGAAACTGAAAGTAAATGTTTCTTTTGTACAGGATCCATTTGGAGACGACCGCGCAGAAAACACTATATGGAGAGAACTGAAAAATAAAGTGAGTATTTCTGAACAATAATCTATTCTAATGGACAGAGTAAGAGAATGAATACCTGGAATGAGATATTATTAGTTAGTAGAACTGCTACTTGAGCTTAGTTGCTGACAGACAGCAGTTTTCAAAGTGGAAACTAATCAGTAGGTCTACGTGTTATCAGGTAGGCTATTATCATTGTCATTAAGGAGACACCTATTTTACAACCCTTATTCCATGAAACATATTAACGCTGTAGAACTGATGCGCATCAAGAAATAAGGTGACAAATCACAGGAAAACTACTTTAGGCGCTCTAGAGCACGTTAGATACATTCTGTCGGAGGTGGTTTAAACTGCATTCTAATGTCGACTTTGCTTATGGAAAACCATATCATGCA
>CM072257.1:8296761-8354022 GCA_036851935.1 Coregonus suidteri | reverse complement strand
AGCAAATGCTGCGCAGGTTCACTGAGTTGCAAACCAAATGAGTATAATGGGGTAAAATGTTGTCTAATGGGTGGTCTAGCAAAATGGATTTGAGATCTGATGCATTTGCTCCCCTAGTTTGAGCCTAGCAAGTGTCATGAAAGTTATGTAGTAACCACAGACGGCCACAAGGAGGAGCAAGAGAGCTAAAACCCAAGTTTTTTTCCCATAAAAAAACCCTAAACCCTAAATTCATTCAAAGGGATTTTTTAATGCACTCACTGGTACCCGTTGTGGCACATTGCGGCAAAAATAGGGACCAAATACTAAACTTTGATATTTAATACATATACGTGAATGGTCAGAATACTTATAAATTCTTCAAATAGGGGACTAGATACATTAAGTGCATTTTTTTTTTAAAATGGTGAAAAGATAGTATGAAAATACCCTAAAAAAAAAAAGGGACAATTAATAGTCACCCATAGAAACGTTTGTTTAAAATCCAAAATGGCGGGTATAGACCCACATTTAAAATTTTTAGCTTCATGTCAAACTAGATGTGGTGGGGATGTATACTCAATCAATCTAAATCGATACCGCACGTCGTCTTTTGAGATAGGGTTTTTTTTAAAGCTCGGTCAGTCTAAATAAATATTTGTACTTTAATTTTTCCCCTTACAAGCAAAAATTATGATAATTTTAAAAAATACATTTATTTATGAATAGATATGGAGGTTTCAGGACACTGATAATCCCAATTTGTTGAAAAAATAAACTGCCCCTATTTTACCCCAAAGAAAAGCAGTGTGGTTTTAATATGATTTGACTCTTTTAAAGGGTGTCAGGTGTTTTGTCAAGAGGGGCTGGTGCTTCTCTGGTTCAGCTCTGAAGGGTGACGGGTCAAAGACCCCTCACACATTGACGGAAGATGGGAGATGACCTGAGCTACAACAAGCCAGGTGATAGGAGAGGGATGAATCAGGAGGAGTCAGAACTCGCCTGCTCTTTCCTCTTTTGGACTGGAGGAGGATGCCATCACTGCCGACGTGCCGAGAAACTCCAAGATGTAGAGGGTTTATATGTCAATGTTTCATGTCAGACATTTTTAGTTATAGGCTAGTTAGCACAACATTCCGACACACCACTCTGTAGAAGCCTCTCTACGTTTGGTAAGTTATATAAAGGACTGTGGCGTTTGGGTTGTTGTGGCGTCTGCTAGGTGTTGCCATCTGTTGTGATGGTGTGTTTGGTGTTTGAGAGTAGTCTCGTGTGGTTGTAGTATGTGTGATTGTGTTGTGTGTGTGGGTGTGTGCTGTGTGTGTATTCTGGTCTGTAGTGGTGTGTGTACGGTGTGTCCGGTGTGGTTCTGTCCTGTGTGTGTGTGTGTGTGCAGTGTATCGGAGTACACACTACTGGACGAACAAACACACATGGACACTACACACACTGGACACACACACACACACTGGGACACATACCCACTCCCACTAGGACACACACACACACTAGACACCACACACACACACAAACCATAGACATACACACTCCACACATTGGACACCACAAACAATGGACCCAACACACCTACGACACTGGACACACACACCACAAACACACACCACGCACACACACACACACATGGCACACAGCAAACATCAACACACAACACACTGGGGCGTACACCAAACACAAAAACAACCACTGGACAACACAAAAACACACACACACCCGACACACCCAGCGCACACAGCCACGCACAAAAACCACAACACAAAAAAACACAAAACACATAATGTTGAACTGAACCAAATGAACCTACAACGCTTTGTGACAACGGAGTTGAAAAAAAACAAAATACAATGAGTGGGCAAACATACCAACAAAAACGTATCCCTAAACAACTGTCGAACTCAAATGAACAAACGGCACATGCAAAACAAAAATGGAGCAACACATGTCATAAAACGTGCCATAGAAAAATCAGGCGAGCCCCTTTTTAATTGTCGTTGACACACAATTAACTGGACTAAAAAAGCAGTCTCCGTACAATAGAGCACCTGGCAAACAACAAAGAGACCAACAACACAACAATGGGGGCAAAAAACACAAAAGCTGAGCCAAAACCAATAACAAAATTCGGGAACAAAGTACAACACAAATGGATGAAACGCAAACAAAAACAAAAAAAACAAGGTAATCAGAAAACGGACAACACACATGAGATATTACATGGACAAACTTATGCGACCAATAATATGGCATTCAACACAGTGCAAAGAATAGTATAATGTGTAGAAAAACCTACGTGGGTAACAACCAACACAACAAAAAACGGCAACAGAATCAAACAAGAAAAAACTATTGGGCACCAAAAACACATGTCCGATGTTGTCATAAACCACAGAACACACTGTTTTGAACAGTTGCAAAATTAATGTACCAGATTAAGGGGACAATGTATATAGACATACACCATAAATAAAATAACAAAAACAACGTCACACTATTACCATCATTAATTGTCATCAAACCAAGCTGTGATAACCTAGAACCATCTACATTAAATGAGGTGTAGGTGCAAGTGAGGCTAAACATTCTATAATGTGGAAACATCAATGACAAGCCCAGTGGCTCACAGACACAACAGAAACACAAAAGTACAGCACACAACACATTGCCTGCTTGGAAACTAAAATGGACTAAACAACAAAAACCACACCCCACACAAACAGTGAAACAAAGCATTTTGTTTCCCCCCAAATGCCTTTGGCCAACAAAAGGATTATCCTACACACAAAAAACATCTTGACTAGCCAAACGATCATGAATTCATGACAGCCGAAGGGATGATAGCGCCGGATCGAGAAACAGTTAAAGAAAACCAAAGCGAAGGGCAACCCAAAACGACCAAAAGGGAACAAGCCAAAGAACATATGTGCGAACAACCACTAAGCAACACTGGCAAGAAAAAAAACAGACATCACCCACAAGCAAGAGCAGCCAAAAACACCAAGACAAACATAAAAGGCGCCTGTTAACCACGATCAATAAACAAAACAACGCCCACGCTGTTTCGAAAATCGGACACCACCGTGCACAATACGAAACAAAATGACAAAAGATAAGATCAATGACATTATAAACTAACGGTACACTTGACTAAGGGGTTGACCAGACCCTCCCAAATTTGTATTCGGTGACCCAACTGGGATTGGGGATTGAAACCGAACCAACGTTCGGGCATTAAACAACAGGCATGCATTATAGACAGTGTGGATTACAACAACAGCAACACAAAACAAATCAGTTAAGGAATGCATAGCTGAATGGGGTTGGGATGACTGTAAAACCTGGAAACACAATCAGACAACAAACAAAGATAATGACAAACAAATAAATCTCGCATGCTACTGCGAAAAACTGACAAACAAACCAAAAACAAACGGAAAAAAGACCAAAAACTGCACAAAAAACAAAAGTACGTACCCGTGTGCTAAGGCGTCAATAAAGCCCAATCCTCCAAAAACACCACAACACAACCGAGCAGTCACAAAGTCAAGCAATTACACAAACACACAAAACTTGAAAACCCAAACTCTGGCAACATAACAAAGAACGGAAATCTAGTCCAAAAAGAACAACAACAAACCTCCAAATGCTATGCAACACATTCCCTCACAAAAACAAGTTTCTGAAAAACCACAATACACGAGGTAACAAATTCACATTGAAACAAACTGGCCATCAACTTCCAAAAAGCCTCAAAAAAAAATGAAAACACCACAAAAACTTGAAAATCCACAGGGCCAAAAAAAAAAAAAAAGAAAACACTGCACAAACAGCCATAACAAGATCTGGACAAACCACACACTGCACAAAGACGATAGTAAACCACCAAAAAACCAAATACCAAACCACATTAAAAGGGCAAACCAACTAATTCGACAACACCCCACAGAAAATCAAGACAAACTGGCGACAACTACATCAAAAGCCACTAATCAAAAACAGACAAAACAAAACCATTGCAAAATCAAAAAACCCTGGACACAGAATATACAGTGGGACCACACCCAGACGTAACCACACACAAACAAATCTGGACACACACACACCGGACAACACCACACACCTTTCGCACACAACCACAACACACCGGACACACAACACACCGGACACAAACACACACAGGTGGACACACACAACACACACACACACACGGACACACACACACACACACACACTTAACACATCAAACACACACTGGGCACACACCACACAACAGACAGGCACACACTGTGACAACACACACACACATGGTGGAACACACAAACACTGAACACCACATACACTCACACTGGGACACAACACACACACTGGACACCACACACACAACGTGGACACAAACTAGGACACACATACTGGGTACACACACAGACACACCACTGGAATGCGACACACACACACACTGGAACACTCACACACACTGGACACACATACACACACCGACCCCACTGCCACACATACACACACACTGGACAAACACACTGGACACACACACACACACACACACACACACACACACCACTGGACACACACAACACACACACAAAACACACACACTGGACTCCACACCACACAAACCTGGACACTCACAAACACATGAGGCCCACATACACGGGACAAGCACACACTGGACACACACACACATGAGACAGACACACACACATATTGGACACACCACACACACACAAAAACACTCTGGATACACAAACACCACACACACACACACACACACAAACACACTTGGACACACACACACACCGGACACACACACACACACTGGACACACACACACACCGGACACACACACACACACACGAGGACACACACACACCGGACACAAACCACACACTGGGACACACACACATTCACACACACACACACAGCTGGACACACACACTGGGTACACCACACACACACACACCCTGGGACACACTTACACACACAGACACACACTGGACACACAAAACACACACACATGCTGGACACACAAACACTACACACACACACTCACACTGGACCCACACACTGGACACACACACACACACTGGACACACACACAGACAACTGACAACACTGGACACACACACACACACACACGGACACAAACTGGACACACATACTGGTACACACACAGGTACACACACTGACACACACACACTGGACACCAACACACAACACACACACACACTGACTCACACACATGCTGGACACACAAACACGCTGACACACATGGACACTCAACATACTGGAACAACATACACACAAGCACACACTGGACACACACACAGGAGACACACACACACACATATTGGACACACACACACACACACTCTGGATACACACAACACTGGACACACACTCACACATCTTCCTATAATAGTGAGGACCTTGACACAGGACCTTCAAATGAGGACCATCATTTCTGATAGAATTGGGAACAACAAACAGACTCCTCATTCCAGCACTAAGTGTCAACAAACACAGACATCACTTCAACACCTGATAAACTCCAATGAACAATAAGGACCAGCGCGGGGCACCAGTCTAGTGAGGACCAGTGGTTGCTAGGCAGTTTCTGGATCCCAGGTTCCAGAACAGCTTCTATCCCAGTTCTATCTGCCTGTTAAATCAAGCAACCCTAAACTGTTTCATCAGACTTTTAGGAACATGACTGAACATTTTTTTTATTTTTATGATCTTACCACTTTGCATTTTTATTGATGCTCTTATGATATATTTTACTGTTTGTGTGTACGTACCACAGGAGGTTGGTGGGACCTTAGTTGGGGAGGACAGGCTTGTAATGGCTGGAGCGGATTGAGTGGAATGGTATCAAATACAATCAAATACATGGTTTCCATGGTTTCCATGTGTTTGATGGCCATTTAATTGTCTCCGTTCCCCCATTATTATGAGCCGTCCTCCCTCAGCAGCCTCCACTGGTATGTACTGTTCCTTTATGAAGCTCCAACAAGGAATTACAATGTATGTATTACTTTTAATACCTGCAAATGGCAAATAAACTACTTGAACTCCTTATGAGTGTCTGCAGCCGACTAGGGCTGTTGCCGTTTTATGACAAGATGCCATCTGACATTACAGGAAAATTCTGCAAATGTTGATGAATCCACCTAAAGCAAAAGCAACATGCAGTCTTTCCACTAGACTCCCATGAAGTTATATAGTGGGACGTTATGAGTTGACGTTAAGGTAACACACTCAGAAACATACTGCACTTTGTTGATACTTTTTTTAGATGTTAAATTTTAATTAAGGATCATTTAGCAGACGCTCTTTTCCAGACAAGCACTTTTATTTTTTAAATGTGTTTGGTTTTGTTTTGTTTTATACTGTTTTAGATGTATGGATAAAGTTGTAGATGGTATCCTCTGTTTAAACATTTTAAACTCTTACAAAACACCGTTAAAATACCAATGTGATACTGTTTGTATGTATCTTTATGTTGGAAAAAAACTAATTGTATATGGACATATGCTCCCATAACTGTTACTATTGTGCATGGATATATTGTACTTTTCATAATAAAACATACTTTAAAACAAGAAAAAGCACGTTAATTGTGAAAACAATTTCGTTATCGATTTTACATTGTCCTCTCCCAGTCACAGGTTGACTTTTGTCATGAATTTTGCCCTGGAGGCAGAACTGCACAATTTCCTCTAGATAATGCCAGCTGCAAAGTCAAAATTGGCTATATCGTAAACATTTGTAGAAAATAATTTTGTTTATGGTCTAATTTAAGGTAAGGATTAGCAGTGAGGTTAAGGTTCAGCATTCAAATCAGATATTATTACTTTATGCCTGTGCCAGCTAGTGACCACTTTGCAGAACTGCCTCCAGGGCAATATCCTATGGAGGACTAAGAAGTGCCACAATTAAATAAATAAATACACCATTAAATAATTACTTAAATGTGTCATTATTAATTAAAATTAGAATTTAAATACATAAATGTGTAATTAAATGTAATCATTAATTAATTCAATACCGATTCATTTTATGTTAAAATACATATATAATTATTTCACTATTTTGTACATTTTACATTTCATGATCCTGCATTGCAGTGATTCATGAATTACTTAAAAACTGTCAAACTGACCCATCAAAAGTTGGTAGGCGGAAACCTAACGCCTGATTGGTTACCCTCTGCATCAAAGCCAAGACAAATCAATTCCGGATAATGGATTGATTGCAGAGCTAACTGAACACATTCCAATACACTGGGTGGCGCTATTCACCTTCAATAAGTTCCTCTGCTTTTACTAGCTACATGCTCTGGGTCAGCAGGTCCTGCTTCTACATCCTCTGCTAAGTTTAAAATTCTCTCTAACCAACTCCCTGGAAAGTTCACGGAGATTCCCTCCATTGTCTCTATCCAGGTTGCCTACTCTACTTCAGACCAAAGCAATGGATCAGACTAGATTCGCGTTAGCCCCGCCCACTGACTTTGATGGGTCAGTTTGACAGTTTTAAGTAATTCATGAATCACTGCAATTGCAGGATCATGAAATGTAAATGTAAATAGTGAAATAATTATATATGTATTTTACATAAAATGAATCGGGTATTTGAATTAATTAATGATACATTTAATTACACATTTTATGTATTAATTATAATTTTAATTAATTAATGACACATTAAGTAATTATTTAATGGTGTATTTATTTATTAATTGTGGCACTTTTAGTCCTCCATAATATTCATGACAATAAATGGCAACCTGCCTCCCAGTCATCCCCCTCCCTATCTCTACAAGGCTGCCAGAACATGCAAGCTAGTGATGCGGGGTTGTCTCATAAACCCACAGTCCCCAGGTGGGGTGGTGGGTGGCGAGTTTCAATACAGAGAAAAACAATAGACTACATCAGAAAAAGCCATCAAGGATCATTATTGTGCAATTTACACTAAGTGGACAAAACATTAAGGACACTGCTCTTTCCATGACAGACTGAGCAGGTGAATCCAGGTGAAAGCTATGATCCTTATTGATGTCACTTGTAGATGAAGGGGACTGAACAGGTTAAAGAAGGATGTTTAGCCTGGAGACAATTGAGACATGGATTGTGTGTGTGTGCCATTCAGAGGGTGAATGGCGCAAGACAAAATATTGAAGTGCCTTTGAACGGGGTATGGTAGTAGGTGCCAAGCACACCGTTTGTGTCAAGAGAACTGCAACGTTGCTGGGTTTTTCACGCTCATGTGTACACCACACAAAGGACATCCAGCCAATTGACACAAACTGTGGGAAGAATTGGCGTCTAACAACATGGGCCAGCATCCCTGTGGAACGCTTTCCAACACCTTGTAGAGTCCATGCCTGACGAATTGAGGCTGATCTGAGGGCAAAAGTGGGGAGGTAAACTCAATATAGGAAGGTGTTTGATATAACGTCTTTTGATACAGCATTTATTAATGTCTTTAAGTCATCAGCTGAGGCGAGAGAGAGGAGAAGGGCACGCCATGTGTTGTGTCGGTCACGGATGGGGGGCCAGAAGGTCGGCGTGCCAAGATAGATTAGGGGCCACTGTTGCTAATGTTAGAAGGAGTACGTGATGGAATGGCCTGGCTAGGGTGCCACACGATACTATGTACGGGGATCCTATTGTAGGAGATTAGTGACACTCAATAATGGAAGTAGCTCGGAGAGCATTATATAAACTGAGAGGTTTTCTATGGAAGTCATTCAGATGACAAGAGGCTAAGCCCGTACCGATTGCTTGTCATTGAATCCAGGACTGTAACCATTAAATAACAATGAATCAAACTCTCCATCTAAGTGGTCGACTACTCTCTTCCATCCCTGAAGTACGAGATACCAGAGAAAACTGGTCATAACAGTGTTGTGAATTTTAGTCCACTCAGTGTATAACCGTAGCTACACTGTGCAGTTTAGCACCTTAACAGACGGCCCCTGTCTTTATCAGCATCATAAAAAGATGACAGTATTTCACCACATCAAATATGCATCCAAGCCAAAGACTAATGACACAGAGTGGTATCTGATTCTACACTATAGGAACCTTTTTCAACAGTGGTTATGACGAGGTCATATTATTTCATATGAGTCTGGCATTGAAAAAAGGGAATGACATGTGACTGGAGGAGATCGCTGCCCTGCCCAACATCCTCCTATTCTGACCAACAGAGACAAATCCAGTCCCTTGAACTACCTAGATCTGTCCAGCAGGGATGCCCCACTCAGTCCTCTGCTCTTCGCTGTCTCCTTGAACCCCTGGCGATACAAGTAAGGGATCATCCTAATATCCAAGGTCTTAAAGTAGGAAAAAATAGAAAGCATCATTTCGTTATATGGCAGACGATGTGCTTTATACTCTCAGACCCCAGTAGCATCTGTCCCTAACCTACTAGACTTAATCAATTCATTTGGCAAACTATCTGGAAATTCAATAAATTGGGGAAAAAATTGACCTCATGTGTATCTCAGATAATTTTACAAACAATTGAGCTAGAGAGGATCCCATTTAAAGTGGTGCATGATCCACTTAATTTACCGGGACTAAACATACCTAGAAACCCAACGTTTATCTTCAAGCTTAACTACAGTGATCTGTTGCAAAGCTAAAACAAAAATAGAGAGCTGGGGAATATGCCTCTTTCTATGATGGGGCTCATTTATAGCCATAAAAATGGTTTCTCTTCCCAGGTTCCTTTTGTAACCAACTTCACATATCCCCCCAGAAGAAAGGCACACGGACACCCAACACTTCAGGTTGACTCGGTTTTTATCTGCAGTAAAAGATTATCAAACAGTGATGACAGGCATTGACAGGACGGTCACATCCACACGTTCACTGCTCTCAGAATATCTCTCTCAGACTGAATCCACAAAGTGATCGTATAGTATTACATGCGTTGTGTTTAGAAAATAACAAAAAATATAGAAAAGAATACCTGCAGTAAAAGATATCAAACAGTGATGACAGGCATTGACAGGACGGTCACAGCCTCACGTTCACTGGTTAGGTAGGACACAATATATATTTTAGATAGGAGCAACAGTAGTGATACATACCCTCAATGTGAAGTAATATTAATCAGAAATACAGAGCACAAGTAAAACCCTTTTATATAAACCTTTTAAGGTAGTAAGAAAATAAACATTCACTTAGTTTCAATAAAGTCACCTGCTGGCAATAGCTAGCGTGACGTTGTAGTGCAGTGACCAACAGTGCTAGTTAGCTCATCATTAACATGGCTAGCTAAGCCAGCAAAAACTTGGCATTTCACTTGCTGAAATAGGTCTCATCAATACATTAACCGCCAAAATAAATATATACATAGCCACATTTGCTATTGACTTTAGGATATATGAACTGTTTTCCAAACAACACTTATGTTATACAGCTTTACAACCGTTTTTATATCCAGAGGAACACGAACCTGCTCTCAGAATATCACTCTAGATTGAGGAGCGGGCAGACCAACGTTCCCAAATAGGGAGAGGCACTCCCAAACCCACTAGTTGTTCTTTCAAAGAAAATAGTACAAAAAATGCTAAGTCCGAAGGGACCTCTCGTATTACCAACCTTACTACAATGGCAGCAAATATTTTAATAAATTCAGTAACACAAAATTAAAGGAAACTTTATTTATATCACCCCTTTTCCTGAAGTGAATGGTTTTCACCCACTACTCTACCACGAACTGCACCGTTCTTTGATGTCTACATTGCACCCAGGTTGATGGAAACTTTACATTTTCACTTTGTTACACTTTATCTATGCCAGAATCTTCCTATTTGTCTTAACCTCATCATTCTTTAAGACTTTGACTCGGCAATCTTGTCATTTATTCTGGGGTTACAAAAACCATCGTATTCGTTAAAGCCCACTTGCAAAAGCCCAAGGAAAGTGGCGTCTTAGCCTCCCCCATCTTTAAGCATATTACTGGGCAGCAAATGCCAGGGGCATAACGTCCTGCCAACTGGGTTTCCCTGATCAGTTGGACACTGTTGTCCCCCCTCTGGCATTAACGTCGCTGCCACTGGGTTTCCCTGATCAGTTGGACACTGTTGTCCCCCTGTGCATTAACGTCCCTGCCAACTGGGTTTCCCTGATCAGTTGGACACTGTTGTCCCCCTGTGGCATTAACGTCCTGCCAACTGGGTTTCCCTGATCAGTTGGACACTGTTGCCCCCCTGTGGCATTAACGTCCTGCCAACTGGGTTTCCCTGATCAGTTGGACACTGTTGTCCCCCTGTGGCATTAACGTCCTGCCAACTGGGTTTCCCTGATCAGTTGGACACTGTTGTCCCCCTGTGGCATTAACGTCCTGCCAACTGGGTTTCCCTGATCAGTTGGACACTGTTGTCCCCCTGTGGCATTACAGTTTTTCTCAATTGCTAAAACACTAAAACCCATTGGCTGAACAAAGTTCTCAGTTGCCTGGACTCATTTAGCTAATTATGCAGTCTGTTGTCAATACCTTAAACCATTTCACATGGTAAAACACAATATGCAGATCTCACTTTAGACTTTCAGCAAAACTCTAAACACATTCTCAAAACACATTCTGCACTCTAATGCACATGTCATCCATACTGGTAAACACAAGAGGCAACAATCAAACACAATAGAGAACACATGTCATTGATTGAACACAACCACCACAAAATGGATTTAAACCTGTTTCAAATGATGCGACACAACCAATTTAAGGCAGTTCAGAGAGCAAACAGGTTGTTGAAGGTGGGAAGGAGAAAGTCTGAGAATGGATAGAAGAAACAATGTGGGATGAGGAGAGAGACGGAGAGGAGTGCGTATGCCACGTGGGCGACGAGGAGGAAGAGGAGGAGGAGGAGGGCAAGAAAGAGGAAGAGGAGGACGAAGAGGAAGAGGAAGACAAAGAGTGGAAAATATCTGATGAAATTCGAGCAACAGTCATTAGGACCATGTTTCTTGTCCATGGACTTGCCAATGAGGGAAGCAGGACTTAGAGTGCAACCCCAATTTGAGCCGATTTTCTGTGTCCACCATAGTCAGGACATTCAGAGAAGAGAAACAGGTACAGTGTACTACTGTATTTTTGTCATTGCACATTTACTGTACTACACTATATGCAGCTGTTTCAATAGACATCTGTAAAGTGAAATCACTGTATGTTTTGTACTGCATGAATATGTTTTGTAACTGCACAACTACTTTTTGTAGAATTGCGCGAGGCTGCCACATGCAGGTGGAAGGACAGCTATATTCACTGGGGAGCAAGAGGCCGTTATAGTTGGCATGGTCCTTCAAGATAAAATGCAATACGACTCAGAGAAATCCAGGAACGAGTGATACAAGACAACACACACTTCCAGGGAATCGAACAGTGTGAGCGTTTCCACAATTGACCGTTGTCCTCCATCGTAACAGGATGCGAATGAAACAAGTATACAGAGTTACCTTTTGAGCGCAACTCACCAAGGGTGAAAGAACTGCGAGCTCAGTATGTGCAAGTTAAGTGTACATTCAGAAACATTTACGTGTAATCCAGATTGTCTACAGTACTACACTAACACATACTATGTGAATGACATTACTCTTCAGTACATCCAATGTATGTGAATCAGAAGTGCATACAGTAGGCCTAATTGTACTCTACAGTATAGCACTGTCTCTGTACCACTTACAAAATCCTACATACAGTATATTGTATTTCTACAACAGACAATATTTGACTACTTGGAATCCTTGGACAGACCCCATGAGTTCCATATTGTCGATGAATCAAGGCTTCAATCTAACAAAGAGGAGAAGGGAGAGGCCCGAAAACATGATTGGACAGCGGGCCGTTGTTGAAGTCCCTGGTCAACGAGGTGGCGATGTCACAATCTGTGTTGTTGCTATCGAGGCAACCATGGCGTTCTACATCACCATGTTACACTCGGGCCATATAACACCCCGGCACCTTGTTAAGATCTATTGCCAATCTAAGAGATATTTTATTTGAGCAGCAGGTTCAAGAGCAGCAGGGGTCAAGAGCTTAAATGAGAATCCCATTCCCACCTATGTGATAGTGTGGGACAATGTCAGTTTTCCACCGAGCTGCTCAGGTAAGGGAATGGTTTAACATCAACGGGCAGTTTATGAACTTGTACCTCCCTCCATACTCGCCTTTCCTGAATCCGATTGAGGAGTTTTCCTCCTCTTGGAGATGGAAAGTGATTGATAGACAACCCTACACCAGAGGAAATCTGCTGCAAGCCATGGATTTAGCCTGTGGTGATATAGGTGAGGAATCATGTCAGGGACTGGACGGATACGCACACACAGAGGCTTCTTCCCCCCTTGCCTCAGGAGGGACAATATTGCTTGTGATGTGGACGAAGTGCTCTGGCCTTGACCCAGCCCAAAGACAAGGAAGAAGCACAGACATTGATCACATGTTTACTCTCTTTGATGTTTGTCCTTTTAGTATTGTATACTGAGTACAGTGCATTGTAGGCTGTATACTGGACAATGGACAAATTGTATGGCCCTGAACATTGGGCTTGTCCATTGTTAACAGAACTGACTGTCTCAATAGATTTTGGACTGGTTGCAGGGTTCATGTCAACAAAGAACAATAATTACAGTATTCAACAGAGACAAAGGACAGGTTTGTGAGATGCAGGGTACAGTACTTTAAAAATAGGAGTACAAGGAGAGAGAAGAACAAAAACTAAATTGCAAAAGAGCAGAGCAGAGTAGTAATTTCTGAATCAATTTTGAGCTACTATGATAGAACATGTTTTCCGTTCATCAAAAGAACAATGACGGAAAAATATGAAATTTGTTTTGAGATTAAAAAATGTACTTCTCCCTGAGAACTGTATGTTTTGAACAATGTGTTTTCATATTTTTCGGTGTATTGTTTACTGACTGCTTGAGAGAGTATATCATTTTGATTACTTTGTTTATGATTTGAGAGCAGTGTTTGATTTTGAACACAGGTAAAAACTATTTTGAGGGCGCATGTTTCATTTTGCGAGAGGAGTCCGAGGTTTTGTAATAGTGCTTGAAGATGAGTTTTGCGTTTAATGTTTTCAGGAATGGAGCAAGGTTTCAGAAATTTGTTCTAGCAATTGAGAACACCTGTAATGCCAACACCACAGACCTACAATTAAAATGTACTTTCCATAAATATGACCATTTACGTCACATTAAAGTAATCTCTTTTTTATATATCACGTTCTAAAAAAAACTGACAAATAAACATTCAAACTATACCTTTTTAACAAATACATCAGCATGTTTAATACATTTTGTTTCAAGCAATAGAGCATATGCTTTGGAATACTGGTCTGTAGGGCAAATATGCAGTTTTGGCCAAATTCTCTTCTCATATCACTTTGCTCAATTTGTCACCATCCAAGGCTTTTGTATGGCTGTTGAAATGTGCAGAAACAGTAATCAGCTATGCCTGCCCATATGTACGGCCCTCTTTGAGTTGTTGCTGGTGCCGCTTTACTTTCTTGACTGTGGTCATGTGACCTGCGCCTCCCCTTGTCCCCAAAACTCCATTGAAGCAGCATCAGCTCTCACAACTCCTCTCTGATTGCTTCCAGTGTCGCCAAAGTGCTGCCAATACACAAATTAGTCCATCACATTTTTGATTAGCAGTGGTTCCCTCATTGAACGTGGCTACTGCCATACTGGCAATGAGGCTTTTGCCCACGAAGACAGTTTTGGGGCATCGCGAACATTTAGAGTTCAGACATTCATTGCATTCTGCGTTCCTCCGTGCTACATTCTTTTGAGGACGTTATCATTTGACATCCTGTATATACAGGTACCATTTTCTGTTGCATCCTCTCAATTTAGAAATGTATGGCCTCCATAGTTTTTTGTGACTGGGTGGATCTTCACCATTTTCTAGGGGAGGTGGCTGGTACCAGCACCATGTACACACCTATCCCGTAGTTGAAGTGAATCCTCTCTTGTGCCAAGAGCCATCAAAGGATCCATGAATGTCTATGATGGCATCCTCATCCTCCTTCAGCAACTCTGCTATGTCTGGGTCTATATCTGCGTATTCTAATTAGCTTTGCAGCACTCCCCATTGGCTGTTGCCCTCTCTCTGAATCTCTGCTACTAAAGTGGGGGAAAAAGTACTTATTATGATGTCTGTCGACATTACAGTCATTTCTGCAGTACTAAATATCAGCATGTTACCCTATGTACATATTAGCATATCAGCATGTTACCCTATGTACATATTAGCATATCAGCATGTTACCCTGTGTACATATTAGCATATCAGCATGTTACCCTATGTACATATTAGCATATCAGCATGCATTTACTTTATGTAAAGCTAATTTCTCAGTAATCACATCACAGTTGGCTTACTAAATTCCTTTAAAAAAAACCCCCCCCTTAATACAATTACCCAAAATAAAAAAAAAAATTCCTCACTCCCTTATCCTTACACAGCAAGTCACCTGACAATAATGGGCCCCTACCCTCCCTTTTTTATTGACCTGTCACTCTCCTGTCATGTCTCTGATATGAGCTGAGACTCAGGGAAGGAATCCCTAGACTTTGTTTATTTTCTTTAGAGCTGCATAACCAAGTCCAAGTTTGTGTGCTAGAAGAACCATCCTCACATTTATATAAAATGTCACATCTCCCCTGGAGCCCTCCTGCAGCTGGAGGAAGTGTAAACACTCCTCCTAAATGCATCACGATCACCTTCTCAGGGTGCACATTCTATCATGACAGAATTACAGAATCCCTGGTTGGTGGAGGTCTATGGTGATTTTCAGTCCAGTGTTTAGACACTTAGGGCAAATCAAATCATGTACAATTTGTTTCTTTGTGACATGTGGAAATAAAAGCCACTGTTGGCTGTCTGTCTGTCTGCTGTCTGGTTGATCGCTGCTAGCTGTCATCTTCATCTCAACTAATGTGCGTCTCGACGTGCTGCTGCCGGCCTCCTCCTTTTCCTCCTCTACCTGTACTGCCACTGCCTGGATCGGCTGATCAGGCTCATGTTTTCTTTCATTCATGCTGCTTTTCTCGCATTGGCTAACAGAGATCGCCTATTTTTATTCACATACTGTAGGTATATTCCCCTTCGAGATTTTCTCATTTTGTCTCTCTTTACGTGGGAATTCCTCGCGGGAGATATTTTCAAACGAGGAAGCGCTGTGCGGCACGTGAGGCATTTTAACCAATCAGGTTGCCGGAAAGTGCCATTAAATGTCAGTAACCAATCGGATGTCAGTAAATGCCGGCTCTTTCAGCACTACGTCACAAAGGATATAGCCATATATGGACTGTAACGATAGTAACGATCTGCTCCGGAAAACAAGCTGTTGAATTATACAGTGGGGAAAAAAAGTATTTAGTCAGCCACCAATTGTGCAAGTTCTCCCACTTAAAAAGATGAGAGAGGCCTGTAATTTTCATCATAGGTACACGTCAACTATGACAGACAAATTGAGAAAAGAAAATCCAGAAAATCACATTGTAGGATTTTTAATGAATTTATTTGCAAATTATGGTGGAAAATAAGTATTTGGTCACCTACAAACAAGCAAGATTTCTGGCTCTCACAGACCTATAACTTCTTCTTTAAGAGGCTCCTCTGTCCTCCACTCGTTACCTGTATTAATGGCACCTGTTTGAACTTGTTTTCAGTATAAAAGACACCTGTCCACAACCTCAAACAGTCACACTCCAAACTCCACTATGGCCAAGACCAAAGAGCTGTCAAATGACACCAGAAACAAAAATGTAGAACCTGCACCAGGCTGGGAAGACTGACTCTGTAATAGGTAAGCAGCTTGGTTTGAAGAAAATCAACTGTGGGAGCAATTATTAGTAATGAAAATGGAAAGACATTTCAAGACCACTGATAATCTCCCTCGATTCTGGGGCTCCACGCAAGATCTCACCCTGTGGGGTCAAAATGATCACAAGAACAGTGAGCAAAAATCCAGAACCACACGGGGGGACCTAGTGAATGACCTGCAGAGAGCTGGGACCAAAAGTAACAAAGCCTAACATCAATAACACACTACGCCGCCGAGGGACTCAAATCCTGCAGTGCTAGACGTGTCCCCCTGCTTAAGCCAGTACATGTCTAGGCCCGTCTGAAGTTTGCTAGAGTGCATCCAGAAGAGGATTGGGAGAATGTCATATGGTCAGATGAAACCAAAATATAACTTTTTGGTAAAAACTCAACTCGTCGTGTTTGGAGGACACAAAGAATGCTGAGTTGCATCCAAAGAACACCATACCTTACTGTGAAGCATGGGAGTGAAAACATCATACTTTGGGGCTGTTTTTCTGCAAAGGGACCAGGACGACTGATCCGTGTAAAGGAAAGAATGAATGGGGCCATGTATCGTGAGATTTTGAGTGAAAAAACCTCCTTCCATCAGCAAGGGCATTGAAGATGAAACGTGGCTGGGTCTTTCAGCATGACAATGATCCCAAACACACCGCCTGGCCAACGAAGGAGTGGCTTCGTAAGAAGCATTTCAAGGTCCTGGAGTCTCCAGATCTCAACCCATAGAAAATCTTTGGAGGGAGTTGAAAGTCCGTGTTGCCCAGCGACAGCCCCAAAACATCACTGCTCTAGAGGAGATATGCATGGAGGAATGGGCCAAAATACCAGCAGCAGTGTGTGAAAACCTTGTGAAGACTTACAGAAAACGTTTGACCTGTGTCATTGCCAACAAAGGGTATATAACAAAGTATTGAGAAACTTTTGTTATTGACCAAATACTTATTTTCCACCATAATTTGCAAATAAATTCATAAAAAATCCTACAATGTGATTTTCTGGATTTTTTTTCCTAATTTTTGTCTGTCATAGTTGACGTGTACCTATGATGAAAATTACAGGCCTCTCTCATCTTTTTAAGTGGGAGAACTTGCACAATTGGTGGCTGACTAAATACTTTTTTCCCCCACTGTATATGATTCAACATGGAGAGTTTGAAAAATAGCGGTTGAAGTTCTACATGAAACATGCTAACAAAAACGACATTTATGCTAGGTGTAGTTGATGGAGTTGGGTTAAAATGATACAAATCAAGTATTTATATACATTATTGCCGATGTAATTGTACGTTTTATGAAAGTATCGAAGTTATAGTTCCAAAATATCCCAAAATCGGAACATTGAAAGATGGAAGCAAAATCACAATTTTTGCCTGTGGTGCCTGGCCTTAAATATTTTACAATTGGTTTCGATTTATATGTCCGATTATCAAATGGGCATGAACAGGGTCAGGGGAACAGCTCGACTAGTGAATGGAGGCTGCTTTCCTGCCTGTTCGTTTTTAGTTTTCAGTCATATGCTGTGTATACTCTGGTTATTTCACTCCAAAACCCCACCACTGTTTGAGGAGCAGGCAGCCTCTCGCTGCGCGACAGGTGATATTCCGCCCAAACTCTGTATGATGAACCATGGGCTCTCCACCCTGTTCCTGCAGCCTGCCAGTGCTTAATTTGGGAACCAGGTGGAATCTGTTTGGATCATCAATAGTAACATTGTTTTCACAAGGAAACATATTTCACTAAACTGTTGACAGCCCTTCTCTCTGCGCGCGCTCGAAAAATGAATGAAGGATAGAGGGGAGGAGATGGAAACGCATGGTGGTGAGATATTCTGTAGCTAACGGTAAATGTGTCATCCTATTAATTATGAACATATTTTTCTTTCTATTCCTATTACTAGAATATATTAAAATCTAATTCTGTAAACCGGAAGGCTAACTCTGTAAGGAAACTGCCCTGCACAATCATGAACCAACAGCATGGCTGGCCTATACGTTCTCTCCCAGACTCATGGATAGGAAGTGTGGAAGTGTAACATAAGGTAACCAGTCCATCCAGTATGTATAATAATACAGTCATCACTCAAAGGACATTACTAGAAATTGTTTAATTGTGGAGTCAAGGCTAGACCAATTATGTACCGAAGACATCTTCAATCCTTTTTCTGTTTTTAATGTTTTTCTGCCGTGTGTAATATGCAGTAGGTTATGTAATGTATAATGGTTCAATCATTATTTTATCATTAGTTTTTTTCGGGTTTGGTCTCATATATAGCCTGTGTGTATACATAATATACAACATCCACAACGACCATGTTTTTCACTCAGTTTCAACCTGTTGAACTTCTTTCTTCTAATGGATCAATCACAGTGATGTGAGTTTTAAAAGCACGATGCTGTTTTGATAATAGGGATTTGATGTGATTTTTAATTTTTTTGTGTGTGTGAGAGAGAGAGAGAGAGAGGAGAGAGAGAGAGAGAGAGAGAGGAGAGAGAGAGAGAGAGAGAGAGAGAGGAGAGAGAGAGAGAGAGAGAGAGAGAGGGGGAGAGAGGGGGAGAGAGAGGGGGAGAGAGAGAGAGAACAGGTAGAACCTGATATGCAAATGTATGATTTGCAAATGTGTTCAGCAGTAACTTTCCACCACCGAATGATCATTCTAGACTCTGTTTCTGTTGAGAGAGAAATAAAAGGTAAGATGATGATTGTTATGTGTATTAATATAGTTGATGATATTGTTATGTGTATTCATATAGTTGATGATATTGTTATGTGTATTAATATAGTTGATGATATTGTTATGTGTATTAATATAGTTGATGATATTGTTATGTTGTATTATATATAGTGATGATATTGTTATGTGTATTAATATAGTTGATGATATTGTTATGTGTATTCATATAGTTGATGATATTGTTATGTGTATTCATATAGTTGATGATATTGTTATGTGTATTAATATAGTTGATGATATTGTTATGTGTATTCATATAGTTAATATTTTTGGTAGACAGAGTGTTATAATTGGCCTACTCTCCTTAAAATTTATTTGAAGTAAATTTGATGCGGAGGGGGGGTGAATTCGTTTCAGTGCCCACACCTGTGTTCCCCAGGGTGTTCTCCTACTGTATCATAGACCTATAGACTGTGTTCCCCAGGGTGATCTCCTACTGTATCATAGACCTATAGACTGTGTTCCCTAGGGTGATCTCCTACTGTATCATAGACCTATAGACTGTGTTCCCTAGGGTGATCTCCTACAGTATCATAGACCTATAGACTGTGTTCCCCAGGGTGATCTCCTACTGTATCATAGACCTATAGACTGTGTTCCCCAGGGATCTCCTACTCTGTATCATAGACCTATAGACTGTGTTCCCTAGGGTGATCTCCTACTGTATCATATACCTATAGACTGTGTTCCCCAGGGTGGATCTCCTACTGTATCATAGACCTATAGACTGTGTTCCCCAGGGTGATCTCCTACTGTATCATAGACCTATAGACTGTGTTCCCCAGGGTGGTCTCCTACTGTATCATAGGTCTATCACTTGTCTTCTCAAAACAGGCTTAAAACACAACAAGCAACAACATTTTCTCTTTCTAATCTACTGTTAACTCTTTTCACTCAGGAAGGTATGTTGTGTGAAAGAGAGACAAATGAATATTGTGGAAAGACTAACAACAACTTGCACTTCCTCAAAACAGGTTGTGTTTATTCATTAGTGCCCACCGTAGCAAAACATTTGGCAACAGAAACTGTTTAGGTCACCTTGTACAGCGTTTGGAGCAAACCGTTTATGCATTGTTGCAAAACTGTTGGCTGCGGAGTAAACTAATGAATACGACCCAGGTTGTAGCCTACAACTCGGCTGTTGATGTCTGCCTCATGCTGAAACCTGAACTTAGCCTGAGGGGTGGACTATGATGCTAGTTAGATATACTGGTTTTCTAAAGTTAGCTTCAGTTAGCTTCACATTCCAGCTCAGGCCTCATCCATTAGAATATACAGAGCGCTAGTCATCAGGAAGGTGCTCTCTCAGCAGAACAGTAGATATCTCAATGACTTGACATGTTCTGGTTGTGGAATTCAGGCTACAAGGTGAGAATCCTGCCAGGAATGATTGTAAAGTGTGTAGAGAAATTAAATGTATGGTGTAATTTTAGTACAGTGAATGGAAGTAAAACACTCAGACCTAACAGTCTACTTCTACTGAGACAGGTTTGTGTCAGTCTAATCATACAAAATGGCGCTAACTGAACATGGTCAAGTCAAATTCAATATCTTTATATATTATAGTTCTACATTTAACATTTCATATGATAACTGTAATTGTATCACTATAGTGTAGTGATCCTCGCTAAATGAACCACGTCACAATTCCAACCAAGTAACCCAATTGGCGCCAATGGCGCGATGCGTAGGTTGTTTGCCTTTTACACATGCAACATGGGTTCGCTTCCCTGCCCCGCTGTTTGCTACATCGGTGTCAGAAGTAGTATGGTGTCTGTGAGGCCATCCGAATGCACGGCCCGGATGTGTGATGGGTCTGAGTAGTCGAAGCACGGGACTTGCTTTTATAGGGGGCAGTGTGAGCCAGGTTACAATTCCCATCGCAGCAATAGGTTTAACCCTATAGACAGGTTATAATTAGGTTTAACCCTATAGACAGGTTATAATTAGGTTTAACCCTATAGACAGGTTATAATTAGGTTTAACCCTATAGACAGGTTATAATTAGGTTTTACAATCCTATAGACAGGTTTATAATTAGGTTTAACCTATAGACAGGTTTAATTAGGGTTAACCCTATAGACAGGTTATAATTAGGTTTAAACCCTATAGACAGGTTATAATTAGGTTTAACCCTATAGACAGGTATAATTAGGTTTAAACCCTATAGACAGGTTATAATTAGGTTTAAACCCTATAGACAGGTTATAATTAGGTTTAAACCCTATAGACAGGTTATAATTAGGTTTAACCCTATAGACAGGTTATAATTAGGTATAACCCCTATAGACAGGTTATAATTAGGTTCAACCCTATAGACAGGTTATAATTAGGTTCAACCCTATAGACAGGTTATAATTAGGTTCAAACCCTATAGACAGGTTATAATTAGGTTTAACCCCTATAGGACAGGTTATAATTTAGGTTTAAAGCCCTATAGACAGGTTATAATTAGGTTTAACCCTATAGACAGTTATATTAGGTTTAACCCTATAGACAGGTTATAATTAGGTTTAACCCTATAGACAGGTTATAATTAGGTTTAACCCTATAGACAGGTTATAATTAGGTTTAACCCTATAGACAGGTTATAATTAGGTTTAACCCTATAGACAGGTTATAATTAGGTTTAACCCTATAGACAGGTTATAATTAGGTTTAACCCTATAGACAGGTTATAATTAGGTTTAACCCTATAGACAGGTTATAATTAGGTTTAACCCTATAGACAGGTTATAATTAGGTTTTAACCCTATAGACCAGGTTATAATTAGGTTTAACCCTATAGACAGGTTATAATTAGGTTTAACCCTATAGACAGGTTATAATTAGGTTTAACCCTATAGACAGGTTATAATTAGGTTTACCCCTATAGACAGGTTTATAATTAGGTTTTAACCCTATAGACAGGTTATAATTAGTTTAACCCTATAGACAGGTTTATAATTAGGTTTAACCCTATAGACAGGTTATAATTAGGTTTAACCCTATTGCTGCGATGCTTAGGGTGTTTGCCTTTTTCGCCAGCGACCTGGGTTCACTGCCCTGCCCCACTGTTTTCTACAATATTAATATCACAGACTACCCAACGTCCGTTGAACAAAGAGACACAACAATATGAGTGAAAGGATTTTAGGATAATATCAGTTAGTGTTGATTTAGAGTTGTCTTCTGGGTTCAGCCTTCTAGCTTCCTTTATCAATTGGGTGAAATATAACAAATGACATGGTCTCAGAGTTTGGAGATAACCAGTCCCAGTTTAAATCGCCCATGGTGTCCATTTAATTAATTCCCCAGAGCAGCAAGGGAATCTAGAGACTCAACCTTTGCAGAATCAGAATCACCTTTATTCGCCAAGTACATTTGCACATACATATGTAGGATCTTAATTTGAGCCAGTTTGCTACAGCAGGAAAATATTCTTACAGCAACAAGAAACATTCATTATTATGTGAATTATAATTAATGGATATTTTTGTAGCGGTTGATACATTTTTCGTAAGGGAAACTCAAGTCTGGCATTTCTAAGTGGAAATTACAAACTTCAGAAGCATTTTAAAACCTAAAATACACTACAAGTTTTTACATTTCCTGCATTGCGGGGAAGTTATTCTGCAGTGGAGGGTGATCAATTTAGATCCCTACATCTGTACACATAATTCTACATGGTGATAGTGACAGACAACATTTAGAGACAGAATACAGACAGAAGAGTTTACACAAATGTCTGTACAACATTATACACAACTAGGAAGAGTGAGCATAGAGCTATAAGATGAATGAACATTGGATATACAAATATACAGTACAGTGGGTATACATATATAGTGGGGAAATAAAGTATTTAGTCAGCCACCCAATTGTGCAAGTTCTCCCACTTAAAAAGATGAGGGAGCCCTGTAATTTTCATCATAGGTACACACGTCAACTATGACAGACAAAATGAGAAGAAAAAAATCCAGAAAATTACATTGTAGGATTTTTAATGAATTTATTTGCAAATTATGGTGGAAAATAAGTATTTGGTCAATAACAAAAGTTTTTCTCAATACTTTGTTATATACCCTTTGTTGCAATGACACAGGTCAAAAGTTTTCTGTAAGTCTTCACAAGGTTTTTCACACACTGTTGCTGGTATTTTGGCCCATTCCTCCATGCAGATCTCCTCTAGAGCAGTGATGTTTTTGGGACTGTCGCTGGCATCACAGACTTTCAACTCCCTCCAAAGACTTTCTATGGAGTTGAGATCTGGAGACTGGCTAGGCCACTCCAGGACCTTGAAATGCTTCTTACGAAGCCACTCCTTCGTTGCCCGCGGGCGGTGTGTTTGGGATCATTGTCATGCTGAAAGACCCATGCCACGTTTCATCTTCAATGCCCTTGCTGATGGAAGGAGGTTTTCACTCAAAATCTCACGATACATGGCCCCCATTCATTCTTTCCTTTACCACGGATCAGTCGTCCTGGTCCCTTTGCAGAAAACATCCCCAAAGCATAATGTTTCCACCCCATGCTTCACAGTAGGTATGGTGTTTCTTTGGATGCAACTCAGCATTCTTTGTCCTCCAAAACACGACGAGTTGAGTTTTTACCAAAAACGTTATATTTTTGGTTTCATCTGACCATATGACATTCTCCCAATCCTCTTCTGGATCATCCAAATAATATATGCATGACAAATGCCCTCTCTAGCAAACTTCAGACGGGCCTGGACATGTACTGGCTTAAGCAGGGGGACACGTCTCGCACTGCAGGATTTGAGGAGCTCCCTGGAGGCGTAGTGTGTTACTGATGGTAGGCTTTGTTACTTTGGTCCCAGCTCTCTGCAGGTCATTCACTAGGTCCCCCCGTGTGGTTCTGGGATTTTTGCTCACCGTTCTTGTGATCATTTTGACCCCACGGGGTGAGATCGTGCGTGGAGCCCCAGATCGAGGGAGATTATCAGTGGTCTTGTATGTCTTCCATTTCCTAATATTGCTCCCACAGTTGATTTCTTCAACCAAGCTGCTTACCTATTGCAGATTCAGTCTTCCCAGCCTGGTGCAGGTGTACAATTTTTGTTTCTGGTGTCCTTTGACAGCTCTTTGGTCTTGGCCATAGTGGAGTTTGGAGTGTGACTGTTTGAGGTTGTGGACAGGTGTCTTTTATACTGATAACAAGTTCAAACAGGTGCTATTAATACAGGTAACGAGTGGAGGACAGAGGAGCCTCTTAAAGAAGAAGTTACAGGTCTGTGAGAGCCAGAAATCTTGCTTGTTTGTAGGTGACCAAATACTTTATTTTCCACCATAATTTGCAAATAAATTCAATAAAATCCTACAAATGTGATTTTCTGTAAAAATATTCTCAATTTGTCTGTCATAGTTGACGTGTACCTATGATGAAAAATTACAGGCCTCTCTCATCTTTTTAAGTGGAGAACTTGCACAATTGGTGGCTGACTAATTCCTTTTTTCCCCACTGTACAGTACCCGTATAAATATATCTAAGAGAGATGAACAGAGTGCTAATGCAGTATAGTGCAGTTATTTAGTGTACAGTTCAGAGATGGCTTGATGTGGTGTGCAGCGTAGAGTGTATAGTGTCCTTTAGTCTCTATGGGCCAGATGGTAGTTACAGTTCAGAGATGGCTTGATGTGGTGAGCAGCATAGAGTGTATAGTCCTTTAGTCTATATGGGCCAGATGGTAGTGTACATTTCAGAGATGGCTTGATGTGGTGGTGCAGCATAGAGTGTATAGTCCTTTAGTCTCTATGGGCCAGATGGTAGTGTACAGTTCAGAGAGATGCTTGATGTGGTGTGCAGCATAGAGTGTATAGTCCTTTGGTCTCTATGGGCCAGATGGGCCAGTTGGTGAGGGCTACAGCATGGGGAAAGAAACTGTTCAGATGGGGGGTCTATAAACATCCAATCACATAGGTTTACAGCAGCTAACAGTTGCAACGTCATTGCTAATAACTCAAACTGCCTTATTTAGATAAAAACATCATCTCTGTACAGATGTAGAATCTTAATTTGATCACCCTGTTGCAGGAGAACTAAAACTTGTAGTGTATTTGAGTGTATTTAAGCTTTAAAAAAAGGTTTCTGAAGATGATCAATTCCACTTTTCTATTAAAATAATTGTTCATTAATTATAATCCACATAATAATTCAAATGTCCTGTTGCTGCAGGATTATTTTCCTGCTGTAGCAAACTGGCTAAAATTAAGATCCTACATCTGTAGCAATACACCTCTCTTTGATGTACATGGCTATATCAGGATTGACTTTTGACCATTTTGACATCTTTTATTTACTGTTGATTAGGCTGTTGAAAGGTTTAAATAAAGACCATTTCTGTAAAGATAAAAAAGTATCTAACTTATAAATGGCCAGTTGGTGGTCCTCTGTAGCTCAGCTGGTGGAGAACGGCGCTTGTAACGCCAAGGTAGTGGGTTCGATCCCCGGGACCACCATACACAAAAATGTATGCACGCATGACTAAGTCGCTTTGGATAAAAGCGTCTGCTAAATGGCATATTATTATTATTATTTATATCATGAGCCTCATCTTGAAGAGTCACCTGCGACAGCAGTCATAGGAGTGCTGATCTGGGATCAGTTTTAGCCTTTTAGATCATAATGAAACAGATTAGATGGACAGGGGGGACCTGATCCTAGTCATCACTCCTCCTCTGGGAAACTGCCTTTATGAATAAGGGCCCAGGAGTAGTCACCAGGACCAACTGGAAGTCTCTCTGGATAAGAGCTTCTTCTAAATGACTAAAATGTAGATGTAGTATAAGTCAGCAGGACCAGGAAACAACGTGGTGTTCTAATTTCTGCACAAACTGTTTGAGCCAGTTTGCTACAGGCAGGAAAATGTTCTTCTGGGTGGGGGAGGGGTGGGGAGGGGACTGAGCTGAAACTGAAAGTAAATGTTTCTTTTGTACAGGCATCCATTTGGAGACGACCGCGCAGAAAACACTATATGGAGAGAACTGAAAATAAAGTGAGTATTTCTGAACAATAATCTATTCTAATGGACAGATAAGAGAATGAATACCTGGAATGAGATATTATTAGTTAGTAGAACTGCTACTTGAGCTTAGTTGCTGACAGACAGCAGTTTTTCAAAGTGGAAACTAATCAGTAGGTCTGTGTGTTTATCAGGTAGGCTATTATCATTGTCATTATGGAGACACCTATTTTACAACCCTTATTCCATAAAACATATTAACGCTGTAGAACTGATGCACATCAAGAAATAAGGTGACAAAGCACAGGAAACTACTTTAGGCTCTCTAGAGCACGTTAGATACTTCTTGTCGGAGGTGGTTTTAAACTGCATTCTAATGTCGACTTTGCTTATGGAAACCATATCATGCGAAGGTTTTTACACATGCTCAGTTCTTTGGTTTTGTTCTTGGTCTCGAGTGGAATTTGAAAATGGAAGTTATGGAACTCCATCATGTGCTTCTGTTATGAGAAAAACTCCACAATGAAACTGACATTAATTGTGGAGAATGATAGATCTGTTGGCCATCAAGTAGCCTATTCATTGTTATGCCTGTCTAGGCTACTGTAGCCTGCCATTTTTATACTATAATATGTTGAAATGACTGGAGTCGTTGCAAATCATTTTGTGCCACTTGTGTAGCCAACCTGGAGCTGGCAAACAGATGTAATAAAAATAGCCTTTAAACTTCAGTTTATTGTTGTTGTAGCCTTGTGTTATTATGTAATTATTAATGGCCGTGTTTAGTTAATTCAATTGGAAGTTATCAAGTGTCACCATGGTCACAGTTCTATCGCAATTGCTGATCAGATGTTAGAATGCATTAGATTGAAGGTAACAGTCAGCCAGATTAGGCTACAGGTATAAAAATAACCTGGCTGTTGTTGACAAGCATGGACCTATTCAGTTCATATCCATATTATTAATATTTGATTCATTGATTGAAATTACGACCCCATCCTCAGTAGCCTATTCCAGCAGGCTACTGGGCAACAGAAGCACTTCCTACCTCAACATCGTCTTGCTATTCATGTTAAATAAATTCATCTGTCAATTTGAACTAAGCAAGCTGCTAAATCATTCAGCTTACATCTTGCCTACATGTTGCCCAGGCTACTGGAGGCTGTCTGAAATAAGATGTAGGCCTATCAGGGGCTATGTTTTGGCCTAGTTTTCAGGCGGTGTTGGGGGGGTTTGAGTAGTCATTGGGCTAGAAAAGGTAATTGCATTAAATCACCTGACTGTTTGGATGTGTCTGTTAGTAAACTGTTTTATTTCTAAGAGATCATGAATAAAAGAGAACAATTGACATTCAAGAATTAGTTGTCACTGTGTTAACCACAACCAACATGCTGCATCTCTGTTTAGGGGTCAGTGCTCTAAAATGAGTCTCTCTGGGGAGAGAGAGGAGGGGGGCCCTGCCTCTAAAATGAGTCTCTCTGGGGAGAGAGAGACATTTGTGTTTTTTTCATCAGAAATGATTACTAATGGGTACCTTCAATATAACTATTGTAGATTTTAGATGTGATTTAAAACCATTGTTTAGCTGGAATGTAATGTTCGTATCCTGTATATTTGACTGTGATACGTGGTTGTCTCACCTAGCTACCTTAAGATGAATGCATTTACAGATGCCATATCTTAATTTGACCCTGTTTCTCACAGCAGGAACATAATCCTGCAGCAATAGCAAATGTGTATTTTTAGGTGGATTATAATTAAGGGATATTTTCTGTAGGGGTTCATACATTTTTCATCAGGGAAAATCAAGTCTGACATTTTAAAGTGGAAATTACACACTTTAGACACCTTTATAAAGCCTTGTAGTGGTTTAATAATTTCTTTAAACAATAAAAGCTAATTGACCAACATTTCTGAAAATGGATATATAGCGTTTTGGAATGAAACTCTTGTTTCCCCATCTGAGCTCAGAGTAGATGAGAGACGTAATGTTTGTCTCTGTTGTGTTGAAGCCCAATCAAGCAGGAGAGACCAGCCTCCCCTGTACCCAGCTGTGTGTCCATGAAGAGTGACCGGTCTATGGTCAACCTATAAACTTTAGAGAGGGAGACTTTTCTACTGAACAAAGGTAAGAAGAACTCATGGGTCATGGTCAGTGAGTTAAACAACACTGTCTCTAGTCATTTCTCCTCTCCCATTTTCCCATTTATTTTTGTTGTTTTCATAATCCATAGGCTAATCCTTTTTTCCATTTTCATAGTCCTGAAACAATATTAAACAAACACAACATTCCCTCCCTGTGTGTGTGTGTGTGTGTGTGTGTGTGTGTGTGTGTGTGTGTGTGTGTGTGTGTGTGTGTGTGTGCACTCCCTGGATGAGGAGATGTAATCTCTATCCTGATTGCCTAGTCACTTTTACCCCTACCTACATGTACATATTACCTCAACTACCTGGTACCCCTGCACATTGACTCAGTACTGGTACTCCTTGTATATAGTCTAGTTATTACCTCAACTACCTGGTACCCCCCTCAGTACTGGTACATTGACTCAGTACTGGTACTCCTTGACTCAGTATGGTACTATATAGTCTAGTTATTACCTCAACTACCTGGTACCCCTGCACATTGACTCAGTACTGGTACTCCTTGTATATAGTCTAGTTATTACCTCAACTACCTGGTACCCCTGCACATTGACTCAGTACTGGTACTCCTTGTATATAGTCTAGTTATTACCTCAACTACCTGGTACCCCTGCACATTGACTCAGTACTGGTACTCCTTGTATATAGTCTAGTTATTACCTCAACTACCTGGTACCCCTGCACATTGACTCAGTACTGGTACTCCTTGTATATAGTCTAGTTATTACCTCAACTACCTGGTACCCCTGCACATTGACTCAGTACTGGTACTCCTTGTATATAGTCTAGTATATAGTCAACTAGTTATTATTGACTCAGTACTGGTCAATAGTCTACCTGGTACCCCCCTGCACATTGACTCAGTACTGGTACTCCTTGTATATAGTCTAGTTATTACCTCAACTACCTGGTACCCCTGCACATTGACTCAGTACTGGTACTCCTTGTATATAGTCTAGTTATTACCTAGTTATTACCCCTCATTGACTCAGTACTACCTAGTTATTACCTCAACTACCTGGTACCCCTGCACATTGACTCAGTACTGGTACTCCTTATATATAGTCTAGTTATTAACTACCTGGTACCCCTGCACATTGACTCAGTACTGGTACTCCTTTATAGCCTCATTATTGTTATTTAATTATGTTACTATTTCCTTTTTTTATTTAGCAACTTTTTCTTACTTTTTAACTGCATTGTTGGGAAAGGGCTCGTTAGTAAGCATTTCACGGTAAAGTGTACACCTGTTGTATTCAGCGCATGTGAGAAATAGAATTTGATTTTGAAGGTCATTGGCAGAAACACGTCATTGGCTCTAACGGTCATCTCGTGCCGAACAGCGCATGCTTCGGATGTTGAAGCACTGTGGCTAGGAAAAACTCCCTAGAAAGGCAGGAACCTAGGAAGAAACCTAGAGAGGAACCAGGCTCTGAGGGGTGGCCAGTCCTCTTCTGGCTGTGCTGGGTGGAGATTATAACAGTACATGGCCATTAAGGCCAGATCGTTCTTCAAGATGTTCAAATGTTCATAGATGACCAGCAGGGTCAAATAATAATCACAGTGGTTATAGTGGTTGCAACAGGTCAGCATCTCAGGAGTAAATGTCAGTTGCCTTTTCATAGTCGAGCATTCAGATGTCGAGACAGCAGGTGTGGCGGAGAGAGAGAGAGAGAGAGAGAGAGAGAGAGAGAGAGAGAGAGAGAGAGAGAGAGAGAGAGAGAGAGAGAGAGAGAGAGAGAGAGAGAGAGAGAGAGAGAGAGAGAGAGAGAGAGAGAGAGAGAGAGAGAGAGAGAGAGAGAGAGAGAGAGAGAGAGAGAGAGAGAGAGAGAGAGAGAGATTAGGCTACAGGTAAAAAAATAACCTGGCTGTTGTTGACAAGCATATGCCTATTTAGTTCATATCCATTTATTAATATTTGATTCATTGATTGAAATTACGACCCCATCCTCAGTAGCCTATTCCAGCAGGCTACTGGGCAACAGAAGCACTTCCTACCTCAACATCGTCTTGCTATTCATGTTAAATAAATGAATCTGTCAATTTGAACTAAGCAAGCTGCTAAATCATTCAGCTTACATCTTGCCTACATCTTGCCCAGGCTACTGGAGGCTGTCTGAAATAAGATGTAGGCCTATCAGGGGCTATGTTTTGGCCTAGTTTTCAGGCCTTGTTGGTGGGTTTTTTGAGTAGTCATTGGGCTAGAAAAAGTAATTGCATTAAATCACCTGACTGTTTGGATGTGTCTGTTAGTAATGTTTTATTTCTAAGAGATCATGAGTAAAAGAGAATAATGTACATTCAATAATTAGTTGTCACTGTGTTCACCACAACCAACATGCTGCATCTCTGTTTAGGGGTCAGTGGTCTAAAATGAGTCTCTCTGGGGAACATGAGAGAGGAGGGGGGCCCTGCCTCTAAAATGAGTCTCTCTGGGGAGAGAGGAGAAAAGAAAATGAGTCATGTGGGCCCTGCCTCTAAAATGAGAGGGTAGAGAGAGAGGGGGGGCCCTGCCTCTAAAATGAGTCTCTCTGGGGAAATGAGTCTCTACCTGGGGAGTCTCTATCTGGGAACATGACACCAAAAATTAAGAGGTGAGCTGACAATATTGTTTAAGAATTTATATTACAAAATGCTATATAGGAGAAAAGAAAATCACATTTGTGTTTTTTCATCAGAAATGATTACTAATGGGTACCTTCAATATAACTATTGTAGATTTGAGATGTGATTTAAAACCATTGTTTAGCTGGAATGTAATGTTCGTATCCTGTATATTTGACTGTGATACGTGGTTGTCTCACCTAGCTACCTTAAGATGAATGCATTTACAGATGCCATATCTTAATTTGACCCAGTTTCTCACAGCAGGAACATAATCCTGCAGCAATAGCAAATGTGTATTTTTAGGTGGATTATAATTAAGGGATATTTTCTGTAGGGGTTCATACATTTTTCATCAGGGAAAATCAAGTCTGACATTTTAAAGTGGAAATTACACACTTTAGACACCTTTATAAAGCCTTGTAGTGGTTTAATAATTTCTTTAAACAATAAAAGCTAATTGACCAACATTTCTGAAAATGGATATATAGCGTTTTGGAATGAAACTCTTGTTTCCCCATCTGAGCTCAGAGTAGATGAGAGATGTAATGTTTGTCTCTGTTGTGTTGAAGCCCAATCAAGCAGGAGAGACCAGCCTCCCCTGTACCCAGCTGTGTGTCCATGAAGAGTGACCGGTCTATGGATCAACCTATAACGTTTAGAGAGGGAGACTTTTCTACTGAACAAAGGTAAGAAGAACTCATGGGTCATGGTCAGTGAGTTAAACAACACTGTCTCTAGTCATTTCTCCTCTCCCATTTTCCCCATTTATTTTTGTTGTTTTCATAATCCATAGGCTAATCCTTTTTTTTTCCATTTTCATAGTCCTGAAACAATATTAAACAAACACAACATTCCCTCCCTGTGTGTGTGTGTGTGTGTGTGTGTGTGTGTGTGTGTGTGTGTGTGTGTGTGTGTGTGTGTGTGTGTGTGTGTGTGTCCTGGATGAGGAGATGTAATCTCTATCCTGATTGCCTAGTCACTTTTAACCCTACCCCTGGATGTACATATTACCTCTAACTACCTGATACCCCTAGCACCCCTGACTTGACTACCTGGTACTCCTTGTATATAGTACCTTATTACCTCAACTACCTGGTACCCCTGCACATTGACTCAGTACTGGTACTCCTTGTATATAGTCTAGTTATTACCTCAACTACCTGGTACCCCTGCACATTGACTCAGTACTGGTACTCCTTGTATATAGTCTAGTTATTACCTCAACTACCTGGTACCCCTGCACATTGACTCAGTACTGGTACTCCTTGTATATAGTCTAGTTATTACCTCAACTACCTGGTACCCCTGCACATTGACTCAGTACTGGTACTCCTTGTATATAGTCTAGTTATTACCTCTAGTTAAACTACCTGGTACCCCTGCACATTGACTCAGTACTGGTACTCCTTGTATATAGTCTAGTTATTACCTCAACTACCTGGTACCCTGCACATTGACTCAGTACTGGTACTCCTTGTATATAGTCTAGTTATTACCTCAACTACCTGGTACCCCTGCACATTGACTCAGTACTGGTACTCCTTGTATATATAGTCTAGTTATTACCTCAACTACCTGGTACCCCTGCACATTGACTCAGTACTGGTACTCCTTTATATAGTCTAGTTATTACCTCAACTACCTGGTACCCCTGCACATTGACTCAGTACTGGTACTCCTTATAGCCTCATTATTGTTATTTCATTGTGTTACTATTTCCTTTTTTTTTTAGCTAATTTTCTTACTTTTTAACTGCATTGTTGGGAAAGGGCTCGTTAGTAAGCATTTCACGGTAAAGTGTACACCTGTTGTATTCAGCGCATGTGAGAAATAGAATTTGATTTGAAGGTCATTGGCAGAAACACGTCATTGGCTCTAACGGTCGTCTCGTGCCGAACAGCGCATGCTTGGATGTTGAAGCACTGTGGCTAGGAAAAACACCCTAGAAAGGCAGGAACCTAGGAAGAAACCTAGAGAGGAACCAGGCTCTGAGGGGTGGCCAGTCCTCTTCTGGCTGTGCTGGGGGGAGATTATAAGAGTACATGGCCATTAAGGCCAGATCGTTCTTCAAGATGTTCAAATGTTCATAGATGACCAGCAGGGTCAAATAATAATCACAGTGGTTATAGAGGTTGCAACAGGTCAGCATCTCAGGAGTAAATGTCAGTTGCCTTTTCATAGTCGAGAGAGAGAGAGAGAGAGAGAGAGAGAGGAGAGAGAGAGAGAGAGAGAGAGAGAGAGAGAGAGAGAGAGAGAGAGAGAGAGAGAGAGAGAGAGAGAGAGAGAGAGAGAGAGAGAGAGAGAGAGAGAGAGAGAGAGAGAGAGAGAGAGAGAGAGAGAGAGAGAGAGAGAGAGAGAGAGAGAGAGAGAGAGAGAGAGAGAGAGAGAGAGAGAGAGAGCTACAGGTAAAAAAAATAACCTGGCTGTTGTTGACAAGCATATGCCTATTTAGTTCATATCCAATTTATTAATATTTGATTCATTGATTGAAATTACGACCCCATCCTCAGTAGCCTATTCCAGCAGGCTACTGGGCAACAGAAGCACTTCCTACCTCAACATCGTCTTGCTATTCATGTTAAATAAATGAATCTGTCAATTTGAACTAAGCAAGCTGCTAAATCATTCAGCTTACATCTTGCCTACATGTTGCCCAGGCTACTGGAGGCTGTCTGAAATAAGATGTAGGCCTATCAGGGGCTATGTTTTGGCCTAGTTTTCAGGCCTTGTGGGTGGGTTTTGAGTAGTCATTGGGCTAGAAAAAGTAATTGCATTAAATCACCTGACTGTTTGGATGTGTCTGTTAGTAAATGTTTTATTTCTAAGAGATCATGAGTAAAAGAGAATAATATGTACATTCAATAATTGCATCTCTGTTTAGTCACTGTGTTCTCTGGGGAGATGACAACCAACATGCTGGATCTCTGTTTAGGGGTCAGTGGTCTCTAAAATGAGTCTCTCTGGGGAGAGAGAGGAGGGGGGGGCCTGCCTCTAAAATGAGTCTCTCTGGGGGGACATGACACCAAAGCTAAGAGGTGAGCTGACAATATTGTTTAAGAATTTATATTACAAAATGCTATATAGGAGAAAAGAAAATCACATTTGTGTTTTTTCATCAGAAATGATTACTAATGGGTACCTTCAATATAACTATTGTAGATTTGAGATGTGATTTAAAACCATTGTTTAGCTGGAATGTAATGTTCGTATCCTGTATCTTTGACTTTGACTGTGATACGTGGTTGTCTCACCTAGCTACCTTAAGATGAATGCATTTACAGATGCCATATCTTAATTTGACCCAGTTTCTCACAGCAGGAACATAATCCTGCAGCAATAGCAAATGTGTATTTTTAGGTGGATTATAATTAAGGGATATTTTCTGTAGGGGTTCATACATTTTTCATCAGGGAAAAACGCAAGTCTGACATTTTAAAGTGGAAATTACACACCTTTAGACACCTTTATAAAGCCTTGTAGTGGTTTTAATAATTTCTTTAAACAATAAAAGCTAATTTACCAACATTTCTGAAAATGGATATATAGCGTTTTGGAATGAAACTCTTGTTTCCCCATCTGAGCTCAGAGTAGATGAGAGATGTAATGTTTGTCTCTGTTGTGTTGAAGCCCAATCAAGCAGGAGAGACCAGCCTCCCCTGTACCCAGCTGTGTGTCCATGAAGAGTGACTGGTCTATGAGTCAACCCTATACGGTTTAGAGAGGGAGACTTTTCTACTGAACAAAGGTAAGAAGAACTCATGGGTCATGGTCAGTGAGTTAAACAACACTGTCTCTAGTCATTTCTCCTCTCCCATTTTCCCATTTCTTTTTGTTGTTTTCATAATCCATAGGCTAAACCCTTTTTTCCCATTTTCATAGTCCTGAAACAATATTAAACAAACACAACATTCCCTGTGTGTGTGTGTGTGTGTGTGTGTGTGTGTGTGTGTGTGTGTGTGTGTGTGTGTGTGTGTGTGTGTGTGTGTGTGTGTGTGTGTGTGTGTGTGTGTGTGTGTGTGGTGTGTGGTGATGTAACTCCCTGGATCTCTATCCTGATTGCCTAGTCACTTTTAACCCTACCTACATGTACATATTACCTCAACTACCCTGGTACCCCTGCACATTGACTCAGTACTGGTACTCCTTGTATGTTATTACCTTATGTACCTCATTGACTCAGTACTACCTGGTATACCCCTACCACATTGACCCCTCAGTACTGGTACTCCTTGTATATAGTCTAGTTATTACCTCAACTACCTGGTACTCCTGGTACATTGACTCAGTATGGTACTCCTTATAGTCTAGTTATTACCTCAACTACCTGGTACCCCTGCACATTGACTCAGTACTGGACTCCTTGTATATAGTCTAGTTATTACCTCAACTACCTGGTACCCCTGCACATTGACTCAGTACTAGTACTCCTTGTATATAGTCTGGTACTCAACTACCTGTACCCTGCACATTGACTCAGTACTAGTTATATAGTCTAGTTATTACCTCAACTACCTGGTACCCCTGCACATTGACTCAGTACTCCTTGTATATACTCCTTGTATATAGTCTAGTTATTACCTCAACTACCTGGTACCCCTGCACATTGACTCAGTACTGGTACTCCTTGTATATAGTCTAGTTATTACCTCAACTACCTAGGTATTACCCTCAACTACCTGGTACCCTGCACATTGACTGGTACTGGTACTCCTTGTATATAGTCTAGTTATTACCTCAACTACCCCCTGTACTCAGTACTGGTACTCCTTGTACTCAGTTACTGGTACCCTCACTTGTCAGTATGGTACTCTATATAGTCTAGTTACCCTCAACTACCTGGTACCCCTGCACATTGACTCAGTACTGGTACTCCTTGTATATAGTCTAGTTATTACCTCAACTACCTGGTACCCCTGCACTTGACAGTTGGTACTCAGTAGTCTGGTTACCTCAACTACCTGGTACCCTGCATACTCAGTACTGGTACTCCTTATATATAGTCTAGTTATTACCTCAACTACCTCAACTACCTGGTACCCCCTGCATATAGTCTTGACTCAGTCTGGTACTCCTTATAGCCTCATTATTGTTATTTCATTGTGTTACTATTTCCTTTTTTTATTTAGCTAATTTTTGTTACTTTTAACTGCATTGTTGGGAAAGGGCTCGTTAGTAAGCATTTCACGGTAAAGTGTACCTTTTGTATTCAGCGCATGTGAGAAATAGTAAATTTGATTTGAAGGTCATTCAGCGCATGAAACAATTTGATTGGCTCTAAAAACGGTCATCTCGTGCCGAACAGCGCATGCTTGGATGTTGAAGCACTGTGGTTAGGAAAAACTCCCTGGAAAGGCAGGAACCTAGGAAGAAACCTAGAGAGGAACCAGGCTCTGAGGGGTGGCCAGTCCTCTTCTGGCTGTGCTGGGGGGGAGATTATAACAGTACATGGCCATTAAGGGCAGATCGTTCTTCAAGATTTTCAAATGTTCATAGATGACCAGCAGGGTCAAATAATAATCACAGTGGTTATAGTGGTTGCAACAGGTCAGCATCTCAGGAGTAAATGTCAGTTGCCTTTTCATAGTCGAGCATTCAGACGTCGAGACAGCAGGTGTGGCGGAGAGAGAGAGAGAGAGAGAGAGAGAGAGAGAGAGGAGAGAGAGAGAGAGAGAGGGATATTAAGAGAGAGAGAGAGAGAGAGAGAGAGAGAGAGAGAGAGAGAGAGAGAGAGCTACAGGTAAAAAAAATAACCTGGCTGATGTTGACAAGCATATGCCTATTTAGTTCATATCCAATTTATTAATATTTGATTCAGAGATTGAAATTACGACCCCATCCTCAGTAGCCTATTCCAGCAGGCTACTGGGCAACAGAAGCACTTCCTACCTCAACATCGTCTTGCTGTTCATGTTAAATTAATTAGTCTGTCAATTTGAACTAAGCAAGCTGCTAAATCATTCAGCTTACATCTTGCCTACATCTTGCCCAGGCTACTGGAGGCTGTCTGAAATAAGATGTAGGCCTATCAGGGGCTATGTTTTGGCCTAGTCTTCAGGCCATTGGGCCATTGGGCTAGAAAAGGTCATTGCATTAAATCACCTGACTGTTTGGATGTGTCTGTTAGTAAACTGTTTTATTTCTAAGAGATCATGAGTAAAAGAGAATAATGTACATTCAATAATTAGTTGTCACTGTGTTCACCACAACCAACATGCTGGATCTCTGTTTAGGGGTCAGTGCTCTAAAATGAGTCTCTCTGGGGAGAGAGAGGAGGGGGTGCCTGCCTCTAAAATGAGTCTCTCTGGGGAGAGAGAGGAGGGGGTCCCTGCCTCTAAAATGAGTCTCTCTGGGGAGAGAGAGGAGGGAGGCCCTGCCTCTAAAATGAGTCTCTCTGGGGAGAGAGAGGAGGGGGGCCCTGCCTCTAAAATGAGTCTCTCTGGGGAGAAAGAGGAGGGGGGCCCTGCCTCTAAAATGAGTCTCTCTGGGGAGAGAGAGGAGGGGGTCCCTGCCTCTATAATGAGTCTCTCTGGGGAGAGAGAGGAGGGGGGCCCTGCCTCTAAAATGAGTCTCTCTGGGGAACATGACACCAAAGCTAAGAGGTGAGCTGACAATATTGTTTAAGAATTTATATTAGAAAATGCTATATAGGAGAAAAGAAAATCACATTTGTGATTTTTCATCAGAAATGATTACTAATGGGTACCTTCAATATAACTATTGTAGATTTGAGATGTGATTTAAAACCATTGTTTAGCTGGAATGTAATGTTGGTCGTTTGACCGCGGACCCATTACGGACGCAGGCAATGAGCAGTGATCGCTACCAAGCAATACGAACTCTGAGGATAGATGGGGTTCAATCAATTCACATATGGTGTCCAGGGCACAGCTGGGGGCTGAGGGGGTCTGTAGCAAGCGGCAACAGTGAGAGACTTATTTCTGGAAAGGTGGATTTTTAGAAGTAGAAGCTCAAACTGTTTGGGCACAGACCTGGATAGTATGATAGAGCTCTGCAGGCTATCTCTAGTAGATTGCAACTCCACCCCCCTTTGGCAGTTCTATCTAGCAAAATATTGTTGTTGGGAATGGACATTTCTGAATCTTTGGTGGCCTTCCTAAGCCAGGATTGTGGTCCTCTGTAGCTCAGCTGGTAGAGCACGGCCCGCCAAGGTAGCATTTCGATCCCCGGGATACTTTATGCACGGATGACTGTAAGTGCTTTGGATTCTGCTAAAATGGCATATTCTTATTATTATTGGGAATCGGATGGACATTATCTGATTATTATTATTATTATTATTATTATTATTATTATTAGGATTCAGACACTGCTAGAACATCAGGGTTGGCGGAGTGTGCTAACGCAGTGAATAACTCAAACTTAGGGAGGAGGCTTCTGATGTTAACATGCAAGAAACCAAGGCTTTTACGGTTACAGAAGTCAACAAATGATAGCGCCTGGTGGGTAGGAGTGATACTGAGGGCTACAGGGCCTGGGTTAACCTCTACATCACCAGAGGAACAGAGGAGGACTAGAATAAGGATACGGCTAAAGGCTTTAAGAACTGGTCTTCTAGTGCGTTGGGTACAGAGAATAAAAGGGGCAGATTTCCGGGCGTTGTAGAATAGATTCAGGGCATTATGTACAGACAAGGATATGGAAGGATATGAGTACAGTGGAGGTAAACCTAAGCGTTGGGTAACAATGAAAGAGATAGCATCACTGGAGGTGATGGCGTAGTAGTGCAGTTGTGTTTTTATCGTATGTCTGTAAATAGCCTGTAAATACCCTATTTTTTCGTATATTTTTCGTACATATTTCCCTATCAGACTTTTCATCCTTCTACAAAATATACTTTCCTGCAACCCGCCTCACTCAATGTGGAACGGATTCTATTATTGACTTACCTTTATCTAGAATCTAGAATCTCCAGTTGAAACTAGCTAGCCAGCTAACTAGCTACTTGCTATTAGCCACAGCTAGCGGTGTTTCACCCAGAACATTGGATTTTTTTTCTGCGGGATTAATTTTAATCACTGGACATTGATCACCGGATATTCGGCCAGTCTGCACAGCGCGTTATCGACCCAGAACATATCAGTTTTTCCGCCGGAATCACTGAATCACTGGACCTTTAACTCCGGATTCATCGCTACCAGCTAGCTACAACAAAACGGACGCTGTGGTCTGGCTAATCATCCTGAGCTAGGTCCATCTCCCGGCTATCTACCTCTCTGTCAACCGGACGGGACCACCTAGTGTTGACACGGAGCCCCGCCGATCCTACACGACTGGTCTGCCGACGAAATCGTCTGATGTGGTTACGACGTTAACCACGAAGATTCCATCCATCTGCTAGCCCTGGCCCGCTAGCACACACTAGCCGTGGCCTCTTACTCGCTAGTGCTTCACCACCGGACCTTATGATAACTCAGCTATACAGCTGATATCTGCTGGACTGTTCCTTTTTACGGTACTACATCCTGTTTATGTTTTAGCCTCAGCCCAAACATGGTTAGTTTATTGTTGTTTCGGTTATTTCTAATTGTACTATATCACTGTAGACCCCCCCAGCCTAGCTAAACCTGCCTTAGATAGCTCCTTTGCCCCTCCCCCTATACACGCGGAGACCGACTCAATTGATGCCTCCCAGCGATGCTATCTCTTTCATTGTTACCCAACGCTTAGGTTTACCTCCACTTTACTCATATCCTTCCATATCCTTGTCTGTACATAATGCCCTGAATCTTTTCTATAACACCCGGAAATCTGCCCCCTTTATTCTATGTACCCAACGCACTAGAAGACCAGTTCTTAAAGCCTTTAGCCGTATCCTTATTCTAGTCCTCCTCTGTTCCTCTGGTGATGTAGAGGCTAACCCAGGCCCTGCAGCCCTCAGTATCACTCCTACTCCCCAGGCGCTATCATTTGATGACTTCTGTAATCGCAAAAGTCTTGGTTTCTTGCACATAAATATCAGAAGTCTACTTCCTAAGTTTGAGTTATTCACTGCGTTAGCACACTCTGCCAACCCTGATGTTCTAGCAGTGTCTGAATCCTGGCTCAGGAAGGCCACCAAAGATTCTGAAATTTCCATCCCCAACTATAACATTTTTCCGTCTAGATAGACTGCCAAAGGGGGTGGAGTTGCAATATACTGTAGAGATAGCCTGCAGAGCTCTATCATACTATCCAGGTCTGTGCCCAAACAGTTTGAGCTTCTACTTCTAAAAATCCACCTTTCCAGAAATAAGTCTCTCACTGTTGCCGCTTGCTACAGACCCCCCTCAGCCCCCAGCTGTGCCCTGGACACCATATGTGAATTGATTGCCCCCCCATTTATCCTCAGAGTTTGTACTGCTTGGTGACCTAAATTGGGATATGCTTAATACCCCAGCCATCCTACAATCCAAGCTAGATGCCCTCAACCTCACGCAAATTATCAACGAACCTACCAGGTACAACCCTAAATCCGTAAACATGGGTACCCTCATAGATATCATCCTGACTAACATACCCTCTAAATACACCTCAGCTGTCTTCAACCAGGATCTCAGCGATCACTGCCTTATTGCCTGCGTCCGTAACGGGTCCGTCGCGGTCAAACGACCACCCCTCATCACTGTCAAACGCTCCCTAAAACACTTTAGCGAGGAGGCCTTCCTAATTGACCTGGCCCAGGTATCCTGGATGGATATAGATCTCATTCCGTCAGTAGAGGATGCCTGGTTGTTCCTTAAAAGTAATTTCCTCTCAATCTTAAATAAACATGCCCCATTCAAAAAATACAGAACTAAGAACCGAAATAGCCCCTGGTTCTCCTCAGACTTGACTGCCCTTGACCAGCACAAAAAACATCCTGTGGCGTACAGCATTAGCATCAAATAGCCCCCGCGATATGCAACTTTTCAGGGAAGTTAGGAACCAATATACACAAGCAGTCAGGAAAGCAAAGGCTAACTTTTTCAAACAGAAATTTGCATCCTGTAGCACTAACTCCAAAAAGTTTTGGGACACTGTAAAGTCCATGGAGAATAAGAGCACTTCCTCCCAGCTGCCCACTGCACTGAGGCTAGGAAACACTATCACCACCGATAAATCTACAATAATCGAGAATTTCAACAAGCATTTTGCTACAGCTGGCCATGCTTTCCATCTGGCTACCACTAACCCGGCCACAAACTCTGCACCCTCTGCTGCAACTTGCCCATGACCCCCCTGCTTCTCCTTCACACCTTCACAAATTCAGACAGCTGATGTTTTGAAAGCGCTGCAAAAATCTGGACCCCTACAAATCAGCTGGGCTAGACAATCTGGACCCTTTCTTTCTAAAACTAGCCGCCGAAATTGTCGCAACCCCTATTACTAGTCTGTTCAACCTCTCTTTCATAACGTCTGAGATCCCCAGAGATTGGAAAGCTGCCGCGGTCATCCCCCTCTTCAAAGGGGGTGACACTCTAGATCCAAACTGCTACAGACCTATATCCATCCTGCCCTGCCTTTCGAAAGTATTCGAAAGCCAAGTTAACAAACAGATCATCGACCCATTCGAATACCACCGTACCTTCTCCGCTATGCAATCCGGTTTCCGAGCTGGTCACGGGTGCACTTCAGCCACGCTCAAGGTCCTAAACGATATTATAACCGCGATTGATAATAGACAGTACTGTGCAGCCGTCTTCATCGACCTGGCCAAGGCTTTCGACTCTGTCAACCACCGCATTCTTATTGGCAGACTAAATAGCCTTGGTTTCTCAAATGACTGCCTCGCCTGGTTCACCAACTACTTCTCAGATAGAGTTCAGTGTGTCAAATCGGAGGGCCTGTTGTCTGGACCTATGGCAGTCTCTATGGGGGTGCCACAGGGTTCAATTCTTGGGCCGACACTTTTCTCCGTGTATATCAATGATGTCGCTCTTGCTGCTGGTGACTCTCAGATCCACCTCTACGCAGACGACACCATTTTGTATACATCTGGCCCTTCATTGGACACTGTGTTAACAAACCTCCAAACGAGCTTCAATGCCATACAACAATCCTTCAGTAGCCTCCAACTGCTCTTAAACACTAGTAAAACTAAATGCATGCTTTTCAATCGAACGCTGCTGGCACCCGCCCACCCGACTAGAATCACCACTCTCGACGGGTCTGACCTAGAGTATGTGGACAACTACACATACCTAGGTGTCTGGTTAGACTGTAAACTCAACTTCCAGACACACATAAAGAATCTCCAATCCAAAGTTAAATCTAGAATCGGCTTCCTATTTCGCAACAAAGCCTCCTTCACTCATGCTGCCAAACATGCCCTCGTAAAAACTGACTATCCTACCGATCTTGACTTCGGCGATGTCATTTACAAAATAGCCTCCCAACACTCTACTCAGCAAATTGGATGTAGTCTATCACAGTGCCATCCGTTTGTCTCCAAAGCCCCATACACTACCCACCACTGTGACCTGTACGCTCTTGTTGGCTGGTCCTCACTACATGTTCGTCGTCAAACCCACTGGCTCCAGGCCATCTATAAATCACTGCTAGGCAAATCCCCGCCTTATCTTAGCTCATTGGTCACCATAGCAGCACCCCCGTAGTCTGCGCTCCAGCAGGTATATCTCACTGGTCATTCCCAAAGCCAACACCTCCTTTGGCTGCCATTCCTTCCAGTTCTCTGCTGCCAATGACTGGAACGAATTGCAAAAATCTCTGAAGCTGGAGACTCTTATCTCCCTCAATAACTTTAAGTATCAGTTGTCAGAGCACCTTACCGATCACTGCACCTGTACACAGCCCATCTGAAATTAGCCCACCCAACTACCTCATCCCTATATTGTTATTTATTTTGCTCTTTTGCACCCCAGTATCTCTATTTGCACATAATCTCTTGCACATCTAGCATTCCAGTGTTAATACTATTGTTAGTTTAGTAATACCACTGTGGACATGTTTCTACAACCTTCTGAGTTCATATGTGTTCATATAGTTTAGTAATACCACTGTGGACATGTTTCTACAACCTTCTGAGTTCATATAGTTTAGTAATACCACTGTGGACATGTTTCTACACAACCTTCTGAGTTCATATAGTTTAGTAATACCACTGTGGACATGTTTCTACAACCTTCTGAGTTCATATAGTTTAGTAATACCACTGTGGACATGTTTCTACAACCTTCTGAGTTCATATAGTTTAGTAATACCACTGTGGACATGTTTCTACAACCTTCTGAGTTCATATAGTTTAGTAATACCACTGTGGACATGTTTCTACAACCTTCTGAGTTCATATAGTTTAGTAATACCACTGTGGGACATGTTTCTACAACCTTCTGAGTTCATATAGTTTAGTAATACCACTGTGGACATGTTTCTACAATACCAACCTTTTCTGAGTTCATATAGTTTAGTAATACCACTGTGGGACATGTTTCTACAACATGTTTCTGAGTTCATATAGTTTAGTAATACCACTGTGGACATGTTTCTACAACCCTCTGAGTTCATATAGTTTAGTAATACCACTGTGGACATGTTTCTACAACTGAGTTCATATAGTTTAGTATACCACTGTGGACATGTTTCTACAACCTTCTGAGTTCATATAGTTTAGTAATACCACTGTGGACATGTTTCTACAACCTTCTGAGTTCATATAGTTTAGTAATACCACTGTGGACATGTAGTTTAGTAATACCACTGTGGACATGTTTCTACAACCTTCTGAGTTCATATAGTTTAGTAATACCACTGTGGACATGTTTCTACAACCTTCTGAGTTCATATAGTTTAGTAATACCACTGTGGACATGTTTTCTACAACCTTCTGAGTTCATATAGTTTAGTAATACCACTGTGGACATGTTTCTACAACCTTCTGAGTTCATATAGTTTAGTAATACCACTGTGGACATGTTTCTACAACCTTCTGAGTTCATATAGTTTAGTAATACCACTGTGGACATGTTTCTACAACCTTCTGAGTTCATATAGTTTTTAGTAATACAACATGTTTCTACAACTTCTGAGTTCATATAGTTTAGTAATACCACTGTGTTTCTACAACCTTCTGACATGTTTTTCTACAACCTTCTGAGTTCATATAGTTTAGTAATACCACTGTGGGACATGTTTCTACAACCTTCTGAGTTCATATAGTTTCATATAATACCACTGTGGACATGTTTCTACAACCTTCTGAGTTCATATAGTTTAGTAATACCACTGTGGACATGTTTCTACAACCTTCTGAGTTCATATAGTTTAGTAATACCACTGTGGACATGTTTCTACAACCTTCTGAGTTCATATAGTTTAGTAATACCACTGTGGACATGTTTCTACAACCTTCTGAGTTCATATAGTTTAGTAATACCACTGTGGACATGTTTCTACAACCTTCTGAGTTCATATATTTAGTTTACCACTGTAATACCACTGTGGACATGTTTTCTACAACCTTCTGAGTTCATATAGTTTAGTAATACCACTGTGGACATGTTTCTACAACCTTCTGAGTTCATATAGTTTAGTAATACCACTGTGGACATGTTTCTACAACCTTCTGAGTTCATATAGTTTAGTAATACCACTGTGGACTGTTTCTACAACCTTCTGAGTTCATATAGTTTAGTAATACCACTGTGGACATGTTTCTACAACCTTCTGAGTTCATATAGTTTAGTAATACCACTGTGGACATGTTTCTACAACCTTCTGAGTTCATATAGTTTAGTAATACCACTGTGGACATGTTTCTACAACCTTCTGAGTTCATATAGTTTAGTAATACCACTGTGGACATGTTTCTACAACCTTCTGAGTTCATATAGTTTAGTAATACCACTGTGGACATGTTTCTACAACCTTCTGAGTTCATATAGTTTTTAGTAATACCACTGTGGACATGTTTCTACAACCTTCTGAGTTCATATAGTTTAGTAATACCACTGTGGACATGTTTCTACAACCTTCTGAGTTCATATAGTTTAGTAATACCACTGTGGACATGTTTCTACAACCTTCTGAGTTCATATAGTTTAGTAATACCACTGTGGACATGTTTCTACATGTTTCTACAACCACTGTGGACATGTCTGAGTTGAGTTCATATAGTTTAGTAATACCACTGTGGACATGTTTCTACAACCTTCTGAGTTCATATAGTTTAGTAATACCACTGTGGACATGTTTCTACAACCTTCTGAGTTCATATAGTTTAGTAATACCCACTGTGGACATGTTTCTACAACCTGAGTTCATATAGTTTAGTAATACCACTGTGGACATGTTTCTACAACCTTCTGAGTTCATATAGTTTAGTAATACCACTGTGGACATGTTTCTACAACCTTCTGAGTTCATATAGTTTAGTAATACCACTGTGGACATGTTTCTACAACCTTCTGAGTTCATATAGTTTAGTAATACCACTGTGGACATGTTTCTACAACCTTCTGAGTTCATATAGTTTTAGTAATACCACTGTGGACATGTTTCTACAACCTTCTGAGTTCATATAGTTTAGTAATACCACTGTGGACATGTTTCTACAACCTTCTGAGTTCATATAGTTTAGTAATACCACTGTAATGTTTCCACTGTGGACATGTTTCTACACAACTTCTGAGTTCATATAGTTTAGTAATACCACTGTGGACATGTTTCTACACCTTTCTGAGTTCATATAGTTTAGTAATACCACTGTGGACATGTTTCTACAACCTTCTGAGTTCATATAGTTTAGTAATACCACTGTGGACATGTTTCTACAACCTTCTGAGTTCATATAGTTTAGTAATACCACTGTGGACATGTTTCTACAACCTTCTGAGTTCATATAGTTTAGTAATACCACTGTGGACATGTTTCTACAACCTTCTGAGTTCATATAGTTTAGTAATACCACTGTGGACATGTTTCTACAACCTTCTGAGTTCATATAGTTTAGTAATACCACTGTGGACATGTTTCTACAACCTTCTGAGTTCATATAGTTTAGTAATACCACTGTGGACATGTTTCTACAACCTTCTGAGTTCATATAGTTTAGTAATACCACTGTGGACATGTTTCTACAACCTTCTGAGTTCATATAGTTTAGTAATACCACTGTGGACATGTGGACATATGTAATACCACTGTGGACATGTTTCTACAACCTTCTGAGTTCATATAGTTTAGTAATACCACTGTGGACATGTTTTCTACAACCTTCTGAGTTCATATAGTTTAGTAATACCACTGTGGACATGTTTCTACAACCTTCTGAGTTCATATAGTTTAGTAATACCACTGTGGACATGTTTCTACAACCTTCTGAGTTCATATAGTTTAGTAATACCACTGTGGACATGTTTCTACAACCTTCTGAGTTCATATAGTTTAGTAATACCACTGTGGACATGTTTCTACAACCTTCTGAGTTCATATAGTTAGTAGTAATACCACTGTGGACATGTTTCTACAACCTTCTGAGTTCATATAGTTTAGTAATACCACTGTGGACATGTTTCTACAACCTTCTGAGTTCATATAGTTTAGTAATACCACTGTGGACATGTTTCTACAACCTTCTGAGTTCATATAGTTTAGTAATACCACTGTGGACATGTTTCTACAACCTTCTGAGTTCATATAGTTTAGTAATACCACTGTGGACATGTTTCTACAACCTTCTGAGTTCATATAGTTTAGTAATAACATACCACTGTGGACATGTTTTTCTACAACCTTCTGAGTTCATATAGTTTAGTAATACTGTGGACACTGTGGACATGTTTCTACAACCTTCTGAGTTCATATAGTTTAGTAATACCACTGTGGACATGTTTTTCTACAACCTTCTGAGTTCATATAGTTTAGTAATACCACTGTGGACATGTTTCTACACAACCTTCTGAGTTCATATAGTTTAGTAATACCACTGTGGACATGTTTCTACAACCTTCTGAGTTCATATAGTTTAGTAATACCACTGTGGACATGTTTCTACAACCTTCTGAGTTCATATAGTTTAGTAATACCACTGTGGACATGTTTCTACAACCTTCTGAGTTCATATAGTTTAGTAATACCACTGTGGACATGTTTCTACAACCTTCTGAGTTCATATAGTTTAGTAATACCACTGTGGACATGTTTCTACAACCTTCTGAGTTCATATAGTTTAGTAATACCACTGTGGACATGTTTCTACAACCTTCTGAGTTCATATAGTTTAGTAATACCACTGTGGACATTTTAATACCACTGTACAATGTTTCTACAACTTCTGAGTTCATATAGTTTAGTAATACCACTGTGGACATGTTTCTACAACAACCTTTAGTAATACTGAGTTCATATAGTTTAGTAATAATACCACTGTGGACATGTTTCTACAACCTTCTGAGTTCATATAGTTTAGTAATACCACTGTGGACATGTTTCTACAACCTTCTGAGTTCATATAGTTTAGTAATACCACTGTGGACATGTTTCTACAACCTTCTGAGTTCATATAGTTTAGTAATACCACTGTGGACATACTGTGGACATGTTTCTACAACCTTGTGAGTTCATAGTTCATATAGTTTAGTAATACCACTGTGGACATGTTTCTACAACCTTCTGAGTTCATATAGTTTAGTAATACCACTGTGGACATGTTTCTACAACCTTCTGAGTTCATATAGTTTAGTAATAACACTGTGGACATGTTTCTACAACCTTCTGAGTTCATATAGTTTAGTAATACCACTGTGGACATGTTTCTACAACCTTCTGAGTTCATATAGTTTAGTAATACCACTGTGGACATGTTTCTACAACCCTCTGAGTTCATATAGTTTAGTCTGTGGAGTTCATATAGTTTTCATAGTAATAATACACTGTGGACATGTTTCTACACAACCTTCTGAGTTCATATAGTTTAGTAATACCACTGTGGACATGTTTCTACACAACCTTCTGAGTTCATATAGTTTTTAGTAATACCACTGTGGACATGTTTCTACAACCTTCTGAGTTCATATAGTTTAGTAATACCACTGTGGACATGTTTCTACAAACCTTCTGAGTTCATATAGTTTAGTAATACCACTGTGTGGACATTCTACAACCTTCTGAGTTCATATAGTTTAGTAATACCACTGTGGACATGTTTCTACAACCTTCTGAGTTCATATAGTTTAGTAATACCACTGTGACAGTTTTCTACAACCTTCTGAGTTCATATAGTTTTTTAGTAATACCACTGTGGACATGTTTCTACAACCTTCTGAGTTCTATAGTCCATAATACCAATTACTAGTGAAGAGGTTTCTACAACCTTCAAGTTCATATAGTCACCACTGTGACATGTTTTTCTACAACCTTCTGAGTTCATATAGTAGTAATACCACTGTGGACATGTTTCTACAACTATGAGTTCATATAGTTTTCTAATACCACTGTAGTGGAAGGTCTACTCTGTTTCATATAGTCAGTATTAACATGTTTCTACAATCTGAGTTCTCTCCTTTAGTCTACCACTAGTGGACAGGTCTACTCTGTTAGAGGATCAGTATACCACTGTGGACATCTACAATCTCTCTCTCTCTTTATAATCTGTAGTGGAAGGTCTACTCTGTTAGAGGATCAGTATTAACATCTACAATCTCTCTCTCTCCTTTATCTCTGTAGTGGAATACCACTCTGGACTCTGTCTAGAACCTCAGTATATAGTTTATCTACCACTCTCTGTCCTTTACCTCTGTAGTGGATGGTCTACTCTGTTAGAGGATCAGTATTAACATCTACAATCTCTCTCTCCTTTAGTCTCTGTAGTGGACATGGTCTACAACTGTCTGAGTTCAGAGGATCAGTATTAACATCTACAATCTCTCTCTCCTTTATACTCTGTAGTGGACATGTTCTACTCTGAGTTCAGAGGATCAGTATTAACATCTACAATCTCTCTCTTCTTTATCTCTGTAGTGGAAGGTCTACTCTGTTAGATGATCAGTATTAACATCTACAATCTCTCTGTTTCAGTATTAACATCTAGTCTAATCTCTCCTTTATCTCTGTAGTGGAAGGTCTACTCTGTTAGAGGATCAGTATTAACATCTACAATCTCTCTCTCCTTTTATCTCTGTAGTGGAAGGTCTACTCTGTTAGAGGATCAGTATTAACATCTACAATCTCTCTCTCCTTTATCTCTGTAGTGGAAGGTCTACTCTGTTAGAGGATCAGTATTAACATCTACAATCTCTCTCTCTCCTTTATCTCTGTAGTGGAAGGTCTACTCTGTTAGAGGATCAGTATTAACATCTACAATCTCTCTCTCCTTTATCTCTGTAGTGGAAGGTCTACTCTGTTAGAGGATCAGTATTAACATCTACAATCTCTCTCTCTCCTTTATCTCTGTAGTGGATGGTCTACTCTGTTAGAGGATCAGTATTAACATCTACAATCTCTCTCTCCTTTTATCTCTGTAGTGGAAGGTCTACTCTGTTAGAGGATCAGTATTAACATCTACAATCTCTCTCTCTCTTTTATCTCTGTAGTGGAAGGTCTACTCTGCCAGAGGATCAGTCCAGGTGTGCAGTGTGTCAGCAGGTGCTGAGGGATCCAGTCTCTATCACCTGTGGACACAGGTTCTGCAGACAGTGCATCACCAGATACTGGGAGAAACCTGCTCCTTCAGGAGACTATGACTGTCCTCAGTGTAGAAAGAGATCCAGAACACGGCCTGTACTACAGCAGCTGAGTCAACCCAATAAAACAAGAGGCTCTGAAAACAGTAAGACCACTTGCACACGTGGGCCAAGTCAATACCTTAATATGATTTACAGTAGTTAACTACAATATTATGAGATAATAGAAGTTACTGTAGTTGTGGAAGGCCCACTTTTCATCCTGTCAATGAATGTTTCTGATACACATCATTTTCCCTCTTCCCTTGTAGTGGATGACAGCCTGCAGAGAGCTATAGTAAACCATAAAGACAGTCTGAAAAGGAGGTATGAATGTGTGATAGAAGGCATGGAAAAAGCAGGGAACCAAACTCCCCTCAACAGGATTTACACAGAGCTCTACATCACAGAAGGAGAGAGTGAAGGGGTTAACAATGAACATGAGGTGTGGCAGCTAGAGACAGCATCCAGGACGCCAACCTCACATGACACAGCAATCCACTGCAATGACATCTTTAAACCCTTACCAGGCCAAGAGAGAAGCATCAGAACTGTGCTGACGAAGGGCATCGCTGGCATCGGAAAAACAGTCTCTGTGCAGAAGTTTTATCCTAGACTGGGCTGAAGAGAAGGCGAACCAAGATGTGGGATATCATATTTGTGCTTCCTTTCCGGGAGCTGAACTTGATTAAAGATCTCCAGTACAGTCTTCTCAGACTTTTAAATGGCTTCCACACAGAACTAGACATAGGCAATGCAAAGAAACTCACTGCCTGTAAAGCTATGTTCATCTTTGATGGTTTGGATGAAAGCAGACTTCCATTGGATTTCCAGCACAATGAAAAGGTGTCTGATGTCACCCAGACATCGTCTGTCGATGTTCTGCTGACAAACCTCATCAAGGGGAATCTGCTTCCCTCTGCTCTCCTATGGATAACCTCCCGACCAGCAGCAACCAATCAGATCCCCCCTAAGTGTGTTGACCAGGTGACAGAGGTACGAGGGTTCAATGACCCACAGAAGGAGGAGTATTTCAGGAAGAGATTCAGTGATGAGGACCTGGCCAGCAGAATCATCTCACACATAAAGACATCAAGGAGCCTCCACATCATGTGCCACATGCCAGTGTTCTGTTGGATTTCTGCAGTAGTCCTTGAACACATGTTGAGTACAGACAAGAGGAGAGAGATGCCCACGACTCTGACTGAGATGTCAATACACTTCCTGCTCATTCAGACCAGCCTGAAGAACCAGAAATATCATGGAAGAGATGAGATGGATCAACAGGAGCTCATGGAGTCAGATAAGGAAATTCTTCTGAAGCTGGGGAAGCTGGCGTTTGAAAATCTGGAGAAGGGTAATCTCATGTTCTATGAAGAAGACCTGAAAGAGTGTGGCATTGATGTCAAAGAAGCCTCAGTGTACTCAGGAGTGTGCACACAAATCTTTAAAGAAGAGTCTGTGTTATTTCAGAGAGTGGTGTACTGCTTTGTTCATCTGAGCATTCAGGAGTTTCTCTCAGCTGTCTACATGTACCATTGTTACACAACCAAGAACATGGATGCACTGAAGCCCTTCCTCAAGAGAAAGTCTAGAGCTGCATCTGAAGAGCTAACCTTGCATGAGCTGCTGAAGAGTACCGTGGATAAAGCCTTGGAGAGCAGCAAGAACGGACACCTGGACCTCTTTGTCCGCTTCCTTCATGGCATGTCACTGGAGTCCAATCAGAAACTCCTACGAGGTCTGGTGACACAGACAGAAAGCAGTCCAGACAGCGTCCAGAAAACAATCCGATCCCTTAAGGTGATGCAGAGGAAGAACATCTCCCCTGAGAGGTGCATCAATCTCTTCCACTGTCTGATAGAGATGAAAGACCATTCAGTACAAGAGAAAATCCAAGCGTACTTGAGGTCAGAGAAGAGATCCAAAAACCTCACACTTTCTCAGTGTTCAGCACTGGCCTACATGCTACAGATATCAGAGGAGGTTCTGGATGTGTTTGACCTGAAGGTATACAAGACATCAGAGGAGGGTCGTAGGAGACTGCTCCCAGCTGTGAGAGGCTGCAGGAAAGCTCTGTAAGTATTCATGGGAATATCCCACACCAAAATACATTGTAGTTACAGCAGCATTTCATTGGCTGACTGGCTCTGGGGACACTTGTATGTGTTGAGCCAGGGTGTGCAGACCAAACTTTGTTGTATCTAGTACAACATTATCTATCATTGGCTGACTAAACTTTCTATCAGCTGAAAAGTCTTGTCAACTGTAATTGGCTGTCTCTGAAAAGTTGTAGCATTGAGACATCTATAAACAGTCTGTTTCCCATTATTAGTTTGTGGGATCAGTGTATTCAGGTCTGCTAAATGTAACATTTTAATACACGTATCCCTCATTGTATTTACTCTGTCTCTAACAGACTCATGTTGTAAACTCACAGACACATCCTGTGAAGTCTTTGGTAGACGATCAGTGACAGAAGAAACCCACCACGACTGAGATCAAGCAGGATCTGAGTAGACAGGATGGACCTGAAGGAGATTCAGGAGTGAAGCTGCTCTCAAGCTGGATGGGGCCTCCCCACTGGTAGGAGTGAAGCCCATGAGGTCAGTTTTCCTGTAGGGGTCAACGCCGTGGACGATGGGGCAGCAGGAGGCCGCCAGGTTTCGGGAGTCACTGGTCACCAGGGGGAAGGAGGATGTAGAGGCACGGCGAGAGGTACTGGCGTGTTTTACAGTTTGGTCCGGCTATGTTCCTGATCCCCACGAAGGGCCAGTGGTGTGTGTTTCCCAGTACGGTCCGGCCTGTTCTGCCACTTCCAGCCACTCACACCAAGTCAGTGGTGCGCTTCGTAGCATATCACGGCCCTGCTTAGATACCAAGTCAGTGGTGCGCTTCGTCAGCCCGGTCCGGCCCGCTCCTGCTAAACCAAGTCAGTGGTGCGCTTCGTCAGCCCGGCACGGCCCGTTCCTGCTCCCCGCACCAAGACAGTGGTTTAGCTTCGTCAGCCCCTTTCCTGCCCGCTTACCTGCTCCCCGCACCAACAAACAGTGGAATGCATTTCGTCAGTTTTGGTTGTGGCCCGTTCCTGCTCCCCGCAAACCAAGACAGTGGTAATGTCCTGTAATTTTGGAGTCCGGCCCAATCCTGCTCCCCGCACCAAGTCAGTGGTGCGTTTCGTCAGCCCAGCTCGGCCCGTTCCTGCTCCCCGCACCAGTGGATGCTACAGTGAATGCGCTTCGTCAATGATGGTCCGGAAAGCTACAGAGGAACAAGGATCAAGTCCCTGGTGCGTTGGTAATGGTCAGAGGTTATCATGCCCCGCTCCTGCTCCCTGTAACCAAGCCAGTGGTGTGCGTCATCAGTCATGCACGGCCCGTGCCTGTTCCACTCGTGGATTAATCTAGGCACCGGAAAGATGTTCATCTACTCAGCTAGAGCAAATTACTCCAGTCACATCAGTGTGCAGTTACTATCCGGCCAGCGGGGCATAGACCCAAAACCAGGGGTACTTTGGGGAGTTGGAGAGGGAGCGGGGATTAGGCCCGGAGCCGGATCCGCCGCCTAAGACTAGTGCCCACCACTATCCCCTGTGGTGTTTGGTCAGCGCGGTCGGAGTCCGCGCCTTTAGGGGGGGGGTACTGTCACGCCCTGGCTCTGGGGACACTTGTATGTTGAGCCAGGGTGTGCATTTCATTTTGTTTATCTAGTAGGTGTATTTCTATGTTGGCCTGAGTGGCTCCCAATCAGAGGCAACGAGTGTCAGCTGTCGTTGGCTGTCTCTGATTGGGAGCCATATTTAAAACTGTCTGTTTCCCATTTGTGTTTGTGGGATCTTGATTCAAGTCTGTTTTGTGTTAGACCGTGAACTGTCAAATATCAAAATTTGTTGTTTTGATCGTGTCTCTAATTAAAGAGTATGTTTGCCTGCAACGCTGCGCCTTGGGCCTCATGTTTGGTAGACGACTGTGACATACAGCAGCATTTTTCTTTGGCTGACTGGCTCTGTAAGTACTCATGTGTGACTATCCTCAGACCAAACTTTACTGTAGGTAAGAACAACAATATTTTCATTGGCTGACTAAACTTTCTATCAGCTGAAAAGTCTTAAACAAACTGTAATACAAACGGATCAGAAAAGTTGTAGCATTGAGACATCTATACACAGTGTTCACATTATTAGTGCAGGGGTAACAGTGTAAGCAGGAAAAGCTAAATGTAACATTTTAATACAACCTGTCCCTCATGGTATTTACTCTGTTGACAGACTCACTGGCTGTAAACTCACAGACACATCCTGTGAACTGTTGGCCTCAGCTCTCAGTTCAAACCCCTCACACCTGAGAGAGCTGGATCTGAGTAACAATGACCTGAAGGATTCAGGAGTGAAGCTGCTCTCTGCTGGACTGGGGAATCCCCACTGTAAACTGGAGACTCTGAGGTCAGTATTCCTGTAGTTGGTCAACAAGTGATAACTGTTCACCAGATCCACATGTGTTTACCAGGCACACATAGTCCACACCATATGTGTTTGGACAGTGAAGCTTACAGTTTTACATTTGGTGCTATGCTCCAGCATTTTGGATTTGAGATAGAATGTTTCATATTAGGCAACAGTACAGAATGTCACCTTTTATTTGAGGGTATTTTCATACATATCTGTGTTACTGTTTAGAAATGAAAGCACTTAATGTATCTAGTTCTCCCATTTGAAAAAGTCTTAATAATTTTGACATATTCACTTATATTGTATTAAAGTAGTCATAAGTTTAGTATTTGGTCCAATATTCTTTGCCTGCAGTGATTACATCAAGCTTGTGATTCTACAAACTTGTTGAATGCATTTGCAGTTTGTCTTGGTTGTGTTTTTGGATTTGTTTTTCCTAATAGAAACTGAATGGTGAATAATGTCCTGTCATTTTGGAGTCACTTCACTTGTATTGTCAGTAAGAATAGAAGATGTTTCTGAACACTTCTACATTCATGTGGATGCTACCATGATTATGAATAATCATGAATGAATCGTGAATGATGATGAATGAGAAAGTTACAGAGGAACAAGGATCATACCCCCTCTGTTATTGGTAATGGTGAGAGGTTAGCATGTTTTGTTGTAGCCTCTGTAACTTTCTCACTAATTATTATTCATGATTCATTCATGATTTTTATTAATCATGGCATCATAAGGATTCATTCAGTAGTGTTTAGAAACATGTTATCTACTCACAGAAAAAAAGTGCTTTAATTTCTAAATGGTGAAACAGATATGTATGAAAATACCCTCAAATAAAAGGTGACATTATATACTGTCACCTCATATGAAACATTTGATCTCAAATCCAAAATGCTGGAGTATAGAGCCACATTTAAAATGTTAGCTTCCCTGTCAAAATAGATATGGTGTGGACTGTATACTCAATACAATCTAAATCTGATACCTCACTGTCTGTCTTTTGACTGATACTGCTTTTTAAACTGCTCTGGTCAGTCTACTCAAATATTCGTACTATACATTTTTCTCTCTACACACAATATTATGATTTTTTCTAATAATGATACATTAATTTATGAATAGATATGGCAGGTTTCAGGACACTGATGTATCTGAATATGTTGAAAAAATATACTGCCACTATTTTCACCACCAAAGAATAGCAGTGTGGTTTTAATATGATTTGACTCTCTTTGCAGGCTGTCAGGCTGTCTAGTCACAGAGGAAGGCTGTGCTTCTCTGGTCTCAGCTCTGAAGTCAAACCCCTCACACCTGAGAGAGCTGGACCTGAGCTACAATCACCCAGGAGACTCAGGAGTCAGACTGCTCTCTGCTGGACTGGAGGATCCACACTGCAGACTGGAGAAACTCAAGTATGTAGAGGGTTTATGTCAATGTTCATATCAGACATGTTGGAGTTATCAGGCTAGTTAAGACAAACATTCTGACCACCACTTGGACTAAGTTACATAAAGACTGTGTGTGTGTGTGTGTGTGTGTGTGTGTGTGTGTGTGTGTGTGTGTGTGTGTGTGTGTGTGTGTGTGTGTGTGTGTGTGTGTCTGTGTGTGTGTGTGTGTGTGTGTCCAGTGTGTGTGTGTGTCCAGTGTGTGTGTGTGTCCAGTGTTAAGTTGTGTGTCCACTAAGTTATATAAAGACTGTGTGTGTGTGTCCATTGAAAATACACACACACACTGGACACACACACACACTCACACACAATGGACACACAGACACACTCACACACACTAGACACACACACTGGACACACACACACAAACACACACACACACACTGGACCCACACACACAAAAAGGAAACACACACACAAATTCACACACACACAGACAGTGGAAACACACACACACACACTGGACACACACACACACACACTCACACACTGGACCCACACACACACACATACACACTGGACACACACATACACACTGGAAACACACACATACACACACACACACACACACACACACACACACACACACACACACACACACACAAACACACTGGACACACACACAAACACACACTGGACACACACTGGACACACACACAAAAAGGAAACACACACACAAATACACACACACACACACAGACAGTGGACACACACACACACACACACACACACACACACACACTGGACACACACATACACACTGGACACACACATACACACTGGACACACACATACACAAACACACTGGACACACACACAAACACACTGGACACACACTGGACACACACACACACACACACACACACACACACACACACACACTCACACACTGGACACACACACACACACACTCACACACTGGACAGACACACACACAGTGGACACACACACACACACACTGGACACACACACACACTGGACACACACACACAGTGGACACACACACACACACACAATGGACACACACACACACACTGGAAAAACACAAAAAATACTGGACACACACACACACACACTGGACACACATACACACAAACACACACACACACACAATGGACACACACACACTGGACACACACACACACACTGGACACACACACACAAACACACACACGCACTGGACACACTCACACTGGACACACACCTACACACACACATAGGACACACACACACTGGACACACACTGGACTCACACACACACACTGGACACACACACACACACACACACTGGACACACACACACACATACACACTGGACTCACAGACACACACTGGACACACACACACACACACACACACTGGACACACACATACACACTGGACACACACACACACACACACACA
>CM072257.1:8264261-8291761 GCA_036851935.1 Coregonus suidteri | reverse complement strand
TTATGCAGTTCGTTCCAGTCATTGGCAGCAGAGCACTGGAAGGAATAGCGGCCAAAGGAGGTGTTGGCTTTGGGGATGACCAGTGAGATATACCTGCTGGAGCGCAGACTACGGGTGGGTGTTGCTATGGTGACCAGTGAGCTAAGATAAGACAGGGATTTGCCTAGCAGTGATTTATAGATGGCCTGGAGCCAGTGGGTTTGACGACGAATATGTAGTGAGGGCCATTGAAGTTGACAGACATTGTCAACTAGAGTCATTCATTAATAGAATGAATCACCACACTGTGTTGTAAAAACTGGTTTCATTTAGAAATCATTGATCTTGTTGTTATTGGGCTTCTTGGAGTTTGTAAATATTGTTGTCTGTATAATGTTTATTTGTCAAAATCTTGACACAACAATCTTGTTTCTGTATGAACTCAATTCCACTGAATGAAATGTACATGTGACATATGTGACTAATAAAGGTTCATCAAACAGATGAAAGAAGAGGTTGAAATGTTGTAATATTGATCAGAATATGGCAGTACAGGAAATGGAATACAGTACTAGGGGTTGTGTTCAGTACATAGAAATGGGTCTTATTCAGGTGAAGAGGAAGGCTTTATGTCACATGTCTCTCCCTCTCCCCCTCTCTGGCGCTAGACGTCACCGGTCTACTAACCACCGGTCCTGGCAACCCATCATTAGACTCACCTGGCAACCTTCATTACTCACACCTGTTCCTCAACATTACACACACCTGGCAACCTTCAATACTCACACCTGCTCCTCAACATTAGAACCACCTGGCAACCTTCATTACTCACACCTGCTCCTCAACATTACACACACCTGGCAACCTTCATTACTCACACCTGCTCCTCAACATTACACACACCTGGCAACCTTCATTACACACACCTGGTCCTCAACATTACACCTGCTCCTCAACATTACACACTACCTGGCAACCTTCATTACTCACACCTGCTCCTCAACATTACACAAACCTGGCAACCTTCATTACTCACACCTGCTCCTCAACATTACACACACCTGGCAACCTTCATTACTCACACCTGCTCCTCAACATTACACACACCTGGCAACCTTCATTACTCACACCTGCTCCTCAACATTAGACACACCTGGCAAACTTCATTACTCACACCTGCTCCTCAACATCTCCTCTCTGATGACTTCCCCTTTATCCAGCCCTCTGTTGGACAGGACTCCACCACTCAACACACCCTGGAACTCTTCTGAACACTGTCACGGTTTCGGCCGAGGCTGCTCCTCCTCCTTGTTCGGGCAGGCTTCGGCGGTCGTCGTCTCCGGAGTACTAGCTGCCACCGTTCTTTGTTTTCGATGTTTGTTTGGTTTGGTCTGTTTGGTACACCTGTTCATGTTTAGTGTTGATTATGTGTCCTATAAGTTCTTGTTGTTTCTGTCATGTGTGTCCGGTGTGTTGTGTGTAAGTGTTTCACCGGTCAACAGGAGCTGTGATTTGATTCTCTCCATTTTGTTTATTGAGAGTGTCCGCACTTGTGTGCGCATTAGTTTGTACTTTGTGGTTTACACAGTGTGCGTAATTTTCACTTGCCTCCGGCTCGTTTGTTAGCCGTTTGTTTTTTCGTGTCTTTACTAAAGACTTTTTGACGAAGCCTCTGTGTCCTCCGCTTGATTCCCACACCACATCCACGCTCGGACTGACAAACGCTAAGAAGACAAACTGACTTAAGCAATAAGGCCCTAGGGGGTGTGGTATATGGTCAACATACCACGGCTAAGGGCTGTTCTTACGCACGACACAACGCGGATATTGGCAATATACCACAAACCCCCGAGGTGACTTATTGCTATTATAAACTGGTTACCAACGTAATTGGAGCAGTAAAAATAAATGTTTTGTCATACCCGTGGTATGATTGGCTTTCAGCCAATCAGCATTCAGGGCTCGAACCACCCAGTTTATAATGAAGCATATAACACTCGTCAGCCCATCCCTCTGTGCTGGCACAGATCTACTCCTTACAGGAATCCTCTCAGGATGCCTCACCCTTGACCCTTGACCCATCCTCCTCTACTCTCTTCACTGCCTCAGCATACGACACCTTCTGCACTACTCTGACTCTGGCCACCTCAACCTGCCTCTATCGCACCGGACACTTCTGATCCCCAGCAACATGGGCACGCCTACAATTGACACACACAACGTTATCCACCAAACTACACAATCCTCTGTCCCACGCCCTCCTGCACACTTCCCACGTCTTGGAATCTCCCTCCTACACCCTGCTGTGACATGCCCATAACCGTTGCACCTGAAACAGGGCAGTGGATTCGGCACAAAAGCTCTAACAGGATAACTTCTATATCCTAACATGACTTTGTCGGGTAAATACTCTGACTAAAAACTCAAAAGGACTGACAGTGACTCCTCTGTTTCACCACGCTCACCACCGGGTCTGCGTCCCACCAAACGGCAGGCAATACAAACACCAGGAATCTTCAACTTCAATTGCTCCACTTCCACTCTTAACACTACCCCAGAAATCACTCCTTTCAATGGTGTCCTGTTCCTAAGAGCAAAGCAAGAAACGGATCTTAACCCAGGTTGCGTGACACTGAGTGCCCGCTCCCTCTGGGCTGAAGAAACACAAACAACTATCACAAGTCCACTATGGGTTTCCCTCACTGATTCAACTGCACCTAACTCCTTTCCTACCCTGAAACTACAACTGGATCAGCCAAAAAGAAAGGATCCACTCTCTCCAAAGATGTCACTCCTACTGGACCAGATTCTTCTTTATCAGGTCCATCGATGCAAGGCTCGGACTCCAAGCTCTTCACAACACCTTCCACCTCACTTACCTCTCCCTCATTCACTTCCATTTCCCCTCCAGAAACTTACCTCTCCCTCATTCACTTCCATTTCCCCTCCAGAAACTTACCTCTCCCTCATTCACTTCCATTTCCCCTCCAGAAACTTACCTCTCCCTCATTCACTTCCATTTCCCCTCCAGAAACTTACCTCTCCCTCATTCACTTCCATTTCCCCTCCAGAAACGTACCTCTCCCTCATTCACTTCCATTTCCCCTCCAGAACTCAGTCTGGCATACAGCTCACTCTGTTTGTACTTGACAACCATCTTCTTCTTTGACACAATCTGTCTTTTTTTATTTTCCTCCATATTCAGATTGACTCAACGTCTCTCTCTTCAACCAGTTCTTCCTCTCTTTTCCCCTCCATTCCTCCTCCCAAATACAATTAAACAATTTCTTGTAAAAGTACTAGACTTTTCCCAATATAAATATATTTCTTGCCTCCTCAAGCGACGACATCTATCAAAAAGCCAGCGTCCACTGAGTTTACCAATTCCAAACTCCCGACCCAGCCTCCCCAATCTTCTATCCATCCTGTTGATAAAGATCTCTTTATCCATCCTCTGGCTGCTTTATAAATAAATGGAGACTTTTTCTCGTTTAATTCACATTTTCTACCCATTTATGGTACCGTTTCATCTGGCAACTAGCGACGCTCATTCCACTATGCACCTGAGGTTATGGTACTGTTTCATCTGGCAACTAGCGATGCCCATTCCACTATGCACCTGAGGTTATGGTACTGTTTCATCTGTCAACTAGCGATGCTCATTCCACTATGCACCTGAGGTTATGGTACTGTTTCATCTGGCAACTAGCGACGCCCATTCCACTATGCACCTGGGGTTATGGTACTGTTTCATCTGGCAACTAGCGATGCCCATTCCACTATGCACCTGAGGTTATGGCAGGTAGCCTTTATCTAGGCTACAATAGCAGCCAACAGTTAGTAGGACACATTTTTATGTTCCAGTGTGGTATGAGGGGAAATGGCTTAGCCTCAGGCTTAGGTTTAGCACCAGGTCCATTATCAGATCCGACCCAAATGATTGAGTCATTGAAACCCATGTCACCTTCAAACGCCTTCACACACAGCACTTCCTTAATGGGTTTGAGAAGGGTCAGGGCTTGACCGTTGAATGTGAGCTCAAGGTCAGCTCCTTAGTTGGCCAAACTCTCTTTATTAATTACTATTGTTAGTGTTGTTTTTATCTCACAATCTTGAGTTCTCCTTGTCAATTCAAGCCCCATGCCAGAGTGGACGTCGCTGGTGCATTGCATCAGTCAAGGTTGTGTGTATAGGGCTATTCTTTCTGATATCCACCTTTCATACAGAATGGCTCCTGGCTCCACCTGTAAGCTTTGTCCTAGCTGTAAAACTTAAATACGAGTAGTGTCAAAGAAATGCTAGTTCTGTGGTACAGCTAAAGGTAATGTTAGAGGACAAAGAAATGAAGGAAACAGATGAATGGGCAAATAAGAAAATGAAAGAAGGAAGATATGAACCTTGGTTAATGCAGCAAACAAGTTTGTCCACTTTATTACGTTTTCCTCTAAAAATATTTCTGCATTTCTAGTGTTGGGAAATTATAGGTCCTGTGCACTTATTTTTAATTGTCTCATTTAAGACGGTAAATCTAAATGTCATTATTTGACTGATATTTGTTGTTTCTGGAACTGATTGAGTCATTAATGATTCCAGGTACATAGGTTCCACAAAATAGGATTGTACCCCCTGCTACTCCTCAGCAAGAGGAAGAAGGATAATATTTAGTCGTCGACTGTCCTCACAATGGTATGATGAATCAGACGTCAATGGCAGCGATCCAAAGGTTGTATGAGGCAATTGTGAAAGGTATTTGGACATATATAATATGTGTCTGTCTACCTAAAACTCTTATCCTTCAACCACCACATCCATCAGACTGTAAAAACCTAATTCTTCCACTTACGCAATATGTGACTCGTTTCAGGAAACTAGGCATATGTCGCGCGTCACTAGTTCACAGGAGAGGCATTTGAACGTAAACTTTTTTTTAAATCAAAATGCGTTTTTGGGCAGAAATTACCTTTCATGTGCCTTAATAACAAACTAGTATAACATCTGTAAAAATACAAATAAAATTGTTAAATTACGAGCTTAGTTGGTTTAGCCTTGGAAAAAGACAGGAACCTTCCTGCTAGCCATGATTGGCTGAGATAATGGATGGGCTGGACATGACGAGAGATGAGTTCGGATTGGTCTGCCATGTAGCACGGCTTTCTCTATAACATGAGCTGGTCATTATGTGTAGGTAATCCTTTCTAACGTGGCTTTTAAATATATATATATATATATCATGTAGAACTGCAACTTGTTGCTCTCCACTTTCTGGAGGAACACGTTTTGAAATCAGTGGAATGCTCGGTGGAAGCAGAGTATGATAGCTAAGGAGATGGAGAAAATTCTGGCTTTTGATTGCAAATATGCAGAGGGAGTTGAAAAGAGAACACAGAAGGCTGTTGTATAAAACACTTGTCTCCGGATTACGTCTTCAAACTAAGGGCAACCATGGCATCCGTGACAGAGAGGGAGAAGCGTTCATCTATGTATATGGTTATGAGATTCTAGCTAGCTACATTTTCAATATTATGCTTTTCTAATTTTGTCAGAAAGTCGTTTTCATTGCAAGTTAAAGTGTACTGTTAGCTAGCTAACGTTAGCTTGCTGGCTCGCTAGCTAACATTGCATGTATGATTTGTTTAGTAATAAAAGGTGTATTTCAGAGCCATTTGCATTGCTAGTTATAGCCTAATGTTAGCTAGCTTACATTGAACCTGGTTGGTTAGCTACCAGCAGATTCATGCAGGGTAGTAACGTTATGATTTGGGATTATGGTTCATTGTTTAGCTAGCTAGCTAGCTACATGTCTAAACAAAAGACTCCACTATGCAAGAAACCATTTCAGTGTACTATTTACACCTTATTCATCCTGTTCATGTGACACATAAACTTTGATTTTGTTTGATATAGTGTGTGTGTTTACCAGAGACGGCAATGTGAAGAACAACATGACCTGCACCAAAGTCAAATTAGGGTATAATGTTAGGCCAAGTTATATAATCCTCTGCTAGAATGCCCTGCTTTTATTTCGTCACACTCACAACCATGAGCTATTTTCTGTAATTAGCTCGCCATTAACTTGTAAAATAATGATTTAGTTGTGAGTTTATTTTCCTGTAATAAGGAATATAAATGAGTTAAAGGGAAGACGTTGTCAGCTATATGATATGGTCATTATTGGAACTGGCTAGCCAGCTAACTTAACGTTAGTTAGCCAGCTAACAAGCAAGAAACAAACCAAAACATTGTTTAGAAAGTTGCTTTTAGTCAACTGGTTTGCTAGTTTGACATTCATTTTAACAGGTGGGTTTATTGGTGTTAAAGAACACTAGTTATGCTATTTTGGACCACCAGGCTGCTGATGAACAGGAGACCAGATACACCACCATCATCAACCAGGTTGAACCCTGATAGCCCCCAACCCCCAGGGAGACCAGATACACCACCATCATCAACCAGGTTGAACCCTGATAGCCCCCAACCCCCAGGAGACCAGATACACCACCATCATCAACCAGGTACATAGGTTCCACAAAATAGGAGTGTAACCCCCTGCTACTCGTCAGCAAGAGGAAGAAGGATAATATTTAGTCGTCGACTGTACTGTCCTCACAATGGGATGATGAATCAGACGTCAATGGCAGCGATCCAAAGGTTGTATGAGGCAATTGTGAAAGGTATTTGGACAGAAATATGTGTCTGTCTACCTAAAAATCTTATCCTTCAACCACCACATCCGTCAGACTGTAAAACCTAAATATTCCACTTATGCAATATGTGACTCGTTTCAGGAAACTAGGCATATGTCGCGCGTCACTAGTTCACAGGAGAGGCATTTGAACGTAAACATATTTTTAAAATCAAAATGCGTTTTGGGGCAGAAATAAACTTTCATGTGCCTTAATAACAAACTAGTATGCCATCTGTAAATCCAAATGAAATTGTTAAATTACGAGCCTAGTTGGTTTAGCCTTGGAAAAAGACAGGAACCTTCCCGCTAGCCATGATTGGCTGAGATAATGGATGGGCTGGACATGCCGAGAGATGAGTTTGGATTGGTCTGCCATGTAGCACGGCTCTCTCTATAACATGAGCTGGTCAGTATGTGTAGGTAATCCTTTCTAACGTGGCTTTTAAAAAAGATATATCATGTAGAACTGCAACTTGTTGATCTCCACTTTCTGGAGGAACACGTTTTGAAATCAGTGGAATGCTCGGTGGAAGCAGAGTATGACAGCTAAGGAGGGAGAAAATTCTGGCTTTTGATTGCAAATATGCAGAGGGAGTTGAAAAGAGAACACAGAAGGCTGTTGTATAAAACACTTGTCTCCGGATTACGTCTTCAAACTAAGGGCAACCATGGCATCCGTGACAGAGAGGGAGAAGCGTTCATCTATGTATACGGGTATGAGATTCTAGCTAGCTACATTTTCAAATATTATACTTTTCTAATTTTGTCAGAAAGTCGTTTTCATTGCAAGTTAACGCATACTGTTAGCTAGCTACCGTTAGCTTGCTGGCTCGCTAGCTAACGTTGCGTGTATGATTTGTTTAGTAATAAAATGTGTATTTCAGAGCCATTTGCATTGCTAGTTATAGCCTAATGTTAGCTAGCTAACATTGAACCTGGTTGGTTAGCAACTAGCAGATTCATGCAGGGTAGTAACGTTATGATTTGGGATTATGGTTCATTGTTTAGATAGCTAGCTAGCTAGCTACATGTCAAAACAAAAGACTCCACTATGCGAGTAACCATTTCAGTGTAACGTTTACACCTTATTCATCCTGTTCATGTGACACATAAACTTAGATTTTGTTTGATATAGTGTGTGTGTTTACCAGAGACGGTAATGTGAAGAACAACATGACCTGCACCAAAGTCAAATTATGATATAATGTTAGTGTCACGATCGTCTTCAAAATGAGCGGACCAAGGCGCAGCGTGATAAGCGTACATACTTTATTATAATAAAGCGCACACACGAAAATGAAACAAAACACGATCGTAACGTCCTCAGTGATAAAAACACGGAACACTGGAACACAGGAACAACAGGAACACAGGAACAAAAACCCACAAACAAAAGGTGAAAAACACACAGATTATATATGGCTCCCAATCAGAGATAACGAGCCGACAGCTGACACTCGTTACCTCCGATTGGGAGTCACCAGACCAATTACCAAAACACAAACAAATGAAACACACCCATACCCAACACCACCAAAAGAAATACAACCCTGGCTCTAATTACACAGTCCCGGAGCCAGAGTGTGACAGTACCCCCCCCCAAAGGCGCGGACTCCGACCGCGTCTAACCCAAAAAATGGGGAGGGCTGGGTGGGTGTTGCTCCACGGAGGCGGCTCTGGCACCGGTCGTGGTCCCCACCCCACCATAGTCACTACCCGCTTTAGTAGCCTCCTCCTACTGACCACCCTACAACTTAACCCCACTGGATTAAGGGGCAGCACCGGACTAAGAGGCAGCACCAAACTAAGGGGCAGCACCGGACTAAGGGGCAGCACCGGACTAAGGGGCAGCACCGGACTAAGGGGCAGCACCGGACTAAGGGGCAGCACCAGGATAAGGGGCAGCACCAGGATAAGGGGCAGCACCAGGATAAGGATCAGCACCGAGCTAAGGGGCAGCACCGGACTAAATGGCGGATCCTGGCTGGCTGGCTCTGGCGGATCCTGGCTGGCTGGCGGATCCTGGCTGGACGGCTCTGGCGGATCCCGGCTGGACGGCTCTGACGGATCCCGGCTGGACGGCTCTGGTGAATCCCGGCTGGACGGCTCTGGCGGATCCCGGCTGGACGGCTCATGGCTGGCTGACGGATCTGGCTGCTCATGGCTAGCTGACGGATCTGACTGCTCATGGCTAGCTGACGGATCTGGCTGCTCATGGCTGGCTGACGGATCTGGCTGCTCATGGCTGGCTGACGGATCTGGCTGCTGGCATGGCTGGCTGACGGATCTGGCTGCTCATGGCTGGCTGACGGATCTGGCTGCTCATGGCTGGCTGACGGATCTGGCTGCTCATGGCTGGCTGACGGATCTGGCTGCTCATTGCTGGCGGAAGGCTCTGGCTGATCCTGTCTGGCGGAAGGCTCTGGCTGATCCTGTCTGGCAGAAGGCTCTGGCTGATCCTGTCTGGCAGAAGGCTCTGGCTGATCCTGTCTGGCAGAAGGCTCTAGCTGATCCTGTCTGGCGGAAGGCTCTGGCTGATCCTGTCTGGCGGAAGGCTCTAGCGGCTCCGGTCTGGCGGACGGCTCTGATGGCTCATGGCAGACGGGCGGCTTTGCAGGCTTTGGGCAGACGGGCAGTTCAGGCCCCGTTGGGCAGACGGCAGACTCTGGCCGTCTGAGGCGCACCGTAGGCCTGGTGCGTGGTGCCGGAACTGGAGGTACCGGCTGAGGACACGCATCTCAGGGCTAGTGCGGGGAGAAGCAACAGGGCATGCTGGACCCTGGGGACGCACATACGGCCTAGTGCGTGGTGCCGGAACTGGTGGTCCCGGGCTGAGGACACGCATCTCAGGGCTAGTGCGGGGAGCAGCAACAGGGCATGCTGGACCCTGGGGACGCACATACGGCCTAGTACGTGGTGCCGGAACTGGTGGTCCCTGGCTGAGGACACGCATCTCAGGGCTAGTGCGGGGAGCAGCAACAGGACGCACAGGACTCTGAGGACACACAGGAGGCTTGGTGCGAATAGCAGGAACGGGCTGGACCAGGCTGGCGACTCGCACCCCTGGTTTGGTGCGAGTGGCAGGAACTGGCCGGGCCGGGCTGGCGACGCATACCGTAGGCTTCGTACGTGGCACAGGAACCGGCCGGGCTGGGCTGGCGACGCACACCGTAGGTTTCCTACGTGGCGCAGGAACAGGCCGGGCTGGGCTGGCGACGCACACCGTGGGCTTGATGCGTGGAGTAACAACAGGCCGGTCCGTACTGGGAACACACACCCACTGGCCTTAACCGGGGCTCAGGAACGGGCCGGACCGGACTGGTAACACACCTCAGTCTCTCACGCCGTGCCACAACAACTTCCCTCCCTCTACTCGCCAATGGCTCCCGTACTCCGGTAGCCTTCTCTCCACGTTTACCTGTGGCAGCCTCCTGCTGCCCAGCCGCCCAAGTCATGTGCCCCCCCCCAAAAAATTTCTTGGGGTTGCCTCTCGTCCACGGGCTTCCAGCCTCGCCTCCGTGCTGCCTCCTCATACCACCTCCTCTCGGCTTTGGCTGCCTCCAGCTCTTCACGAGGGCGGCGATATTCTCCCGGTTGTGCCCAAGGACCCTCTCCAGCCAGTATCTCCTCCCATGTCCATGAATCCTTTACAGGTGGATACTGTTGCCGCTTGACACGCCGCTTGGTCCTTTGATGGTGGGTTTTTCTGTCACGATCGTCTTCAAAATGAGCGGACCAAGGCGCAGCGTGATAAGCGTACATACTTTATTATAATAAAGCGCACACACGAAAATGAAACAAAACACGATCGTAACGTCCTCAGTGATAAAAACACGGAACACTGGAACACAGGAACAACAGGAACACAGGAACAAAAACCCACAAACAAAAGGTGAAAAACACACAGATTATATATGGCTCCCAATCAGAGATAACGAGCCGACAGCTGACACTCGTTACCTCCGATTGGGAGTCACCAGACCAATTACCAAAACACAAACAAATGAAACACACCCATACCCAACACCACCAAAAGAAATACAACCCTGGCTCTAATTACACAGTCCCGGAGCCAGAGTGTGACAGTTAGGCCAACGAGACAGTGTCCAAGTTATAAAATCCTCTGCTAGAATGCCCTGCTTTTATTTCGTCACACTCACAACCGTAAGCTATTTTCTGTAATTAGCTCGCCATTAACTTGTAAAATAATGATTTTGTTGTGAGTTTATTTTCCTGTAATAAGGAATATAAATGAGTTAAAGGGAAGACGTTGTCAGCTATATGATATGGTCATTATTGGAACTGGCTAGCCAGCTAACTTAATGTTAGTTAGCCAGCTAACAAGCTAGAAACAAACCAAAACATTGTTTAGAAAGTTGCTTTTAGTTAACTGGTTTGCTAGATTGACATTCATTTTTTAACAGGTGGGTTTATTGGTGTTAAAGAACACTAGTTTTGCTATTTTGGACCACCAGGCTGCTGATGACCAGGAGACCAGATACACCCCCATCATCAACCAGGTTGAACCCTGATAACCCCCAACCCCCAGGAGACCAGATACACCACCATCATCAACCAGGTTGAACCCCTCATAACCCACTCCCCAGGAGACCAGATACACCCCCATCATCAACCAGGTTGAACCCTGATAACCCACTCCCCAGGAGACCAGATACACCCCCATCATCAACCAGGTTGAACCCCTCATAACCCCACCACTCCCCAGGAGACCAGATACACCCCCATCATCAACCAGGTTGAACCCCTCATAACCCACTCCCCAGGAGACCAGATACACCCCCATCATCAACCAGGTTGAACCCTGATAACCCACTCCCCTGGAGACCAGATACACCCCCATCATCAACCAGGTTGAACCCCTCATAACCCCACTCCCCAGGAGACCAGATACACCCCCATCATCAACCAGGTTGAACCCCTCATAACCCACTCCCCAGGAGACCAGATACACCCCCCATCATCAACCAGGTTGAACCCCTCATAACCCCATTTATAAAAAATAAAAACAGAAATATAAATATTCAGACCCTTTACTCCCCAACTTTGTCTAAGCACCAGACACAGATGATCACAGCCAGTTGCTTTTAGTTAACTGGTTTGCTAGATTGACATTCATTTTTTAACAGGTGGTTTTATTGAAAGAACCCTAGTTTTGCATAACCTCCAGGCTGCTGATGACCAGGAGACCAGATACACCCCCATCATCAACCAGGTTGAACCCCTGATAACCCCAACAACCCCAGGAGACCAGATACACCACCATCATCAACCAGGTTGAACCCCTCATAACCCACTCCCCAGGAGACCAGATACACCCCCATCATCAACCAGGTTGAACCCCTGATAACCCACTCCCCAGGAGACCAGATACACCCCCATCATCAACCAGGTTGAACCCCTCATAACCTACTCCCCAGGAGACCAGATACACCCCCATCATCAACCAGGTTGAACCCCTCATAACCCACTCCCCAGGAGACCAGATACACCCCCATCAACCAGGTTGAACCCTGATAACCCACTCCCCTGGAGACCAGATACACCCCCATCATCAACCAGGTTGAACCCCTCATAACCCACTCCCCAGGAGACCAGATACACCCCCATCATCAACCAGGTTGAACCCCTCATAACCCACTCCCCAGGAGACCAGATACACCCCCATCATCAACCAGGTTGAACCCCTCATAACACATTTATAAAAAATAAAAACAGAAATATAAATATTCAGACCCTTTACTCAGTACTTTGTTTAAGCACCTTTGGCAGTGATTACAGCCTCAAGTCTTCTAGGGTATGACGCTACAAACTTGGCACACCTGTATTTGGGGAGTTTCTCCCATTCTTCTCTGCAGATCCTCTCAGGCTCGGTCAGGTTGGATGGGGAGCGTCGCTGCACAGCTATTTTCAGCTCTCTCCAGAGATGTGGTTCATTCGATCGGGTTCAAGTCCGGGCTCTGGCTGGGCCACTCAAGGACATTCAGAGACTTGTCCCGAAGCCACTCCTGCTTAGGGATGTTGCTTAGGGTCGTTGTCCTGTTGAAAGCGAACCTTCACTCCAGTCTGAGGTCCTGAGTGCTAAGGAGCAGGTTTTCATCACGGATATCTCTGTACTTTGCTCCGTTCTTCTTTCCCTTGATCCTGACTTGTCTCCCATCCCCACAGCATGATGCTGCCACCACCATGCTTCACCTTAGGGATGGTGTCAGGTTTCCTCCAGACTTGACGCTTTGGCATTCAGGCCAAAGAGTTCAAGCTTGGTTTCATCAGACCATAGAATCTTGTTTCTCATGGTCTGAGAGTCCTTTAGGTGCCTTTTGACAAACTCCAAGCGGGCTGTCATGTGCCTTTTACTGACGAGGGGCTTCCGTCTGGCCACTCTACCATAAAGGCCTGATTGGTGGAGTGCTGCAGAGATGGTTGTCCTTCTGGAAGGTTCTCCCATCTCCACAGAGGAACTCTGGAGCTCTGTCAGAGTGACCATTGGGTTCCTCGTCACCTCCCTTACCAAGGCCCTTCTCCCCCGATTGCTCAGTTTGGCCGGGCGGCCAGCTCTAGGAAGAGTCTTGGTTCCAAACTTCTTCCATTTAAGAATGATGAAGGTCACTGTGTTCTTGGGGGACCTTCAATGCTGCAGAAATGTTTTGGTACCCTTCCCCAGATCTGTGACTTCGACACAATCCTGTCTCGGAGCTCTACGGACAATTCCTTCGACCTCATGGCTTGGTTTTTGCTCTGACATGCACTGTCAACTGTGGGATCTTATATAGACAGCTGTATGCCTTTCCAAATCATGTCCAATCAATTGAATTTACCACAGGTGGACTCTAATCAAGTTGTAGAAACATCTCAAGGATGATCAATGGAAACAGGATGCACATGAGCTCAATTTTGAGTCTCATAGCAAATGGTCTGAATACGTATGTAAATAAGGTATTTCTGTTTTTAAATTTTAATAAATTTGAAAACATTTCTAAAACCCTGTTTTCGCTTTGTCATTACGGGGTATTGTGTGTAGATTGATGAGGAAAAACATTAATTTAATCCATTTTAGAATAAGGCTGTAACGTAACAAAATGTGGGAAAAGTCAAGGGGTCTGAATACTTTGTTTATTCATAAGTCTTATTGATGTCAATAACTTTAATGTTTTTAATCAATGAACACAAAAATGTCCGTGATTGATGATCCCCTACTTAGCAGGAGGCTGGCATAGTCTAAGGCTAGGTGGAGATGTAAAGTTAATACTGCTAATGACTGGCACTTGATTCATGTTCAGATGGGGGTGATTGAAAGACTTTATTTATTGTTTCAGTGTCCAGTGCATCCGGAGGCAAACCATTTTCCCCCATTCTAGAAATGATTGCCAGTAGAACTTCCAAGGAAGTCATCTGCAGTACATTGAAATCATCATCTGCAGTACATTGAAATGATTGCCAGTAGAACTTCCAAGGAGGTAAGTCAGTACATTGAAATGATTGCCAATAGAACTTCCAAGGAGGTAAGTCATCTGCAGTACATTGAAATGATTGCCAATAGAACTTCCAAGGAGGTAAGTCATCTGCAGTACATTGAAATGATTGCCAATAGAACTTCCAAGGAGGTAAGTCATCTGCAGTACATTGAACATCTTAGTACATTGAAATGATTGTGACTGTATGACCAGTACAAAAATGATGCCATAGAACTACTGAGCCTTTACTAGTCCTTTATTAACCCACTGATGTAGCCGTCTGTAGCGTGGGCTAAATATTTTTTTTCAGCCTCCCCACAATTATTTTCATCATTCTTCAAACTCTGTCAAGATGTTGGGGATCATGACAGCAGTTTCAAGTCTTAAGGATCAATGAGATTTAAGTCAAACTTTAACTTGGCCACTCAGGAACATTCACTGTCTTCTTGGTAAGCAACTCCAGTTTAGATTTGGCTTTGCGTTGTAGGTTATTGTCTTGCTGAAAGGTGTATTCCTCTCCCAGTGTCTCAGGAATGTGTTATGTTGGATTTGCCCCAAACATAAGGCTTTGCATTTAGGCCAAAACGTGTATTCCTTTGCAGGGTGTTTCTGGCATTATTACTTTAGTTCCTTGTTGTACCAGATGCATGTTTGGGAGTATTTCTATTCTGTATATTTCTATCCTTCTGTTCAATCTATCATCAAAGTCAGTATTGTGGAGTCACTACAATGTTGTTGATCCATCCTCATTTTTCTCCCATCACAGCCATTGAACTCTGTAACTGTTTTAAAATCACCAATGGCCTCATGGTAACATCCCTGAGCAGTTTCATTCCTGTCCTGCAGCTCAGTTCAGAAGGAGGACTGTATCTTTGATGTGTCTGGGTGGTTTAATACATCATCCACAGCATATTTATTAACTTGACCATGCTTAAAGAGCTATTCAGTGTCTGATTTGTTATTGTTACCCATCAACCAATCACTGCCCTTCTTTATGAGGCTTTCGAAAAGCTCCCTGGTCTTTGTAGTTTAATCTGTGCTTGAAATTCAATACTTGACTGAGGGACCTTACAGATGCTATATGTATGGGGGACAGAGGAAGGGTCAGTCATTCAGAAATCATGTCAACCCCTATTATTTCACAGAGTGAGTCCAGGTAACTTATTATGTGATTTGTTAAGTCAAATGTTACTCCTGAACTAATTTAAGCTTAAACAAAAGGGCTGAATACTTATGCAATGACTATATCTAATTTGTATTCATCTCTTTAAAACAAAAAGATCTTCCACTTTGACATTACAATTAAAATCCATTTTAATCCGACTTTGTAACACAATAAAATATGAAGAAATCCAAGGGGTCTGAATACTTTAGCAAGACACAGTAGTTTAAAACAAATACAGTATTTGAGAGGAGAAGAAGGCGTCAGACCGACGTGAGACAAGGTGCAACCAAAAATCATAAAAACCCTTTGTAAGGAATAGGTCCACAACTTGCTCACGATTAAATAATGAATGATTTATTTGCTATTTCTGCTTAAAAACATGACTTCCTTTTTATGTTTTCTTGCTAGTCTTACAGTGGCAAGACAAGGGACAATGACTGGATCAAGGCCGAGGACTGGGTTTCTCCAGTTTAATCTATACTTTACGCACAAATGTATTGCTCACCCTCCCTTCACATTTATCACTGTCAATCGTGAATGATATGGTAAATTCTTCATGATTTACCGGTGAAACGTTCCTGGAGCATATGCATGCCAACCAATGTCCCCTCTAAGCTGTGCACTTCCTCCACGACTGCCGCGCAGAAGAAATGCCTTGTGTTGTTAACATGTTTGTTTTTTATATATAAATAAATGTGGGACACAAAAAAAGTCAGTGTAGAACACCGTTGCCCATCATGCATTGCTCTAATAACTTTCAAAAGATTGTTCTGAAGTTTGCCCCCCAGAAAATGTATTTTCCTATGAATTAAGACACACGAAAATGTGTGTATTTTCATATTTAATTTATTTTTCACATTTCAGAAAACACTTATCTGCTGAGACTTTTTTGTTATTTGCATAATGAATGTGAGATTGTGTAGCACAGAAAATCGGCTACAAAATCTGCTGAAATACTTTTTGTACATATTTGCACGAATTGAGTGTGAGATTGTGTTGCAACACACATATAGGCTACTGTAGGGTATCCTGTATCATAGAAATCAAAAGCTACTTCCTCCAGGACTGCTGCGCAGAAGAAATGCCATGCTGCACAAAGACGCAAGACATTGAACTTCACTGCGTTCGCCCCATTCGTTTGCACTATATTACAGATCAATGTTTTTTCTGTGATCGAATCAACATTATATCAGCCCTTTTTCAATGCAACAAACCAAAACAAATATAACTTTGCAAGACTGAGTCTGTGATTTAGTTGTAGGCAGAGCCAGAGCGCAACGGAGTAGAATTCTATTGGCGGGATCAGCTCAGATCGGAGCGCATTTGTCGACATTCTTTTCTAGCGAGTTATTATCCCCGTTATAGATAAGTACAGGTCGGCAATGAGGAGTTACTGCTCCCTACAAGAGCACAAAACGTCTAGGCTACATTTCAAGCTGTCTTTGAAAAGCCAGTCAGGGAAAAAGCTTACGTCTTAATTAAAGGGGCAGTGTCGTATTTTGAGACATTGTCTAATTCTCTGTCTGGTAATAATAATTAATTGTATTTTGCAAAGTGGTTTCTTGCATCATACAACACAATACAATGCAATTTACAATCAGCTATTTGGCCCATGGAGTTACAGACCAAGTAAGAAATAATTAATGTCAAGCCCTTCATAATGTGAAAACGTTTTTAAAAGTCTCATTCAATGTAGGCCTTCATTGAAACCCCACATATAGGCTACTGTAGGCTTTATCATAGAAATCAAAAGCTATTTCCATGTGAAAATGTTCTGGGATTTACTCCATTGGTTTTGTTGGTAGACCTACATTATGCTCAAATAGACACAATAACCTATTGGCTACTGTCTACAACTGTCAGGGTACAGCCTATTGGCTACTGTCTACAACTGTCAGGGTACAGCCTATTGGCTACTGTCTACAACTGTCAGGGTACAGCCTATTGGCTACTGTCTACAACTGTCAGGGTACAGCCTATTGGCTACTGTCTACAACTGTCAGGGTACAGCCTATTGGCTACTGTCTACAACTGTCAGGGTACATCCTATTGGCTACTGTCTACAACTGTCAGGGTACAGCCTATTGGCTACTGTCTAAAACTGTAAGGGTACATCCTATTGGCTACTGTCTACAACTGTCAGGGTACAGCCTATTGGCTACTGTCTACAACTGTAAGGGTACAGCCTATTGGCTACTGTCTACAACTGTAAGGGTACATCCTATTGGCTACTGTCTACAACTGTCAGGGTACAGCCTATTGGCTACTGTCTAAAACTGTCAGGGTACAGCCTATTGGCTACTGTCTACAACTGTCAGGGTACAGCCTATTGGCTACTGTCTACAACTGTAAGGGTACAGCCTATTGGCTACTGTCTACAACTGTAAGGGTACAGCCTATTGGCTACTGTCTACAACTGTAAGGGTACAGCCTATTGGCTACTGTCTACAACTGTCAGGGTACAGCCTATTGGCTACTGTCTACAACTGTAAGGGTACAGCCTATTGGCTACTGTCTACAACTGTAAGGGTACAGCCTATTGGCTACTGTCTACAACTGTCAGGGTACAGCCTATTGGCTACTGTCTAAAACTGTAAGGGTACAGCCTATTGGCTACTGTCTACAACTGTAAGGGTACATCCTATTGGCTACTGTCTACAACTGTAAGGGTACATCCTATTGGCTACTGTCTACAACTGTCAGGGTACATCCTATTGGCTACTGTCTACAACTGTAAGGGTACATCCTATTGGCTACTGTCTACAACTGTCAGGGTACAGCCTATTGGCTACTGTCTAAAACTGTAAGGGTACAGCCTATTGGCTACTGTCTACAACTGTCAGGGTACAGCCTATTGGCTACTGTCTACAACTGTAAGGGTACAGCCTATTGGCTACTGTCTACAACTGTCAGGGTACAGCCTATTGGCTACTGTCTACAACTGTCAGGGTACAGCCTATTGGCTACTGTCTACAACTGTCAGGGTACAGCCTATTGGCTACTGTCTACAACTGTCAGGGTACAGCCTATTGGCTACTGTCTACAACTGTCAGGGTACAGCCTATTGGCTACTGTCTACAACTGTCAGGGTACAGCCTATTGGCTACTGTCTACAACTGTAAGGGTACAGCCTATTGGCTACTGTCTAAAACTGTCAGGGTACATCCTATTGGCTACTGTCTAAAACTGTAAGGGTACAGCCTATTGGCTACTGTCTATAACTGTCAGGGTACAGCCTATTGGCTACTGTCTACAACTGTCAGGGTACAGCCTATTGGCTACTGTCTACAACTGTCAGGGTACAGCCTATTGGCTACTGTCTACAACTGTAAGGGTACAGCCTATTGGCTACTGTCTACAACTGTCAGGGTACAGCCTATTGGCTACTGTCTACAACTGTCAGGGTACAGCCTATTGGCTACTGTCTAAAACTGTAAGGGTACAGCCTATTGGCTACTGTCTACAACTGTCAGGGTACAGCCTATTGGCTACTGTCTACAACTGTCAGGGTACATCCTATTGGCTACTGTCTACAACTGTCAGGGTACAGCCTATTGGCTACTGTCTACAACTGTCAGGGTACAGCCTATTGGCTACTGTCTACAACTGTCAGGGTACAGCCTATTGGCTACTGTCTACAACTGTCAGGGTACAGCCTATTGGCTACTGTCTACAACTGTCAGGGTACAGCCTATTGGCTACTGTCTACAACTGTCAGGGTACATCCTATTGGCTACTGTCTACAACTGTCAGGGTACAGCCTATTGGCTACTGTCTACAACTGTCAGGGTACAGCCTATTGGCTACTGTCTACAACTGTCAGGGTACAGCCTATTGGCTACTGTCTACAACTGTCAGGGTACAGCCTATTGGCTACTGTCTACAACTGTCAGGGTACAGCCTATTGGCTACTGTCTACAACTGTCAGGGTACATCCTATTGGCTACTGTCTACAACTGTCAGGGTACAGCCTATTGGCTACTGTCTACAAACTGTCAGGGTACAGCCTATTGGCTACTGTCTACAACTGTCAGGGTACAGCCTATTGGCTACTACTGTCTACAACTGTCAGGGTACAGCCTATTGGCTACTGTCTAAAACTGTCAGGGTACAGCCTATTGGCTACTGTCTACAACTGTCAGGGTACAGCCTATTGGCTACTGTCTACAACTGTCAGGGTAGGCCTATTGGCTACTGTCTACAACTGTCAGGATACAGCCTATTGGCTACTGTCTACAACTGTCAGGGCTACAGCCTCAGTGGCTACTAGTAAACATAGGTTCCGGAAGTGAAGCACAAAATTCTCAAAACTTTCAAGTTTCAAATAGGACTCACTAGTCTAAAATGTTGCTCTGTACTCCTACTAAAATTACTGGGAACATTGATGCCAACCATTTGAACTAGTTAGTCATGTCAAAACTAGAATAAGCTTTCAAACTGATGGCTACTGATCCCGTTTGTCACGATCAGCCTATTGGCTACTACTACTGTAAGGCGCAGCGTTGAATGCAGGATAATACATATTGGCTACTGTCTATACTCGACAAACAACAAATGGACTCTGTAGTAACTGTCATAAAAAAAAACATTCCAATATTACAAGTCTACAAAAAAATGAATGCCTAACTACTAGCTAAGTATGACTCCCAAAGAGAGCTACTGTACAGCCGTCATACTGATTGGGAGCACAGTGGCTAACATAGTCTACAACTGTAGTCAGAACATAAACAAATAAAAAACTCACACTACTGGCTCAAACATACTACAGTCCCCAGAGCCAGGCTGTAGTGACAGTACCCCCCCAGCCTAATGGGCTACTGACTCCTCTTGTAAGGGTAACCTAAAACTAACACAGTCAGGGACTGTATGGCTACTGGCACAGCCAGCTTGGGTACTGGACTCCGGGTACAGCCTATCCCTACTGTCTGACAACTGTCAGGGTAAGTACCTATTGGCTAACTGTCTCAATGGCCCCGCTGGCCGGACTGGACTACACTGGTCAGACTCCTATTGGAAGTAGCTGTCTAAAACTAACTCAGACTCAATGGGAAGTAGCTACTGGAACTAACTCAGACTCAATGGGAAGTAGCTACTAAAACTAACTCAGACTCAATGGGAAGTAGCTACTAAAACTAACTCAGACTCAATGGGAAGTAGCTACTAAAACTACTTGGACTCAATGGGAAGTAGCTACTAAAACTAACTCAGGCTCAATGGGAAGTAGCTACTTGGTAACTCAGACTCAATGGGAAGTAGCTACTAAAACTAAGGCTACAACTCAACTGGGCGGGGAGCAGCAATGGGAACTCAGACTACTAAAGACTAAACTCACCTAGACTTGGTGGGAAGGAGCTACTAAAACTGGAAGACTCAATGGGAAGTACGACTAAAACTACTCAGACTCAATGGGAAGTAGGGGGCATCACCAATGGGCTACTAAACGCACTAACTCAGACTCAATGGGGGAGTAGCTACTAAAACTAACTCAGACTCAATGGGACGTAGCTACTAAAACTAACTCAGACTCAATGGGAAGTAGCTACCTACTAAAAACGCACTCTACTGACTACTGATAAAACTACTAAAACTAACTCAGACTCAATGGGAAGTAGCTACTAAAACTAACTCAGACTCAATGGGAAGTAGCTACTAAAACTAACTCAGACTCAATGGGGAGTAGCTACTAAAACTAACTCAGACTCAATGGGAAGTAGCTACTAAAACTAACTCAGACTCAATGGCTAGTAGCTACTAAAACTAACTCAGTAAAACTAACTCCTATTGGCTAACTGTCTAAAACTGCGTTAACACTAACTAAAACTAACTGGGAAGTAGCTCCTAAAACTGTACCTCAGACTCAATGGGAAGTAGCTACTAAAACTAACAGACTCAATGGGAAGTAGCTACTAAAACTAACTCAGACTCAATGTCAGGGAAGTAGCTACACTCGAACTGTACTCCACTCAATGGGAAGTAGCTACTCCTCTAACTCAGACTCAATGGGTAGGTAGCTACTACAACTGTCAGACTCAATGGGAAGTAGCTACTAAAACTAACTCAGACTCAATGGGAAGTATTACTAAACTAACTCAGACTCAATGATCAAGTAGCTAACTAAACTAACTCAGACTCAATGGGAAGTAGCTACTAAAACTAACTCAGACTCAATGGAAGACTACTAAACTAACTCAGACTAATGGAAGTAGCTAACTAAAACTAAGTCAGACTCAATGGGAAGTAGCTACTAAAACTAACTCAGACTCAATGGGAAGTAGCTACTAAAACTAACTCAGACTCAATTAGAAGTAGCTACTAAAACTAACTCAGACTCAATGGGAAGTAGCTACTAAAAACTCCTCAGACTCAATGGGAAGTAGCTACTAAAACTAACTCAGACTCAATGGGAAGTAGCTACTAAAACTAACTCAGACTCAATGGGATGGTACTAAAATGCAGGGCACTACTCAAGGGAAGTAGCTACTAAAACTAACTCAGACTCAATGGGAAGTAGCTACTAAAACTAACTCAGACTCAATGGGAAGTAGCTGAAAAACTTTCTCAACGGCAGAGCTACTAAGATCCAATAGGACCAATGGGATAGCTACTAAAACTAACTCAGACTCAACGGCAGTAGCTAGGAAACTATCCAATAGGACCTCATAGCTGAAGGCTCTTTCTCAATGGCATAGCTAGGAAAGATCCAATAGGACTCAAGTTGAAGGCTCTTTCGTTGGAATGTAAGTGTTTTGGAATGACTTAGGAAATGTTAGCACTAAAACTAACTCAGACTCAATGGGAAGTACTAGTCTAAAACTAACTCAGACTCAATGGGAAGTAGCTACTAAAAACTAAGACTCATTGTAGAATAATAGTGAAGAAATCAAAAACTATGAAATAACACATATGGAATCATGTAGTAACCCCCTAAAAAATACTCAGATATAAGTAGCTACAAAAAAAAAATCAGACTCAATGGCCCTTGAAAAGTATACTAAAAATATAAAATGACATATGAAAACTATACACAGTGTGGGAAGTAGCTATTAAAACTAACTCAGAATCAATGGAGTAGCACCCCCAAGTTGACTTCAATGGGAACAGTTGTGTGAAAACTGGCTGGATGACTCAATGGGAAGTAGCTACTAAAACTAACTCAGACTCAATGGAAATTGTTGAGCAAAAAAAACTCCAGCTCAATGGGAAGTTGCAGTACTTGACACAAACTCAGACTCAATGGGAAGTAGCTTGACAAAACTAACTCAGACTCTGGGAAGTAGCTACTAAAACTAACTCAGACTCAATGGGAAGTAGCTACTAAAACTAACTCAGACTCAATGGAAGTAGCTACTAAAACTAACTCAGACTCAATGGGAAGTAGCTACTAAAACTAACTCAGACTCAATGGGAAGTAGCTACTAAAACTAACTCAGACTCAATGGGAAGTAGCTACTAAAACTAACTCAGACTCAATGGGAAGTAGCTACTAAAACTAACTCAGACTCAATGGGAAGTAGCTACTAAAACTAACTCAGACTCAATGGGAAGTAGCTACTAAAACTAACTCAGACTCAATGGGAAGTAGCTACTAAAACTAACTCAGACTCAATGGGAAGTAGCTACTAAAACTAACTCAGACTCAATGGGAAGTAGCTACTAAAACTAACTCAGACTCAATGGGAAGTAGCTACTAAAACTAACTCAGACTCAATGGGAAGTAGCTACTAAAACTAACTCAGACTCAATGGGAAGTAGCTACTAAAACTAACTCAGACTCAATGGGAAGTAGCTACTAAAACTAACTCAGACTCAATGGGAAGTAGCTACTAAAACTAACTCAGACTCAATGGGAAGTAGCTACTAAAACTAACTCAGACTCAATGGGAAGTAGCTACTAAAACTAACTCAGACTCAATGGGAAGTAACTACTAAAAACTAACTCAGACTCAATGGGAAGTAAAACTAACTCAGACTAAAACTAACTCAGACTCAATGAAAATGTACCATTATTAACTCAGTAAACAGTGAAATACTACTAAGAACTCAGACTCAATGGGAAGTAGCTAACAGAAAACTAACTCAGGTGGTCAATAGCTCAATGTACGGTAGTTTCCTGGTAAGAAACAACAAAAACTGTCAATCAAAAACCAACTAACCTGTAGCATGGGAAGTTTGACACACCCACTCCTTTTCCACACAGCCCACTACTTTCCTTTCGACACACCCACTCCTTTTCCACACGCCCACTACTTTCCTTTCGAACACCCACTCCTTTTCCTTTCACACCCACCTACTTTCCTTTCGACACACCCACTCCTTTTCCACACGCCCACTACTTTCCTTTCGACACACCCACTCCTTTTCCACACGCCCACTACTTTTCCTTTCGCCCACCCACTTTTTTCCACACGCCCACTACTTTCCTTTCGACACACACCCACTCCTTTTCCACACGCCCACTACTTTCCTTTCGACACACACCCACTCCTTTTCCACACGCCCACTACTTTCCTTTCGACACACACCCACTCCTTTCTACACGCCCACTACTTTCCTTTCGACACACCCACTCCTTTTCCACACGCCCCCACTACTTTCCTTTCGACACACCCCACTCCTTTTCCACACGCCCACTACTTTCCTTTCGACACACCCACTCCTTTCCACACGCCACTACTTTCCTTTCGACACACCCACTCCTTTTCCACACGCCCACTACTTTCCTTTCGACACACCCACTCCTTTTCCACACGCCCACTACTTTCCTTTCGACACACCCACTCCTTTTCCACACGCCCACTACTTTCCTTTCGACACACCCACTCCTTTTCCACACGCCCACTACTTTCCTTTCGACACACCCACTCCTTTTCCACACGCCCACTACTTTCCTTTCGACACACCCACTCGGCCATACTCCGTTCGCCATATTTGGATGCAGCTACCCCCTTTTCAGTGGAAAGCCAAAAGGTGGTTCCACCCAGAGCCATGTGTTTAGACTGAGCCAGCTCACAGTACAATTCCACCCTATCCGCTTACGGGTTAACGTTTTGGTTGGCCAACAATATTTTAAGACTATTTTAATGCCTGTCTGTTTAGTGGTCCTTGCTTGATGTTGCTGAACCCTTATTGGGAGGTGGCTAACTAGTCTGTATATTCCACTGATTCATATGGATACCAGTCCATTCATTGGCTGTCTGTTTAGTGGTCCTTGCTTGATGTTGCTGAACCCTTATTGGGAGGTGGCTAACTAGTCTGTATATTCCACTGATTCATATGGATACCAGTCCATTCATTGGCTGTCTGTTTAGTGCTCCTTGCTTGATGTTGCTGAACCCTTATTGGGAGGTGGCTAACTAGTCTGTATATTCCACTGATTCATATGGATACCAGTCCATTCATTGGCTGTCTGTTTAGTGGTCCTTGCTTGATGTTGCTGAACCCTTATTGGGAGGTGGCTAACTAGTCTGTATATTCCACTGATTCATATGGATACCAGTCCATTCATTGGCTGTCTGTTTAGTGGTCCTTGCTTGATGTTGCTGAACCCTTATTGGGAGGTGGCTAACTAGTCTGTATATTCCACTGATTCATATGGATACCAGTCCATTCATTGGCTGTCTGTTTAGTGGTCCTTGCTTGATGTTGCTGAACCCTTATTGGGAGGTGGCTAACTAGTCTGTATATTCCACTGATTCATATGGATACCAGTCCATTCATTGGCTGTCTGTTTAGTGGTCCTTGCTTGATGTTGCTGAACCCTTATTGGGAGGTGGCTAACTAGTCTGTATATTCCACTGATTCATATGGATACCAGTCCATTCATTGGCTGTCTGTTTAGTGGTCCTTGCTTGATGTTGCTGAACCCTTATTGGGAGGTGGCTAACTAGTCTGTATATTCCACTGATTCATATGGATACCAGTCCATTCATTGGCTGTCTGTTTAGTGCTCCTTGCTTGATGTTGCTGAACCCTTATTGGGAGGTGGCTAACTAGTCTGTATATTCCACTGATTCATATGGATACCAGTCCATTCATTGGCTGTCTGTTTAGTGGTCCTTGCTTGATGTTGCTGAACCCTTATTGGGAGGTGGCTAAACTAGTCTGTATATTCCACTGATTCATATGGATACCAGTCCATTCATTGCACTGATTCATATGTCTGTTGGCTGTCTGTTTAGTGGTCCTTGCTTGATGTTGCTGAACCCTTATTGGGAGGTGGCTAACTAGTCTGTATATTCCACTGATTCATATGGATACCAGTCGGCTGTAAAAGTGGTAAAAACAGATGTTGAAAAAGCATATAACTGTAGCTATGTGGTCTTTACTTGATGTGGTGAGCAGCATAGAGTGTATAGTCCTTTAGTCTCTATGGACCAGATGGTAGTGTACAGTTCAGAGATGGCTTGATGTGGTGAGCAGCATAGAGTGTATAGTCCTTTAGTCTCTATGGGCCAGATGGTAGTGTACAGTTCAGAGATGGCTTGATGTGGTGTGCAGCATAGAGTGTATAGTCCTTTAGTCTCTATGGACCAGATGGTAGTGTACAGTTCAGAGATGGCTTGATGTGGTGAGCAGCATAGAGTGCATAGTCCTTTAGTCTCTATGGACCAGATGGTAGTGTACAGTTCAGAGATGGCTTGATGTGGTGAGCAGCATAGAGTGTATAGTCCTTTAGTCTCTATGGGCCAGATGGTAGTGTACAGTTCAGAGATGGCTTGATGTGGTGAGCAGCATAGAGGGCATAGTCCTTTAGTCTCTATGGACCAGATGGTAGTGTACAGCTCAGAGATGGCTTGATGTGGTGAGCAGCATAGAGTGTATAGTCCTTTAGTCTCTATGGACCAGATGGTAGTGTACAGTTCAGAGATGGCTTGATGTGGTGTGCAGCATAGAGTGTATAGTCCTTTAGTCTCTATGGACCAGATGGTAGTGTACAGTTCAGAGATGGCTTGATGTGGTGTGCAGCATAGAGTGTATAGTCCTTTAGTCTCTATGGACCAGATGGTAGTGTACAGTTCAGAGATGGCTTGATGTGGTGAGCAGCATAGAGTGTATAGTCCTTTAGTCTCTATGGACCAGATGGTAGTGTACAGTTCAGAGATGGCTTGTTGTGGTGAGCAGCATAGAGGGCATAGTCCTTTAGTCTCTATGGGCCAGATGGTCGGTTGGTGAGGGCCACAGCATGGGGAAAGAAACTGTTGAGGGTGAAAAATATTTAAGTCCTTTAGTTTTTACCGGGGAAATTTAGGAGGTTTTTTTTTTAGCAAAAGGGGGTTTTTTCCCTTTAGTTCTAGGGAAGGTAGGTCGCAAATTTAGGGGGGTGAGGCCTGGTTTTAAAGTTTTTTTGGGGGGAAGAAAGTTAGAGATTTTTTAGGAAGGGAGTTAGCCTTTTTTTTGGGAAAAGATGGATTTGTTCAGAAAGAGGGTTATTTGGGGGCGGGAAGATTTTGCCTTTTCTGGGCCCAAATGGGGAAAAAACCCAGAGGGGAAAAAAATTTCAAATTTAAGATTAAATTAAAATTTTTTTTAAAAAAAATTTTAAAAAAAATGGTTTTTTTAAAAAGGGAAATTTTAACAGATTAATTTAACCTTTTTCAGGGGAAAGATAGTGTATTAAAATTTTTTTTTTTCCCAAAAAGAAAAAAATTCCGGGCCAATCCCTTTTTAAAAAAAGGGGCATTTTTTTTTAAAAAAACCCCCCCTTTTTTTTGGGGCCCCAAAAAAAAAAAATTTTTTTTTTTTCCCGGCCAAAACGTTAAAAAACCCAAAAAAAAAAAAAAAAAAAAAAACCCCAATTTTTAAAAAAAAAATTTTTAAAAAAAATTGGGAAAAATTCGAAAAAAAAACCCAAAACAATAAAAATTTTAAAAAAAAAATTTTTTTAAATCCAAAAATAATTAAATTTGTTGTGGGGGTTTTTTTTGACAAACTTAAAAAAAATTTGGAATAATTTTTTTTTGGGGGCTATTTTATTTTTCCAAAAAATTTTATTATTTTAGGCGGGAAAGGCGCCAAAAACTACCACCCAAAAAAAAAGGGGCCCCCCAGCGACTGTAAAAATTTTGTTTTTTTTTCCCTTAAAAGGGTGAGTAGGTAAAAAGGTTTTTGCCCGGGATTTTCCAAAATTAAATGGTTGGGTTTGAAAAAAAAAACGGGCAATCTAAAAAAAAAAACTAAAATTTTTAAAATTTATCCCCCA
>CM072257.1:8244329-8263761 GCA_036851935.1 Coregonus suidteri | reverse complement strand
ATTGATTTTATTTAACTTTTTTTAAAATAGCAAGTCATTTAAAGCCCTTTTTATTTACAATGACTGCCTCACCGGCCAAACCCGGACGCCCTGGGCCAATGGAAAAGCCCCTAGGGATTCCCAATCAGTCCGGTTTTGATACAGCGGGAAATCAACCAGGGGGTCTTAGTGACCCCTCAAGCACGAATGCATTCCTTGACCGCTGCCCACTCGGGACCCCAAAGTATTACCATTAATTTTTTTTGGGCAAAAAAATCTAAAAATACAACCAAAAACAAACGCAAAGCACCCAACCCCTTTGTAAGTCACAAGTTTGATTTGGCCCTGCTTCTAGAATATGGGACCAAAACTTTTCACATATAAGTGAACCGCTGCACCACTCGGGAGCCCCACTATTAGGAAGGTGTTCTTAATGTTTTTGTCCACTCTGTGTATGTTTTTCATGTGTCATTTATATGTCAATTATCTTTTGATGACAAAAGATTTGTTTTTGGTATATATATATATATATATATATATATATATATATATATATATATATTTAGGGGGTAGATTTGTTGAACACTTTTTGGGTTACTAGATGATTCCATATGTATTATTTCATAGTTTTGATGTCTTCACTATTATTCTACAATGTAGAAAATAGTAAAAATAAAGAAAAACCCTTGAATGAGTATGTGTTCTAAAACTATTGTATCAACCACCCCCTCATAACTAATATATCAACATTGTATCAACCACCCCCTCATAACTAATATATCAACATTGTATCAACCACCCCCTCATAACTAATATATCAACATTGTATCAACCACCCCCTCATAACTAATATATCAACATTGTATCAACCACCCCTCATAATAAATCAACATTGTATCAAACCACCCCCTCATAACTAATATATCAACAACCACAACCACCCATCATAACTAATATATCAACATTGTATCAACCACCCCCTCATAACTAATATATCAACATTGTATCAACCACCCCCCTCATAACTAATATATCATCATTGTATCAACCACCCCATCATAACTAATATATCAACATTGTATCAACCACCCCCTCATAACCAATATATCAACATTGTATCAACCACCCCCCTCATAACTAATATATCACATTGTATCAACCACCCCCTCATAACTAATATATCAACATTGTATCAACCACCCCCTCATAACTAAGATATCATCATTGTATCAACCACCCCATCATAACTAATATATCAACATTGTATCAACCACCCCCTCATAACTAATATATCAACATTGTATCAACCACCCCCTCATAACCAATATATCAACATTGTATCAACCACCCCATCATAATTTTACATTTACATTTAGTCATTTAGCAGACGCTCTTATCCAGAGCGACTTACAGGAGCAATTAGGGTTAAGTGCCTTGCTCAAGGGCACATCGACAGATTTTTCACCTAGTCGGCTCGGGGATTAGAACCAGCGACCTTTCGGTTACGACCTTTCGGTTACTGGCACAACGCTCTTAACCACTAAGCTACCTGCCGCCCCATAATGCCCACATTCATCTGACACACACTAATGTCAGATACTGTTTATATTCCAATGAACAATTAGCCTACCAAACATAATTAGTGATTCTAATGAAACTCATATAGGCCTTTTTTATTATTGTGTAATTGTTACTCCAATTTCTAATGGACAGATATTGGATTCCATCAAAGAACTCTGGTTAAATGTAGTGCACTTTCAAGGGAATAGCGTTGCATTTGGAACAAAATGATCCAGTACCTTTGTCCATTGAACAAACATTGTTCCAGTACAAAGACAGTGATCCAAACAGAATGTTGTAGACTAACTATATTGGAAAAGGCCCAGGTAAAATGAACAGCTGTATATATCAAACTGTGAGACTAAGAATGAGCTGTTTTCTAATATTGCACCAACGTTTTATATCAGGACCTCGGACAGCTGTTGCTAGCGAGCGCAGGAGAAATGCAAGGCATGCAGTGCTGAGTTCAGCACCGCGGCAGCGGAGAATGGAGAGCGCCACTAACGACAAATAGGAAGACCACAAGATGGTCTTTGTCTTCTGTAAACATTGCACTTTGAAATGAGGATATGAATCTGTGATTTTCAACCATCTGACCTGCTGCTGTCTGATTCATATCATCTGATTCAGTTTGTTCTCTACTGTATCAACTGATTGACTCTGTATGGGTTGCTTTGGCTGAAAGAACAACACGTTTGATCAGGAGCCCATAGACTATGGAACTTGGAATTGAACAATCTATACAGTAAATAGCATTTGATCTACTGCATAAGATAATTAGCTATGTGCAATCTGTTAGAGGAACAGGCAGAGGCTAAAGGTCAAGAATGGACAGAGAGTGATTTAAAACGCAGATATTTAATAACATAATAAAAGGAATCAATTCAAACATAAAGCATAAAGCATAACCTGATAATAGTGAACCAATGAAAGGAGGCCTACTGAGTCCAAGTGGCCACATAAATAACACTACAAAGTGTTTTATGAACACTTCCTAAGTCATTCCAAAACACTTTTATGACCCAACGAAAGAGCCTTCAGCTATGAGGTCCTATTTGATCTTTCCTAGCTCTGCCGTTGAGAAAGAGCCTTCAGCTATGAGGTCCTATTGGATCTTTCCTAGCTCTGCCGTTGAGAAAGAGCCTTCAGCTATGAGGTCCTATTGGATCTTTCCTAGCTCTGCCGTTGAGAAAGAGCCTTCAGCTATGAGGTCCTATTTGATCTTTCCTAGCTATGCCGTTGAGAAAGAGCCTTCAGCTATGAGGTCCTATTGGATCTTTCCTAGCTCTGCCGTTGAGAAAGAGCCTTCAGCTATGAGGTCCTATTGGATCTTTCCTAGCTCTGCCGTTGAGAAAGAGCCTTCAGCTATGAGGTCCTATTGGATCTTTCCTAGCTCTGCCGTTGAGAAAGAGCCTTCAGCTATGAGGTCCTATTGGATCTTTCCTAGCTCTGCCGTTGAGAAAGAGCCTTCAGCTATGAGGTCCTATTGGATCTTTCCTAGCTCTGCCATTGAGAAAGAGCCTTCAGCTATGAGGTCCTATTGGATCTTTCCTAGCTCTGCCGTTGAGAAAGAGCCTTCAGCTATGAGGTCCTATTGGATCTTTCCTAGCTCTGCCGTTGAGAAAGAGCCTTCAGCTATGAGGTCCTATTGGATCTTTCCTAGCTATGCCATTGAGGCGCTGAAAAATCAATCACACCTGGAACACGGCCCTGCATCATCACCATTATGGGTGTCGTTTGCACCATCCAAAAACAATCCATTGCAATTTTCAAACGGGATCAGTGGGCATCATTTGAAAGCTTATTCTATTGCCAACATGACTAACTAAGTTCAAATGGTTGGCATCAATGTTCCCTCGAATTTTGGGGAGCCCAGAGCACATTTTAGGTCTTGTGAGCGGAAACTTGAAAGTTTTGAGAATTTTGTGCAACTTCTGGAACGTGTTTACAGTAAACACTGAGGCTGTACCCTGACAGTTGTAGACAGTAGCCAATAGGCTGTACCCTGACAGTTGTAGACAGTAGCCAATAGGATGTACCCTGACAGTTGTAGACAGTAGCCAATAGGATGTACCCTTACAGTTGTAGACAGTAGCCAATAGGCTGTACCCTGACAGTTGTAGACAGTAGCCAATAGGCTGTACCCTGACAGTTGTAGACAGTAGCAAATAGGCTGTACCCTGACAGTTGTAGACAGTAGCCAATAGGCTGTACCCTGACAGTTGTAGACAGTAGCCAATAGGCTGTACCCTGACAGTTGTAGACAGTAGCCAATAGGCTGTACCCTGACAGTTGTAGACAGTAGCCAATAGGCTGTACCCTGACAGTTGTAGACAGTAGCCAATAGGCTGTACCCTGACAGTTGTAGACAGTAGCCAATAGGCTGTACCCTGACAGTTGTAGACAGTAGCCAATAGGCTGTACCCTGACAGTTGTAGACAGTAGCCAATAGGCTGTATCCTGACAGTTGTAGACAGTAGCCAATAGGATGTAACCTTACAGTTGTAGGCAGTAGCCAATAGGATGTACCCTGACAGTTGTAGACAGTAGCCAATAGGCTGTACCCTTACAGTTGTAGACAGTAGCCAATAGGCTGTACCCTTACAGTTTTAGACAGTAGCCAATAGGTTATTGTGTCTATCTGAGCATAATGTAGGCCTACCAACAAAACCAATGGAGTAAATCCCAGAACATTTTCACATGGAAATAACTTTTGATTTCTATGATAGAGCCTGCAGTAGCCTATATCTGGGGTTTCAATGAAGGCCTACATTGAATGAGACTTTTAAAAACGTTTTCACATTATGAAGGGCTTGACATTAATTATTTCTTACATGGTCTGTAACTTCATGGGCCAAATAGCTGATTGTAAATTGCATTGTATTGTGTTGTATGATGCAAGAAACCACTTTGCAAAATACAATTAATTATTATTACCAGACAGAGAATTAGACAATGTCTCAAAATACAACACTGCCCCTTTAATTAAGACGGAAGCTTTTTCCCTGACTGGCTTTTCAAAGACAGCTTGAAATGTAGCCTAGACGTTTTGTGCTCTTGTAGGGAGCAGTAACTCCTCATTGCCGACCTGTACTTATCTATAACGGGGATAATATCTCGCTAGAAAAGAATGTCGACAAATGCGCTCCGATCTGAGCTGATCCCGCCAGTAGAATTCTACTCCGTTGCGCTCTGGCTCTGCCTACAACTAAATCACACACTCAGTCTTGCAAAGTTATATTTGTTTTGGTTTGTTGCATTGAAAAAAGGGGTAATATAATGTTGAATCGATCACAGAAAAGACGTTGATCTGTAATATAGTGCAAACGAATGGGGGCGAACGCAGTGAAGTTCAATGTCTTGCGTCTTTGTGCAGCATGGCATTTCTTCTGCGCAGCAGTCCTGGAGGAAGTGCACAGCTTAGAGAGGACATTGGTTGGCATGCATATGCTCCATGAACGTTTCACCGGTAAATTATGAAGAATGTGCCATATCATTCACGATTGACAGTGATAAATGTGAAGGGAGGGTGAGCAATACATTTGTGCGTAAAGTATAGATTAAACTGGAGAACCCCAGTCCTCGGCCTTGATCCAGTCATTGTCCCTTGTCTTGCCACTGTCAGACTAGCAAGAAAACATAAAAAGGAAGTCATGTTTTTAAGCAGAAATAGCAAATAAATAACTCTATATTTAATCGTGAGCAAGTTGTGGACCTATTCCTTACAAAGGGTTTTATGATTTTTGGTTGCACCTTGTCTCACGTCGGTCTGACGCCTTCTTCTCCTCTCAAATACTGTCTTTGTTTTAAACTACTGTGTCTTGCTAAAGTATTCAGACCCCTTGGATTTCTTCATATTTTATTGGGTTACAAAGTCGGATTAAAATTGATTTAATTGTAATGTCAAAGTGGAAGATCTTTTAAAAAAATAGATTAATACAAATTAGATATAGTAATTGCATAAGTATTCAGCCCTTTTGTTTAAGCTTAAATTAGTCCAGGAGTAACATTCAACTTAACAAATCACATAATAAGTTACCTGGACTCACTCTGTGAAATAATAGTGGTTGTTATGATTTTTGAATGACTACCCCTTCCTCTGTCCCCCATACATATAGCATCTGGAAGGTCCCTCAGTCAAGTATTGAATTTCAAGCACAGATTAAACTACAAAGACCAGGGAGCTTTTCGAAAGCCTCATAAAGAAGGGCAGTGATTGGTTGATGGGTAACAATAACAAATCAGACACTGAATAGCTCTTTAAGCATGGTCAAGTTAATAAATATGTATTAAACCACCCAGACACATCAAAGATACAGTCGTCCTTCTGAACTGAGCTGCAGGACAGGAATGAAACTGCTCAGGGATGTTACCATGAGGCCATTGGTGATTTTAAAACAGTTACAGAGTTCAATGGCTGTGATGGGAGAAAAATGAGGAAGGATCAACAACATTGTAGTGACTCCACAATAATGACTTTGATGACAGATTGAAAAGAAGGATAGAAATATATAGAATAGAAATACTCCCAAACATGCATCTGGTACAACAAGGAACTAAAGTAATACTGTAAGAAACACCCTGCAAAGGAATACATGTTTTGGCCTAAATGAAAGCCTTATGTTTGGGGCAAATCCAACATAACACATTCCTGAGACACTGGGAGAGGAATACACCTTTCAGCAGGACAATAACCTACAACGCAAAGCCAAATCTAAACTGGAGTTGCTTACCAAGAAGACAGTGAATGTTCCTGAGTGGCCAAGTTAAAGTTTTGACTTAAATCTCATTGAAAATCCATGGTAAGACTTGAAACTGCTGTCATGAGCCCCAACATCTTGACAGAGTTATTTAACCCACGCTACAGACGGCTATATCAGTGTGTTAATAAAGGACTAGTAAAGGCTCAGTAAATACAGTCACAATCATTTCAATGTACTGCAGATGACTTACCTCCTTGGAAGTTCTACTGGCAAGAATTTCTAGAATGGGGGAAATAGTTTGTCCCGGATGCACTGGACACTGAAACAATAAATGAAGTCATTAAATCACCCCCATCTGAACATGAATCAAGTGCCAGTCATTAGCAGTATTAACTTTATATCTCCACCTAGCCTTAGACTATGCCAGCCTCCTGCTAAGTAGGGGATCATCAATCACGGACATTTTTGTGTTCATTGATTAAAAACATTAAAGTTATTGACATCAATAAGACTTATGAATAAACAAAGTATTCAGACCCCTTGACTTTTCCCACATTATTATTGCAGGAAAATAAACTCACAACAAAATCATTATTTTACAAGTTAATGGCGAGCTAATTACAGAAAATAGCTCACGGTTGTGAGTGTGACGAAATAAAAGCAGGGCATTCTAGCAGAGGATTTTATAACTTGGACACTGTCTCGTTGGCCTAACATTATATCCTAATTTGACTTTGGTGCAGGTCATGTTGTTCTTCACATTACCATCTCTGGTAAACACACACACTATATCAAACAAAATCTAAGTTTATGTGTCACATGAACAGGATGAATAAGGTGTAAACGGTACACTGAAATGGTTACTCGCATAGTGGAGTCTTTTGTTTAGACATGTAGCTAGCTAGCTAGCTAGCTAAACAATGAACCATAATCCCAAATCATAACGTTACTACCCTGCATGAATCTGCTGGTTGCTAACCAACCAGGTTCAATGTTAGCTAGCTAACAATAGGCTATAACTAGCAATGCAAATGGCTCTGATATACACATTTTATTACTAAACAAATCATACACACAATGTTAGCTAGCGAGCCAGCAAGCTAACGTTAGCTAGCTAACAGTACGCTTTAACTTGCAATGAAAACGACTTTCTGACTAAATTAGAAAAGTATATAATATCTGAAAATGTAGCTAGCTAGAATCTCATACTCGTTATACATAAATGAACGCTTCTCCCTCTCTGTCACGGATGCCATGGTTGCCCTTAGTTTGAAGACGTAATCCGGAGACAGGTGTTTCATACAACAGCCTTCTGTGTTCTCTTTTCAAGTTCCTCTGCATATTTGCAATCAAAAGCCAGAATTTTCTCCATCTCCTTAGCTATCATAATCTGCTGCTTCCACCGAGCATTCCACTGATTTCAAAACGTGTTCCTCCAGAAAGTGGAGAGCAACAAGTTGCAGTTCTACGTGATATATACAGTGGGGAAAAAAAGTATTTAGTCAGCCACCAATTGTGCAAGTTCTCCCACTTAAAAAGATGAGAGAGGCCTGTAATTTTCATCATAGGTACACGTCAACTATGACAGACAAAATGAGAATTTTTTTCTCCAGAAAATCACATTGTAGGATTTTTTATGAATTTATTTGCAAATTAAGGTGGAAAATAAGTATTTGGTCAATAACAAAAGTTTCGCAATACTTTGTTATATACCCTTTGTTGGCAATGACACAGGTCAAAAGTTTTCTGTAAGTCTTAACAAGGTTTTCACACCCTGTTGCTGGTATTTTGGCCCATTCCTCCATGCAGATCTCCTCTAGAGCAGTGATGTTTTGGGGCTGTCGCTGGGCATCACGGACTTTCAAACTCCCTCCAAAGATTTTCTATGGGGTTGAGATCTGGAGACTGGCTAGGACACTCCAGGACCTTGAAATGCTTCTTACGAAGCCACTCCTTCGTTGTCCGGGCGGTGTGTTTTGGGATCATTGTCATGCTGAAAGACCCAGCCACGTTTCATCTTCAATGCCCTTGCTGATGGAAGGAGGTTTTCACTCAAAATCTCACGATACATGGCCCCATTCATTCTTTCCTTTACACGGATCAGTCGTCCTGGTCCCTTGGCAGAAAAACAGCCCCAAAGCATGATGTTTCCACCCCCATGCTTCACAGTAGGTATGGGTGTTCTTTGGATGCAACTCAGCATTCTTTGTCCTCCAAACACGACGAGTTGAGTTTTTACCAAAAAGTTATATTTTGGTTTCATCTAACCATATGACATTCTCTCCCAATCCTCTTCTGGGTCATCCAAATGCACTCTAGCAAACTTCAGACAGGCCTGGACATGTACTGGCTTAAGCAGGGGGACACGTCTTGCACTGCAGGATTTGAGTCCCTGGCGGCGTAGTGTGTTACTGATGGTAGGCTTTGTTACTTTGGTCCCAGCTCTCTGCAGGTCATTCACTAGGTCCCCCCGTGTGGTTCTGGGATTTTTGCTCACCGTTCTTGTGATCATTTTGACCCCACGGGGTGAGATCTTGCGTGGAGCCCCAGATCGAGGGAGATTATCAGTGGTCTTGTATGTCTTCCATTTACTAATAATTGCTCCCACAGTTGATTTCTTCAAACCAAGCTGCTTACATATTGCAGATTCAGTCTTCCCAGCCTGGTGCAGGTCTACAATTTTGTTTCTGGTGTCCTTTGACAGCTCTTTGGTCTTGGCCATAGTGGAGTTTGGAGTGTGACTGTTTGAGGTTGTGGACAGGTGTCTTTTATACTGATAACAAGTTCAAACAGGTGCCATTAATACAGGTAACGAGTGGAGGACAGAGGAGCCTCTTAAGAAGAAGTTACAGGTCTGTGAGAGCCAGAAATCTTGCTTGTTTGTAGGTGACCAAATACTTATTTTCCACCATAATTTGCAAATAAATTCATTAAAAATCCTACAATGTGATTTTCTGGATTATTTTTCTCAATTTGTCTGTCATAGTTGACGTGTACCTGATGATGAAAATTACAGGCCTCTCTCATCTTTTTAAGTGGGAGAACTTGCACAATTGGTAGCTGACTAAATACTTTTTTCCCCCACTGTATATATATATATTTTTTTAAAGCCACGTTAGAAAGGATTACCTACACATACTGACCAGCTCATGTTATAGAGAGAGCCGTGCTACATGGCAGACCAATCCAAACTCATCTCTCGGCATGTCCAGCCCAGCCATTATCTCAGCCAATCATGGCTAGCGGGAAGGTTCCTGTCTTTTTCCAAGGCTAAACCAACTAGGCTCGTAATTTAACAACAGTGTATTTTTTTCTTTTTTTTTTTTATATTTATATATATATATATATATATATATATATATATATATATATATATATAGACAGATGAAACAGTACCCAGGCCAGTGGGATTTGGTTACTTTTTTAAAAATACAGTTTTAGGGATAGTCTCCTTCAGTTGGTTTGTATTTTACAACCTGGTTTGGTTTGTCAGAACACAAGAAATGGGTAGCAAATGTGACCAGTTGTAGTTTCAGGGGGGGAAAGGAGTTGGGTGCAGTTGAATCAGTGAGGGAAACCCATAGTGGACTTGTGATAGTTGAATCAGTGAGGGAAACCCATAGTGGACTTGTGATAGTTGAATCAGTGAGGGAAACCCATAGTGGACTTGTGATAGTTGAATCAGTGAGGGAAAACCATAGTGGACTTGTGATAGTTGAATCAGTGAGGGAAAACCATAGTGGACTTGTGATAGTTGAATCAGTGAGGGAAACCCATAGTGGACTTGTGATAGTTGAATCAGTGAGGGAAACCCATAGTGGACTTGTGATAGTTGAATCAGTGAGGGAAACCCATAGTGGACTTGTGATAGTTGAATCAGTGAGGGAAACCCATAGTGGACTTGTGATAGTTGAATCAGTGAGGGAAACCCATAGTGGACTTGTGATAGTTGTTTGTGTTTCTTCAGCCCAGAGGGAGCGGGCACTCAGTGTCACGCAACTTGGGTTAAGATCCGTTTCTTGCTTTGCTCTTAGGAACAGGACACCATTGAAAGGAGTGTTTTCTTGGGGTAGTGTTAAGTGTGGAAGTGGAGAAATTGAAGTTGAAGATTCCTGGTGTTTGTATTGCCTGCCGTTTTGTGGGACGCAGACCCGGTGGTGAGCGTGGTGAAACAGAGGAGTCACTGTCAGTCCTTTTGAGTTTTTAGTCAGAGTCTTTACCCGACAAAGTCATGTTAGGATATAGAAGTTATCCTGTTAGAGCTTTTGTGCCGAATCCACTGCCCTGTTTCAGGTGCAACGGTTATGGGCATGTCACAGCAGGGTGTAGGAGGGAGATTCCAAGATGTGGGAAGTGTGCAGGAGGGCATGGGACAGAGGATTGTGTAGTTTGGTGGATAAAGTTGTGTGTGTCAATCCAGTCTCTGCTGTAGCCGGCTGCAACCGGGAGACCAATGGGGCGGCGCACAATTGGCCCAGCGTCATCCAGGGTAGGGGAGGGAATGGCCGGCAGGGAGTAGCTCAGTTGGTAGAGCATGGCGTTTGCAATGCCAGGGTTGTGGGTTCGATTCCCACAGGGGGCCAGTATGAAAAAAATAATAATAAGAATAATGCATGCACTAACTGTAAGTCGCTCTGGATAAGAGCGTCTGCTAAATAATGTAAAATGTAAATGTAAATTGTAGGGGTGCCCATGTTGCTGGGGATCGGAAGTGTCCGGTGCGATAGAGGCAGGTTGAGGTGGCCAGAGTCAGAGCAGTGCAGAAGGTGTCGTATGCTGAGGCAGTGAAGAAAGTAGAGGAGGATGGGTCAAGGGTCAAGGGTGAGGGATCCTGAGAGGATTCCTGTAAGGAGTAGATGGGTGATTTGAAGGAGTCAGGCGCAGGAGGGTAAATCACAGAATAACAGGATTTAATGCGTCAAAACAGTCCAGTGAGCAAAACAGGCATACTGGAACCAACAAGGCACACAGGGAAAATAACCCGGCGATACAAAAGGAGCTCCAACGAGCTTCACTATCCTCACAATAAAAACAATCACACACAAAGACAAGGGGGCAGAGGGAACACTTATACAGGTACTGATGAGGGGATATGAACCAGGTGTGTTTATTAAACAAGACAAAACCAATGGAATGATGAGATGAGGAGCGGCAGTGGCTAGAAGGCCGATGACGACGAACGCCGAAGCCTGCCCGAACAAGGAGAGGAGGCAGCTTCGGAGGGAGTCGTGACACAGAGGGATAGGCTGACGAGTGATATATGCTTCATTATAAACTGGGTGGATCGAGCCCTGAATGCTGATTGGCTGAAAGCTGTGGTATATCAGACAGTATACCACGCGTATGACAAAACCTTTTTTTTTACTGCTCTAATTACATTGGTAACCAGTTTATAATAGCAATAAGGCACCTCTGGGGTTTGTGGTATATTGCCAATATCCGCGTTGTGTCGTGCGTAAGAACAGCCCTTAGCCGTGGTATATTGTCCATATACCACACCCCCTAGGGCCTTATTGCTTAAGTCAGTTTGTCTTCTTAGCGTTCAGAAGAGTTCCAGGGTGTGTTGAGTGGTGGTGCCCCGTCCTCCCAGGCCGTTGGCATGGTGCAGGAGCAGATGGGGTCAACGTAGTGGAATGGGGTCGTGGGCTTTAATGAGTTTAGGGTTAGTTGGAAGGGTGTTTATTGTTTACTGTTTTTATAGTAGTATATAATTTTTGCATCATAAAGGATCATGGATATATACTATAGTCCAGTGGGGGGCGATAATGCAACATATTGGAAGTCAACCATCTGAGGCTAGTAGCATCTCTCTCCATTGAATACAGGCTGTTGATGTCATCAACCCTTATCGAATATGCAAACAACGATTACAATAATGAGATGTATCCACCAATCCAAAGAAAGGATAGATGGGAGCTAGACGGCCCACAGTGCTGCTTTGACGACGCCCATTTTTAGGGCGGAGAGACCTGTATTTAGTCAGTATATCCATCATCCTTTATCAAGCATAGAAAACAGCATTGATTTTCTTTTTAACATAAGGCTACTCTATTATAATTATTTCGATGACAAACTGGTTGATTAACAATATTGGGTTTACACGTTTGTTTTTTAAAATAAATAAATGTGGGAAGTGCGAGGTGAGCTGTAGGAATGCTGACACCATTACCCCTCAAACATATGGAAAGAGTATCAATGGAAAATCATCAGGTACTTTCTAACTCCAGGCATAATGGGGAAGATGAGACCAGAAACAACCAGTGAATGCTGGAGAGAATGTGGGGAATTGGCCTCAAACTACCTACAGATTGCTTGGTCTTGTCCTGCAATAATGACATTCTGGAATGTTTTGGACTTTGTAAACAATGTATTCAGATGTTCCCTGGAGTAATGCCTGAAGGATTCCAAAATGCCAACCTGTTGAATATCCTTGTCTGCAGCTAAGACGTAGTACAGAGCGTTGGTTAAATGGTGACATACCTACTATGGAAGAGTGGATTTGTAGAGTGAAAGAAATGTATTTAATGGAAAAGATCACCCATAAAATAAAACTGCAGACAGATTTATGTGAAATAAGATGGGAAACGCTCCTTGTAAATAATATTGTGAAGACATAACACTCATTAGTATCAAAGCAACCAAACGTGATAATTTGATATTACATTTTTTCCATGTATTTTTAGTATTGTTTTAATTATTAATTTATTTACTTTAGTTTCTTAATTCTATAGTTATCTTGTTTGTTGTATACTTGTTGTTATCTCAGATGACCAGCACCTTAATAATAATCACCATACTTACTTCACAAGCACTACTTATACTAGTTGACTGCACATAGCACGTATAGGGGCTGGACACACGTTGACCCACACCCTTCTGTTGTCGTGTATAACTACCACCAGTTAGCAAGTCCAAAATCTCAGAGTTTCCTAGTTCTGACCAGCAGGTGAACGTGGCATGACTCAAGGTACATAGGGAATGGGTATAGGAGCTGGTCTATGATGATGAAGTTTACTCCACTCCCTCTATGATGAATCGCTGTACTGTAAACTTATACTTCAAAACGAATTAAAATATTAAATAATTAAATAAGAATAAATAAATGTGGGACACAAAAATTCACAAAATCTGCTACGATACTTTTTGCATGTTATTACACTAATTGAGTGTTGATAAGGCTTAGGCCCAATGGACCGTAGACTCCTCATCATTTATACCACCATCAACAACAAAGAAACAGTCTGGTGTTTTTCTACAATCTGGCAACACTCAAGATGCGAGACCGATCTCCGATGTAGCCTTGTATAAAATGCATTACCTATATGATGGACAATATTGGGTTAACACGTTTGTTTTTTGACAGAAACATAGGACACAGAACAAGGCAGTTTAGAACACCACTGTCCATCAAGCATTGCTTCAACTTTCAAATGATTGTTCTGAAGTTTGCTAAAAGTTTCCTATGAACGAAGTCGCATAGAAACGTGTCTTTTCCCTCTCTTGTGTGAAGCCCCCAAATTGTTTTAGAGGTCAATCTTTCATGGCCACGATGAAATCTGTGTCTACAACACAGCGAGCCTAGAAGAAGGTGTATAGAAGATGTCATCCGTAAATGGACGTTTGCAAGCTACCGTAGGTCTGGTTTGGGACTTGGAGACAGCAGCAGCTCTGTCCCAGTCTTTCCCTTTTAAGGGTTATGGTTAGGGTAGGGGTTAAGGTTAGGGTAAGGGTTAATGTTAGGGTTTAGGGCCGGGACGTCCCAAGGATCCCAGATAGCACTAACAGAGAGCCACCCCTTAAAGCGTCAATCAGCAGCAGAAACAATAACAAAGTGGGAGCCCCGCCCCTAATTCAGTAAACAGCTGAGGGATGAGCCCCGCCCCTAATTCAGTAAACAGCTGAGGGATGAGCCCCGCCCCTAATTCAGTAAACAGCTGAGGGATGAGCCCCACCCCTAATTCAGTAAACAGCTGAGGGATGAGCCCGCCCCTAATTCAGTAAACAGCTGAGGGATGAGCCCCGCCCCTAATTCAGTAAATAGCTGAGGGATGAGCCCCGCCCCTAATTCAGTAAACAGCTGAGGGATGAGCCCCGCCCCTAATTCAGTAAACAGCTGAGGGATGAGCCCCGCCCCTAATTCAGTAAACAGCTGAGGGATGAGCCCCGCCCCTAATTCAGTAAACAGCTGAGGGATGAGCCCCGCCCCTAATTCAGTAAACAGCTGAGGGATGAGCCCCGCCCTAATTCAGTAAACAGCTGAGGGATGAGCCCCGCCCCTAATTCAGTAAACAGCTGAGGGATGAGCCCCGCCCCTAATTCAGTAAACAGCTGAGGGATGAGCCCCGCCCCTAATTCAGTAAACAGCTGAGGGATGAGCCCCGCCCCTAATTCAGTAAACAGCTGAGGGATGGGGCTCTCTAATTCATAGACAGAGCTAAGGGATGCGAGGACTGACCATCCATTATATAAACATGATAGTTTTAACCATGTTTTGAGGCTATATAGTGTTTGTTTACATGTTCTTTGTTTACAAACATTGGAGTAAAACAGGCTTATATTATGGCTTCTGATTGGGTACAACACTTCAACTAAGCTCATGATGCATTTATGAGTTACATTCTTCAAGAATCAATGGGGACACATCATTAATGGATGTAGCAACTGCTGATTGCCACTTAAAGTAGACCGGAACTGTGACAAATTGTTTCAATGGTAAACGGGCCTGAGTGCGACGTCTTCGTTCATCCACCATCTTTGATTGTACACGCACTGTTAGGAAAGTTAACGGTTGCGTTCCCCTGCTCAGACGTTGCATGCATCGAGCAATGGTTCCGTGCCACGTCATGGACTTTGCAGTCAGGCACCAGATTTCTATAGCATCTGATGTGGTAAGCTGATACGTACAAACACCTGTCCAGGAGTTGGAAGATCTGGCAGGAGTCAGCAACGTCTGAGCAGAGGAACTCACCCAACCTGTTACTGATGCTACGTTCATAACATGTAGGAAGCTCAGTTTCAGTTAGAGTTTCCCACTAATAACCAGTAGGAGGGGCGTTCCAGTGGATTGATAGATGAATCTCCCACTAATAACCAGTAGGAGGGGCGTTCCAGTGGATTGATAGATGAGTTTCCCACTAATAAACCAGTAGGAGGGCGTTCCAGTGGATTGATAGATGGGATTTTTTCCCAGTAATAACCAGTAGGAGGGGCGTTCCAGTGGATTGATAGATGAGTTTCCCACTAATAACCAGTAGGAGGGGCGTTCCAGTGGATTGGTAGATGAGTTTCCCACTAATAACCAGTAGGAGGGGCGTTCCAGTGGATTGATAGATGAGTTTCCCACTAATAACCAGTAGGAGGGGCGTTCCAGTGGATTGGTAGATGAGTTTCCCACTAATAACCAGTAGGAGGGGCGTTCCAGTGGATTGGTAGATGAGTTTCCCACTAATAACCAGTAGGAGGGGAGTTCCAGTGGATTGATAGATGAGTTTCCCCACTAATAACCAGTAGGAGGGGCGTTCCAGTGGATTGGTAGATGAGTTTCCCACTAATAACCAGTAGGAGGGGCGTTCCAGTGGATTGATAGATGGGTTTCCCACTAATAACCAGTAGGAGGGGCGTTCCAGTGGATTGATAGATGGGTTTCCCACTAATAACCAGTAGGAGGGGCGTTCCAGTGGATTGATAGATGAGTTTCCCACTAATAACCAGTAGGAGGGGCGTTCCAGTGGATTGATAGATGAGTTTCCCACTAATAACCAGTAGGAGGGGCGTTCCAGTGGATTGATAGATGAGTTTCCCACTAATAACCCAGTAGGAGGGGCGTTCCAGTGGATTGATAGATGAGTTTCCCACTAATAACCAGTAGGAGGGGCGTTCCAGTGGATTGATAGATGAGTTTCCCACTAATAACCAGTAGGAGGGGGTGTTCCAGTGGATTGATAGATGAGTTTCCCACTAATAACCAGTAGGAGGGGCGTTCCAGTGGATTGATAGATGAGTTTCCCACTAATAACCAGTAGGAGGGGCGTTCCAGTGGATTGATAGATGAGTCTCCCACTAATAACCAGTAGGAGGGGCGTTCCAGTGGATTGATAGATGAGTCTCCCACTAATAACCAGTAGGAGGGCGTTCCAGTGGATTGATAGATGAGTTTCCCACTAATAACCAGTAGGAGGGGCGTTCCAGTGGATTGATAGATGGGTTTCCCACTAATAACCAGTAGGAGGGGCGTTCCAGTGGATTGATAGATGAGTCTCCCACTAATAACCAGTAGGAGGGGCGTTCCAGTGGATTGATAGATGAGTCTCCCACTAATAACCCAGTAGGAAGGGCGTTCCAGTGGATTGATAGATGAGTTTCCCACTAATAACCAGTAGGAGGGGGCGTTCCAGTGGATTGATAGATGAGTTTAATAACCACGTTCCAATAACCAGTAGGAGGAGGGGCGTTCCAGTGGATTGATAGATGGGTTTACACAATAACCAGTAGGAGGGGCTAATAACCAGTAGGAGGGGCGTTCCAGTGGATTGATAGATGGGTTTCCCCACTAATAACCAGTAGGAGGGGCGTTCCAGTGGATTGATAGATGAGTTTCCCACTAATAACCAGTAGGAGGGGCGTTCCAGTGGATTGATAGATGAGTCTCCCACTAATAACCAGTAGGAGGGGCGTTCCAGTGGATTGATAGATGAGTCTCCCACTAATAACCAGTAGGAGGGGCGTTCCAGTGGATTGATAGATGAGTTTCCCACTAATAACCAGTAGGAGGGGCGTTCCAGTGGATTGATAGATGAGTCTCCCACTAATAACCAGTAGGAGGGGCGTTCCAGTGGATTGATAGATGAGTCTCCCACTAATAACCAGTAGGAGGGGCGTTCCAGTGGATTGATAGATGGGTTTCCCACTAATAACCAGTAGGAGGGGCGTTCCAGTGGATTGATAGATGAGTTTCCCACTAATAACCAGTAGGAGGGGCGTTCCAGTGGATTGATAGATGAGTTTCCCCACTAATAACCCTAGGAGGGGGGCGTTCCAGTAGAGGGGGCGTTGATTGATGAGTCTCCCACTAAATAACCAGTAGGGAGGGGCGTTCCAGTGGATTGATAGATAGATGGGGTTTCCCCACTAATAACCAGTATAGAGGGGCGTTCCAGTGGGATTGGGTAGAGTCGTTCCCACTAATAACCAGTAGGAGGGGCGTTTCCAGTGGATTGAGATGAGGCTCCCAGTTAATAACCAGTTAGGAGGCGCGTCAGTGGAGATAGATGGTTTCCCTATTAACCACGTAGGGGGCGTTTCCAGGTGGATTGGATAGATGAGTTTCCCCATAATAACCAGTAGGAGGGACGGGCCAGGGATTTGATAGATGAGTTCACACTAATAACCATTTAGAGGGGATTCAGGATATTGATAGACCGGGTTCCAACGAATACCAGTAGGAGGGGTCGTGTCCAGTGGATTGAGAGATGAGCTTCCCACTAGTAACCAGTAGGAGGGGCTTTCAGTGTATTGATAGATGGGTTTCCACTAATAAACCAGTAGGGAATGGGCGTTCGTTCCATGGATTGAATCGATGAGTTTCCCACTAATAACAGTAGGAGGGGCGTTCCAGTGGAGATGATAGATGGGTTTTCCCACAATAAACCAGTAGGAGGTGCATTCCCACTAAACCAGTAGGAGGGGCGTTCAAGTGGATTGATAGATGAGTTTCCCACTAATAACCGTAGAGGGTGTTCCAGTGGATTGGTATATGGGTTTCCCACTAATACCAGTAGGAGGGGCGTTCTCAGATTGAGAGATGAGTTTCCCACTAGAATAACAGTAGTAGGGGGGGCGTTCAGTGGATTGAATAATGGGTTCCCACTTAATAACGCATTAGGGGGGCGTTCCAGTGGAGTTGGTAGATGGTTTCCCACTATAACCAGTAGAGGGGCGTTTCCAGGGATTGATTATATTATTCCCACTATAACCAGTAGGAGGGCGTTTCCAGTGGATTTTCTGTCTACTTCCTTCATCTTCAACTGACATGAGAGAACTGGACAGTTTGAAATCATGTCCGGTAGACCGCCAACATATACTTTGACCCTATCTTGTTTTTTCAGATGGTCAAGTGAAAGGAGAGAGATAGGAGAGAGGCCACTTTTAGAGTATGAGATGCATCCTTGTCTGTCCTGTGTGATCATGATATGTTAAATTTTAATGAATAAGACCCCTTTTTTGAATTTAACCAATCCTTATTTTTGTATTTCCCTTTCCTGTACTGCCCTATTTTGATCAAAATTTCAAAATTTTTAACCCTTTTTTTCATCGTTTGAGAACCTTTTTTAGTCAAATCGTAGATGAATTTCATTCAAGGGGAATTTATTCTACAGAAACAAGATTGTTGTGTCAAGAAATTTTACAAATTAAAAATTATACAGACAACAAAATTTACGAAAATCCAAAAAAAGCCAAAAAACAACAAGATCAAGATTTTTAATGAAACCCGTTTTTAAAACGTGTGGGGATTTTTTATTAAGAATGACCTTTTTGACAAAGTCTGCAACTTCAAGGGCCCCACTACATAGTCATCAAAACCCCCTGGTCCAGGCCATCTATAAATCACTGCTAGGCAATCCCGTCTTATTTTGCTCATGGGCACCATACAAAACCCCCCGTATCTGCGTCCAGCATTATCTCACGGTCATCCCCAAAAACAAACCCCCTTTGCCGCCCTTCCTTCCCGTCTTGTGTCAATGACTTAAAGAACTGCATAAAAACTCTGAAGCGGAGCCTTTTCTCCTCACAAATTTTAAACTCAGTTTCAGAGCCCTTCGATCATGCCCTGTCACAGCCCTCTGAATTAGCCCCCCCAACACCTCATCCCAAAATTTTTATTTATTTTGCTCTTTTCACCCCATATCTCTATTTTCACATAAACTCTTGCACCTTTGCATTCCGTTTAATATTTAAATTTTAAATTTTTCACTAACCTTTTATTCCTTTCCCCCAAACTTGCATATTTGCACAAAACTGTAATATTTTTTGTTGTATTTTTTTTTCTTTAGTTTTTTTTTACCCCATATGTAAATCTATGTTGTTGTTTTATCGCACTGCTTGCTTTATCTTGGCAGTCGCAGTTGAAAGAGAATTTTTTCAAAAAGGCTTCCCCCGGTTTTTAAAAGGGAAAAAAAAAAAAAATAAAAAAA
>CM072257.1:8224591-8243829 GCA_036851935.1 Coregonus suidteri | reverse complement strand
AAAGGTTCAATCAAACAGATGAAAGAAGAGGTGGAAATGTTGTAATTATGATCAGAATAATGGCAGTACAGGAAATGGAATACAGTAATAAGGATTGTATTCAATACATAGAAATGGGGTCTTATTCAGTTGAAATTAAGCTATCATGATCACACAGGACAGAACAATGGATGCATCTCAATACTCTAAAAATTGGCCTCCTCTCCTTATCTCCTCTCCTTTCACTTTGACTCATCTGAAAACACAAGATAGGTCAAAGTAATATGTTGGCTGTTCTACCGGACATTGATTTCACCTGTCCAGTTTCTCTCATGTCAGTTTGAGATGAAGGAAGTTAGACAGAAAATCCACTGGAATGCCCCTCCTACTGGTTATTAGTGGGAGACTCATCTATCAATTCACTGGAACACCCCTCCTACTGGTTATTAGTGGGAAACTCATCTATCAATCCACTGGAACGCCCCTCCTACTGGTTATTAGTGGGAGACTCATCTATCAATCCACTGGAACGCCCCTCCTACTGGTTATTAGTGGGAAACTCATCTATCAATCCACTGGAACGCCCCTCCTACTGGTTATTAGTGGGAGACTCATCTATCAATCCACTGGAACACCCCTCCTACTGGTTATTAGTGGGAAACTCATCTATCAATCCACTGGAACGCCCCTCCTACTGGTTATTAGTGGGAAACTCATCTACCAATCCACTGGAACGCCCCTCCTACTGGTTATTAGTGGGAAACTCATCTATCAATCCACTGGAACACCCCTCCTACTGGTTATTAGTGGGAAACTCATCTATCAATCCACTGGAACACCCCTCCTACTGGTTATTAGTGGGAAACTTGTCTATCATCTCTGAGCTCTGACTCCTCCCACATGCTGAACTCTGACTTCACATTCTAAAGAAAATACCTCCATAACAGCATTTTAAGCAGTTAAATAAAACCACAAAACATTATTTATAAAAACAATCTATTCATATAGTTTTTGAACACTATAATGTGTTAACCAGCATGACAGCTGTACTTCCAGTTTATGGTTGATGCAACTTGTTTTCCATTAGCCAATCAGTGTTCTCAACTAGTTCAAAACACATGAAAGCACACAACTCGTTGCTCCCAGTTTACAAGTAGTATTTTCTGAGCTTCCTACATGTTATGAACGTAGCATCAGTAACAGGTTGGGGTGAGTTCCTCTGCTCAGACGTTGCTGACTCCTGCCAGATCTTCCAACTCCTGGACAGGTGTTTTACGTATCAGCTTACCACATCAGATGCTACAGAATCTTTTTTCTGGTGCCTGACAGCAAAGTCCACCACGTGGCATGAAACCATTGCTTGATTCATGCAACGTCTGAGCAGGGGCAAAAAACGCAACCGTTAACTTTCCTAACAGTGCGTGTACAATCAAAGATGGTGGATGAACGAAGACGTCGCACTCAGGCCTGTTTTACCATTGAAACCATTTGTCACAGTTCCGGTCTACTTTAAGTGGCAATCAGCAGTTGCTACATCCATTAATGATGTGTCCCCATTGATTCTTGAAGAATGTAACTCATAAATGCATCATGAGCTTAGTTGAACTGTTGTACCCAATCAGAAGCCAGAATATAAGCCTGTTTTACCTCCAATGTTTGTAAACAAAGAAAATTTAAACAAACACTATACAGCCTCAAAAACATGGTTAAAACTATCATGTTTATATAATGGATGATCAGTCCTCGCATCCCTTAGCTCTGTCTATGAATTAGAGAGCCCCATCCCTCAGCTGTTTACTGAATTAGGGGCGGGGCTCATCCCTCAGCTGTTTACTGAATTAGGGGCGGGGCTCCCACTTTTGTTATTGTTTTCTGCTGCTGATTGATGCTTTAAGGGGTGGCTCTCTGTGTCACGATCGTGTGAAGGAGGAGACCCAAAGCGCAGCGTGTTGAGTGAACATAGTAATATTTATTAAATGCTCACACGAGCAAAACAAACAACGAAACCGTGACGTCTGTGGTACAACACGCACACACCACGAACAAAATCCCACAACCCGAAAGGAAAACAGATAGATTAAATATGGCTCCCAATCAGAGACAAAAACAGCCGACAGCTGACACTCGTTTGCCTCTGATTGGGAGTCACACCGGCAAACATAGAAAATAAACCACCTAGAACACCCACCAGAGAAAACCGAAAACATAGAATGAACACACCCTGGTTCAACCATAATGAGTCCCCGAAAACCAGGTGTGTGACAGTACCCCCCCCTAAAAGGCGCGGACTGTGACCGCGCCTAAAATACGAGCAAAACAGGGGAGGGCTGGGTGGGCATTCTTCCTCGGCGGCGGCTCCGGCTCCGGGGCCTGATCCCCACTTCCTCTCCAACCCCCCAAAGTACTCCTGGTCCTGTCTAGCCCCGCTGGCCGGAGCCGGACTGACGACACGCGCCCCTGGCTTGGTGCGTGGAGCAGGAATGGACCGGAATGGGCTGGCGACGCACACCACTGACTTGGTGCGGAGAGCAGGGACGAGCCGGACAGGGCTGACGAGACGCACCACAGACTTGGTGCGGGAAGCTTGGATGGGCCGGACTGGGCTGGCGACGCGCACCGTATCCCTGGTGTGCGAGTGGCAGGAACAGGCCGGGTCGGGCTGGCGACGCGCACCGTATCCCTGGTGCGAGTGGCCGGAAACAGGCCGGGTCGGGCTGGCGACGCGCACCGTATCCCTGGTGCGAGTGGCCGGAACAGGAAGGGGGTCGGGCTGGCGACGCGCACCGTATCCTTGGTGCGAGTGGCCGGAACAGGCCGGGCTGGGCTGGGGGACGCGCACCACAGGCTCCATGCGAGGAACAGGAACAGACAGGACCGCACTGAGGACAACACCCCTGGCCCTACACGGGGATCAGGAACGGGCCGGACCGGACTGGTAACACACCCCAGTACCTTGGCCGTGCCTCTACACCTTCCTTCCCCTTCGTGACCAGTGGCCCCCTTAACCTGGCGGCCCTATCTGCCAACCTCCTGCACTCCTCCAACCCGTACACCTGCTGCCCCGACGTTCGTGAATGCCCCCCCCTAAAAATTTCCTGGGGGTCTCTCCCCCCCGTGGACCAGGCCTCCATCATTCTCGCCCACTTCTCGCTCCTCTGTTTCCAATTTATCGCCCTTCAGCTCCTGTACACGCTGCTTGGTCTGGTCAAGGTGGGATTTTCTGTCACGATCGTGTGAAAGGAGGAGACCAAAGCGCAGCGTGTTGAGTGAACATAGTATATTTATTAAATGCTCACACGAGCAAAACAAACAACGAAACCGTGACGTCTGTGGTACAACACGCACACACACGAACAAAAATCCACAACCCGAAAGGAAAACAGATAGATTAAATATGGCTCCCAATCAGAGACAAACAGCCGACAGCTGACCACTCGTTTGCCCTCTGATTGGGAGTCACACCGGCAAACATAGAAAATAAACCACCTAGAACACCCACCAGAGAAACCGAAAAACATAGAATGAACACACCCTGGTTCAACATAATGAGTCCCCGAACCAGGGTGTGATGACACTCTGTTAGTGCTATCAGGGATCCTTGGGACGTCCCGGCCCTAAACACCTAACATTAACCCCTACCCTAACCATAACCCTTAAAAGGGGAAAGACTGGGACAGAGCTGCTGCTGTCTCCAAGTCCCAAACCAGACCTACGGGTAGCTTGCAAAACGTCCATTTACGGATGACATCTTCTATACACCTTCTTCTAGGCTCGCTGTGTTGTAGAACAGGGATTTCATCGTGGCCATGAAAGATTGACCTCTAAACCAATTGGGGGCTTGCATCACAAGAGTTGTTGCAGCACAGTTTCACACTCAATACGTGCAATATTATTTACAAAAAGTATTGCAGAAGATTTTGTGCAACTTCATTCGAGGGAAAATACAAGTTTCTGTGTCTCACGCCCTGGCCTTGAGAGGCCGGTGGTCTTTAGTTGGTTTGGTCAGGGCGTGAGAATCTATGCTAGAAATTCTATGTTTATGTTCTAGGTATTGTAGTTCTATGTTTGGCTGGGTGTGATTCCCAATCAGAGGCAGCTGTCGCACGTTGTCTCTGATTGGGGATCATACTTAAGTAGCCTGTTTGCCTACCTTAGTTGTGGGATCTTGTTCCGTGTTTTAGGCTTGTATGTGTACAGCCTGAGGACGTCACGTTACGTTGTTTCTTGTTTTGTTTATGTTTATTGAGTTGAATAAATATGTATGCTTTTCACGCTGCACCTTGGTCTGACCCGTCTCTCAACGATCGTGACACTGTGCGACTTCATTCATAGGAAACTTTTAGCAAACTTCAGAACAATCATTTGAAAGTTGAAGCAATGCTTGATGGACAGTGGTGTTCTAAACTGCCTTGTTCTGTGTCCTATGTTTCTGTCAAAAAACAAACGTGTTAACCCAATATTGTCCATCATATAGGTAATGCATTTTATACAAGGCTACATCGGAGATCGGTCTCGCATCTTGAGTGTTGCCAGATTGTAGAAAAACACCAGACTGTTTCTTTGTTGTTGATGTTGGTATAAATGATAGGAGTCTACGGTCAATTGGGCCTAAGCCTTATCAACACTCAATTAGTGTAATAACATGCTAAAAGTATTGTAGCAGATTTTGTGAATTTTTGCGTCCCACATTTATTTCTTCTTATTTAATGATTTAATATTTGAATTCGTTTTGAAGTATAAGTTTACAGTACAGCGATTCATCATAGAGGGAGTGGAGTCATCTTCATCATCATAGTCCAGCTCCCTACCCATTCCCTATGTACCTTGAGTCATGCCACGTTCACCTGCTGGTCGGAACTAGGAAACTCTGAGATTTTCGACTTGCTAACTGGTAGTAGTTATACACGACAACAGAAGGGTGTGGGTCAACGTGTGTCCAGCCCCTATACCCATTCCAGACCACTGCGGAGTGTGTCAGTAGCCTTCTGTGTCCGTGCTATGTGCAGTCAACTAGTATAATTACTGCTTGTGAAGTAAATATGGTGATTATTATTAAGGTGCTGGTCATCTGAGATGCCAACAAGTATACAACAAACAAGATAACTATAGAATTAAGAAACTAAAGTAAATAAATTAATAATTAAAACAATACTAAAAATACAATAATAAAAATGTAATATCAATTCATCATATGTTTGGTTGCTTTGAGACTAATGAGTCTTATGTCTTCACAATATTATTTACAAGGAGCGTTTCCCATCTTATTTCACATACATCTGTCTGCAGTTTTATTTTATGGGTGATCTTTCCCATTAAATATATTTATTTCACTCTACAAATCCACTCTTTCCATAGTAGGTATGTCGCCATTTTAACCAACGTTCTGTACTACGTCTTAGCTGCAGACAAGGATATTCAACAGGTTGGCATTTTGTAATCGTTCAGGCATTACTCCAGGGAACATCTGAATACATTGTTTACAAGTCCCAAACCATTCCAGAATGTCATTATTGCAGGACAAGACCAAGCAATCTGTAGTAGTTTGAGGACAAAACATTCCAGAATGTCATTATTGCAGGACAAGACCAAACAATATGTAGGTAGTTTGAGTCCAAAACATTCCAGAATGTCATTATTGCAGGACAAGACCAAACAATATGTAGGTAGTTTGAGTCCAAAACATTCCAGAATGTCATTATTGCAGGACAAGACCAAACAATATGGAGGTAGTCTGAGGCCAATTCCCCACATTCTCTCCAGCATTCACTGGTTGTTTCTGGTCTCATCTTCCCCATTATGCCTGGGGTTAGAAAGTACCTGATGATTTTCCATGATACTCTTTCCATATGTTTGAGGGGTAATGGTGTGAGCATTCCTACAGCTCACCTCCCATTTCCCACATTTACATATTTTAAAAAACAAACCTGTAAACCCAATATTGTTAATCAACCAGTTTGTCATCGAAATAATTATAATAGAGTAGCCTTATGTTAAAAAGAAAATCAATGCTGTTTTCTGTGCTTGATAAAGGATTATGGATATACTGACTAAATACAGGTCTCTCCGCCCTAACAATGGGCGTCGTCAAAGCAGCACTGTGGGCCGTCTAGCTCCCATCTATCCTTTCTTTGGATTGGTGGATACATCTCATTATTGTAATCGTTGTTTGCATATTCGATAAGGGTTGATGACATCAACAGCCTGTATTCAATGGAGAGAGATGCTACTAGCCTCAGATGGTTGGCTTCCAATATGTTGCATTATCGCCCCCCACTGATCCATGATCCTTTATGATGCAAAAATAATACTACTATAAAAACATTAAACAATAAACACCCTTCCAACTAACCTACTAACTCATTAAAGCCCACGACCCCATTCTCACTACGTTGACCCCATCTGCTCCTGCACCATGCCAACGGCCTGGGAGGACGGGGCACACCACTCAACACACACCTGGAACTCTTCTGAACGCTAAGAAGACAAACTGACTTAAGCAGTAAGGCCCTAGGGGGTGTGGTATATGGCCAATATACCACGGCTAAGGGCTGTTCTTACGCACGACGCAACGCGGATATTGGCAATATACCACAAACCCCAGAGGTGCCTTATTGCTATTATAAACTGGTTACCAATGTAATTAGAGCAGTAAAAAAAAAGGTTTTGTCATACACGTGGTATACTGTCTGATATACCACAGCTTTCAGCCAATCAGCATTCAGGGCTCGATCCACCCAGTTTATAATGAAGCATATATCACTCGTCAGCCTATCCCTCTGTGTCACGACTCCCTCCGAAGCTGCCTCCTCTCCTTGTTCGGGCAGGCTTCGGCGTTCGTCGTCACCGGCCTTCTAGCCACTGCCGCTCCTCATCTCATCATTCCATTGGTTTTGTCTTGTTTAATAAACACACCTGGTTCATATCCCCCTCATCAGTACCTGTATAAGTGTTCCCTCTGCCCCCTTGTCTTTGTGTGTGATTGTTTATTGTGAGGATAGTGAAGCTCGTTGGAGCTCCTTTTGTAATGCCAGGTTATTTTCCCTGTGTGCCTTGTTGGTTCAGTGTGCCTGTTTTGCTCACTGGACTGTTTTGATGCATTACATCCTGTTATTCTGTGATTTACCCTCCTGCGCCTGACTCCTTCAAATCACCCATCTACTACTCACAGGAATCCTCTCAGGATGCCTCACCCTTGACCCTTGACCCTTGACCCTTCCTCCTCTACTCTCTCCACTGCCTCAGCATACGACACCTTCTGCACTACTCTGACTCTGGCCACCTCAACCTGCCTCTATCGCACCGGACACTTCCGATCCCCAGCAACATGGCACCCCTAAAATTTACATTTACATTTTACATTATTTAGCAGACGCTCTTATCCAGAGCGACTTACAGTTAGTGCATACATTATTCTTATTTATTTTTTTTCATACTGGCCCCCCCGTGGGAATCGAACCCACAACCCTGGCGTTGCAAACGCCATGCTCTACCAACTGAGCTACCTCCCTGCCGGCCATTCCCTCCCCTATCCTGGACGACGCTGGGCCAATTGTGCGCCGCCCCATTGGTCTCCCGGTTGCAGCCGGCTACAGCAGAGACTGGATTGACACACACAACTTTATCCACCAAACTACACAATCCTCTGTCCCACGCCCTCCTGCACACTTCCCACGTCTTGGAATCTCCCTCCTACACCCTGCTGGGACATGCCCATAACCGTTGCACCTGAAACAGGGCAGTGAATTCGGCACAAGAGCTCTAACAGGATAACTTTTATATCCTAACATGACTTTGTCGGGTAAAAACTCTGACTAAAAACTCAAAAGGACTGACAGTGACTCCTCTGTTTTCACCACGCTCACCACCGGGTCTGCGTCGCACCAAACGGCAGGCAATACAAAAACACCAGGAATCTTCAACTTCAATTGCTCCACTTCCACACTTAACGCTACCCCAGAAATCACTCCTTTCAATGGTGTCCTGTTCCTAAGAGCAAAGCAAGAAAAACGGATCTTAACCCAGGTTGCATGACACTGAGTGCCCGCTCCCTCTGGGCTGAAGAAACACAAAACAAACTATCACAAGTCCACTATGGGTTTACACTCACTGATTCAACAGCACCTAACTATTTCCCCCACCCCCCCTTGAAACTACAAATGGGATCAGCCAAAAAGAAAGGATCCACTCTCTCCCAAAAATGTCACTCCTACTGGACATAACTTGCAATTTCTCGAGCCGGTTATGAATTGTCCACGTTTGTAAAGCGGTGGCAGTAGCCTGTATTCTTGCGTGGCTGCAAATACATTGTGTGTAATTGTACTATCAGTTATTATCCACCCTGTGTTATCAGCAAGCGAAAATAGTTGTGCCCCCTTAGTAATTTTCTGATGCCCCCTTGCCGAGTTAATCCTGCCGCCGGGTAAACAGGTGAAATAAATGATGGTGAACGTGCAAGGTGATGAGATTGATTCTCCTTTCCAATAAATATCCAGGTCTTATTCTGGTGACATGTTGATCGATGCTTGGCTGCTAATGAAGGTAGTATGTGGGCACTACCTTAGATCACTCAAATATGGTATCCTTGCGCGCTGCATGATACATTCAGAGTAAGAATTTGTGTTAGTCCGGAGTCCCGGCTAGTGCTGCGGCTGACCCCCTTAAATACCTGCCGCCTCAGTACATCCACCTCTTCCTTTTCTCACCTCATTCATTTGTCTTGGAGATGAGAGGCTGGTGGTTGACAGAGGAAAAGGAAACCAGGTAGAAAGAGGAGGATACAGGGCATTCAGAAAGGATTCTGACCCCTTGACTTTTTCCACATTTTGTTACGTTACAGCATTCTACAATTGATTAAATAAATAACAGTCCTCATCAAATCAAATCACATTTTATTTTATCACATACACGTGTTTAGCAGATGTTATAGCGGGTGTAGCGAAATGCTTGTGCTTCTAGCTCCGACAGTGCAGTAATATCTAACAAGTAATATCTAACAATTTCACAACATATACCCAATACACACAAAACTAGTAAGGAATGGGATTTAAGAATATATATACATGTATGGACAAGCAGTGCCATGACAGAGCGGGCATGGACTAAGATACAGTAGAATATTATAGAATAGAATGCAGTATAATTTTACATATGAGATGAGTAGTGCAAGATATGTAAACATTATTCATGGTTAACTAGTCTTTTTATTCCACTGATTCATATTGATACCAGTCCATTCATTGGCTGTAAAAGTGTCAGGGTAAAAACAGAAAAGCATATAAACTGTAGCTATGTGGTCTTTACTTGAGTGTGTTTCAGCAAGGTGAGGTCAGAGAGATGCTTCCAAGTCAGTATTTTTCTGAACTCATAAAATCCTTTATACATTTACATTTAAGTCATTTAGCAGACGCTCTTATCCAGAGCGACTTACAAATTGGTGCATTCACCCTATAGCCAGTGGGTTAACCACTTTACAATATTTTTTTTATTTATTTTTATTTTATTTTTTTTTTGTATAACAATCTGATGGGATGAATGTTCAACCCCATAAAATAACCATATGGTCTATATAGTACCTTTAAGTTAAGACCTCACAGATCTGTTTCATGGCAAAGCAGTTCATTTAATGATATTAATTGATTCTTAAAGAATATAACTTATAAATCATGAGCCTCATCTTGAGGAGTCACCTGTGACAGTATCCATAAAGAGTAGGAGTACTGATCTGGGATCAGTTTTTCCTTTTTAGATCATAATGAAACAGATTAAATGGACAGGGGGGACCTGATCCTAGATCAGCACTCCTCCTCTGGGAAACTGCATGTATGAAAACCGAACACATAGTCGTAGTCTAGTTACAGCAGGTGGTTTACTGCCATCTAGTGGAAGATACCAATAAAACACTTTATTATCAGGATGGGGAGGCGGCTGACATAGTCGTAGTCTAGTTACAGCAGGTGGTTACTGCCATCTAGTGGAAGATACCAATAAAACACATGGTGTTGTAAAAGTCTAGTTACAGCAGGTGTTTACTGCCATCTAGTGGAAGATACCAATAAAACACTTTATTATCAGGAAGACTATCCTGCTCAGAACAGTGAACAAACAAAGGCAGAAGCTGCTGGTAAAGCAGCACTCACGGTGTGATGGAGAGTGGTAAAGCAACACTCACAGTGTGATGAAGAGTGGTAAAGCAACACTCACAGTGTGATGGAGAGTGGTAAAGCAACGCTCACGTTGTGGTGGAGAGTGGTAAAGCAACACTCATAGTGTGATGGAGAGTGGTAAAGCAACACTCACGGTGTGATGGAGAGTGGTAAAGCAACAATCACGGTGTGATGGAGAGTGGTAAAGCAACACTCACGGTGTGTGATGGAGAGTGGTAAAGCAACACTCACGGTGTGATGGAGATTGGTAAAGCAACACTCACGGTGTGATGGAGAGTGGTAAAGCAACACTCACGGTGTGATGGAGAGTGGTAAAGCAACACTCACGGTGTACAGATGTAAAATAAATAAAGTGTTAGCTTCCTCAGCACCATGCACCCCACTGTTGCCACCGGCGGTGACCAGAAGAAGAAACCGGAGACAGTGACAGACTACAATCACACAAAGGTATATACAGTATCTCTACCATATACAGATAGCCTTCCCATCTGCCAAACACCAAATAGGATTCCCTTTTATTATATTACATTCATATGTTTACTATTAGTATTATCATTCTATATAATTATACACCTATTCTATTTTATTTTATGTTAAAGCTTGGTGTGGATGCTAGACCAGATGTCCAGACTGTACTCTGTAAAAGGGGGTACTCTCCTCTGGCCTGTTGACTGTACTCTGTAAAAGGGGGTACTCTCCTCTGGCCTGTTGACTGTACTCTGTAAAAGGGGGGTACTCTCCTCTGTCATGTTGACTGTACTCTGTAAAAGGGGGTACTCTCCTCTGTCCTGTTGACTGTACTCTGTAAAAGGGGGTACTCTCCCTCTGGCTGTTGACTGTACTCTGTAAAAGGGGGTACTCTCCTCTGGCCTGTTGACTGTACTCTGTAAAAGTGGGGGTACTCTCCGCTGGCCTGTTGACTGGTGTGTCTACAATGTGCTCGACATGGCTGCTATCAACACATGTTGTACAAGCAATGCCTTGACAAGACAGTCTCAGCAGGAGACATTTCATCATGGATCTGGCATGTGAGCTTGGTGAGAACCACATGAACGCAGAGAAAGAAGCTACAGTAAACAAGCAGGCCGCCAAGACAGCAGGTCCTGCTCTCCCTCTTCCCCAAGCACCACAGCTCCCACTGGGGAAAAATACACAATGCCAAGACAGCAGGTGAACACCGAACAAGGCCCATGAAAAAACTGTGTGCAGGGAACCGATTTAATTTGTTTTGTGGACCTGAAGCATAAAGAGAAGACGTGATTGGTTCATGTGTAAAGGCGCGGTACAGTGTCTGATACAATCAACACATTATTGTTTTTACATCATTTCATGAATATATTTTCCACAAAAATGTAAAAAAAAAAAAAAAAATTGTTGTCATTTAGCAGACGCTCTTATCCAGAGCGACTTACAGTTAGTGAATACATATATATATATATATATTTTTTATACTGCCCCCCGTGGGAATCAAACCCACAACCCTGGCATTGCAAACGCCATGCTCTATCAAACTGAGCTACATCCCTGCCGGCCATCCCTCCCCTACCCTGGACAACGCTGGGCCAATTGTGCGCTGCCCATGAGTCTCCCCGGTCGCGGCCGGCTGCGACAGAGCCTGGATTCGAACCAGGATCTCTAGTGGCACAGTTAGCACTGCGATGCAGTGCCTTAGACCACTGCCTTAGACCAGTGCCTTAGACCACTGCCTTAGACCACTGCCTTAGACCTCTGCCTTAGACCACTACCTTAGACCACTGCCTTAGACCACTGCCTTAGACCACTGCCTTAGACCACTGCCTTAGACCACTGCCTTAGACCACTGCGCCACTGTTTATACAATTCATCCTTTACAATAAAAATCCTTGATTGTTCATGCACTGGTGCTTTTGTTTAGGAATACAGCAAATCATTTCACCTGAGCACCTGGCTGGTTATATTATTATTATTATACTTTTTTCATTTGTACTTGTCAAAATAAACTGTAAATCGACTTTATTAACTCTATTACTAATTGAATCTACAAATACAGTTGATTAAATGGTTTACACTGTAATGTTTTTATTGTAAGGGAAACAGATATAGGCTATAGGCCTATTTTGTAGAATTTAACTATTGTTGTTATTTTTTTATTGATATATTTCCACAAAATATTTCTTCATGCAATTAATCCTTTACAATATATGATGCACTATTTATCAAGCGTTTATTTTAACAAACCATGTTTGCACACCTTGCACCTTGCTGGTTTGATATATGCATCTGATGCATATGCTAAAGTGGACGTCTGGTAACTTTCTCTAGCGGGTCTCTGTATGCTGAAAAAGAACAGGCGGTTCTAGTGTTAAGGACTGGTAGATGGGTGTTGCTCATGCATTCACTCATGCTGACCGGCTCCAGTACTTTGTTCTTGACTAAAGCCTCCAAGTCAGCCTTGACTTCTGGTCTGATAGCATAATGTACAGGTCCTGCTTTCAGAAACGTTGGTTTGCTGTCTGGCTTAATGCTAAGCTTCCCTGTAATGTCGTTCATACTACCCAGCTGTCCATTAAAGACTTCTCCATGTTTCTTTAAGATGGCAGGTAGGTCTGTGTCTCCATGTGTCATTGTATGCACTGATGGCCAGTCCAGTGTGATTTTCTCCATCTATGAACATCCCAGTAGTGATGCATAGTCTCCTTTCACAACATAGAGTGGCAGCTTTTCAGTTTGTCTGTTTACATGAACTGTGACATCAGTGATGCCTCTCACACAGCGACAGATTCACCTGTGTAAGTCTTTAACACGAGGTGCGCTGGTTGAAGTGGAAGGTGTTTCAGTGTCTTTTTTCTGACACAAGAGATACAGCTGCCCCTGTGTCAATCTCCATACCCACCGGCTGTCCCTCTAGCAAGGGGGAGACATAGTAGCCGTGCGGCCCGCCAGGAAAAAGTCAGGATTTTCAGTGTGACTTCCTGGTCTGATGATGGTCACTCACCTCAGTGTTCTCTTACTCAACAGTGTGAACATGTCTATTTGTCTTTCGTTGGAATGTCTGTTTCTTCTTTGTTCCCGTTTTTGTGATTTCTCTGTTCTCTTTTTGTTTCTGGACACTTGTCAGATGTTGCCCTTTTTTACCACAGGCTGGACAATCCATGTCCTTCCACCAACATGTTGATACTTGATGTCCCACCTTGCCACAGTGGAAGCATGTGACTTGATTTCCTGGTCTCTGATTTTCAGTTGAAACTCCGTGCACTTTTCTTTTTTTTATGATTAACCTTTTTTATTTATTTTCAAAGGAACACAGACAAGAACAAATAGCAGCAGGAATGGTTATACAGCTAGAGACACAATACTGTTAAAATATATTATCAGAAAAAATAGCAGCAGGAATGGTTATACAGCTAGAGACACAATACTGTTAAAATATATATCACTATATTATGGAAACTAGTTACTGCAGATAAATACAATTATAATAAACCACATATACAATCACCCACCTCAGCTGCATCAAACCCACCCTCCAACCCCTCCTGGGACCACAACCCCACCTAACCCACCCTCCAACCCCTCCTGGGACCACGACCCCAACCCACCCTCCCAACCCCTCCTGGGTTACCACCACCCAACCCACCCTCCAACCCACCCTCCTTGCCCCACCCAAACCCACCACCCCCCAACCCCTCCCTGGGACCACCCCAACTCCACCCTCCAACCCTCCTGGGACCACCCCAAACCCACCCTCCCAACCCCTCCCTGGGACCACCCCAACACACCCAACCTGATCTCCATTAAATTAAATACTACTCAATCACACAAAATGATAATTACACGGTTTAATCTGTTTTGGGTAAAACCAACTACAGGAGTTATTTTATGTTTCAGCTGCAATTGTTGTTTGGCTAGCCCCATGGATCCTAGCAGTGCATAGTTCTAAATAAATGATATCTATAAAAGTGCTGATCCAATGAGAGTGTGGGTGGTTGCCATCTTAGTTCCAACATCATTTTAGCTGCTGTCCAACCTGACAAACATTATACGTTCTTTGCTGTAATGACAGTGGTGAATTATCATTCAGTAATAACAGTTGGGGGGGAACAAGGTATGAGGATATCTCTTTCCAAAACATGTCCGCCCCTGGTGGTCACTCCCAGTACATATGATTAAAGGAGCCCAAGGCACCTTGATTACATAGATCACACAGAGGAGCGGTTGTGATTTCTCTTTAAATGATGTTTTCTAGGTGGAAGGTTTACCCTGTGTATGAGATTAAAATGTATCAGTTGATCATTAGGATTGTTAGATGAACCCACTAAGTTCCTGATAAATTCCACTGGTGAGCCTCTTTAGCAGCTAGTTCCCATGGACACACTGATTCAATGTCCTTTGCCGAGGTCAGATGACTCTCAGTCAAACAGTCTCTTTTGTGTAGCTTCACTCCGTAGCCCACATACTAGTCTGTCTCTAATGATGTCATTTAGAACAGCATAAAAACTCAGTGTTTCTGATAGTTTATTTAATGCAGCAGCAAACATTGTTACTGATTCTCCCTCTTCCTGATGTCTCCTGTGCGAACCTGAACCTTTCAGTAGCATTAACTAGTGGTTCTGGGACATAAAAAATGTTCTTTAAGTATCTCCACAATATCCCCATACGTCTTATTACCTGTTCTGTCTGCCTATAGCAGGCTGCCTAGTAATTTTAAATGTCTTTGGCCCATTACACTAAAAACATGTAGGAAAAATGTTGTCCTCATCCATGTCATTTACAAGAACAAATATTCCAAACCGTTCTGTATATGAGCTCCACTGCTCAATAATACTTTCATCAAAACTGTCCAATGTTTCCAACAATTCCAATAATGGTTCATTTCTCAAATAAGCTCCTGATTGGTCACTCACTTCAATATTGTCCCTCAACCAAAGCAATATTTTCCTCAGTCACGTGATCTTCATTCACTTCACTCACTGACGTTTCCTCCTAAATTCGCTCATTTAGCAGTTTTAATTAAAAGGTTTGTCTTCACAGCTGAATAAATGTTCTTTCCTTTAATCACAGTATATTCCTCTCCCTTTTAATCAAGTTGTTTTCCACCCCGGGGTCCGATGTCTGTCTCGAGTCCTTTTCTGCGTCCATGACGATGCTAACTCTTTTCTTAGCTAGCTGGACTATGCACTTGCCTCTGCTATCAATTCACTGTGCTAACATTAGCCTAGACTGGACCACAGAAAAATAACAGTTTTAAACAGTTGTAAAAAAACCACTTCTTCCAGACAGAAAATAGTTCCTGTAGATTCAGACTTATCACACATCGCCATCTTTTGTTATGTCTCGTGGGTTTCATAACCACGTCTGTATAACAATTCAATAATGATGAGACAGGAGACAGGAATCAGTTCAACCATTTATTGGAACGTGATATCTATCTAACACATACCAAACCCCCACGATGACTCTGCGGCACAATCCCAAATACAACAAAATACATAGATAAGTAAAAAGAGTGTTGTGTTGTGTGTAATGTGTGTGTCCAGTGTGTGTGTCCAGTGTGTGGTGTGGGTCCAGTGTTGTGTGTGTTTTGCCAGTGTGTGTGTGTGTGTGTGTCAGTGTCCGTGTGTGTGTGATGTGTGTGTGTGTGTATGTGGGTTGTGTGGTGTCCAGTTCGTGTGTTCAGTGTGTGTGTGTGTACAGTGTGTGTGTGTGTGTGTGTAGTGTGTGTGTGTGATTGTATGTGTGTTTGTGTAGGGTGTCCATCAGGGTGTGCTGTCCAGTGTGTGTGTCCAGTGTGTGTGTGTCCACAGTGTGTGTGTCCAGTGTGTGGTGTGTCCAGTGTTAGTGTGTTTGTGGTGTCCTGTGTGTGTGTCCAGTGTGTTGTGTGTGTCCAGTGTGTGTGTGTAGTGTCCAGTGTGTGGTGTGTGTGTGTGCAGTGTAGTACCATGGTTATTATTTACAGGGACACTGAGGAGTCAACATCATGAACCCTAAACCCTGGATAGAGGGGCTCAGTGAATGTGGAGTGGCTGAAGTGTTCAGGTGGGTCAGTGTGTCAGAGGAGACTCTGTAGAAGGACAGAGGTGCCGGCTCGGCAAGTCCAGATACACTCCTACTCTGTGGGATCTGGAGGAGGGGGACGTCTATGGTAGTGGACTTTTATTGTGCCTGGCTCTGTAACTGTGTGTCAGAGCAGAACAGACTCCAGGACTTGTCATTGTATCCCAATCCTACAGTCATCACCCAATCCTCTCCTGTTTGATTCCTTTATATGCCACTCCTATAACAGCCCCTCTCCCACTCCACTCTGTACTCCCAGTAACCAGCGCCCAGTCAGACCCTCTCTACACAGCACCTGTCCACAGCCCCTCAAATCTCTCTGGGTGATCAGGATACAGCTGCTCCTCTCTCCTCCATGTCACCTTTCTGTTCTCCTCAGACAGAGAGAGGAATCTGTTACTGTGTTTTAGGGTCCAGTGTGAGATCACAGACATCTGATGGGATGAAAACCAGACACAATATTACAAAATCATCATCATTTCACATTAGAATGTAACTCACTTTTCACTAATTCATTTAATGTAGATGTTTTCTAGGTATCAAAAGGAGAAGTTAAGGTTGAGACTTGTTCAATGATCATTTGCTATGTATACTGTATGGTAATATAAAACAACACTTATTCCCATTAATTACACAACACACACACACATCCTGAATCACCACACACACACACACTGGACACACACACACACACAAACACATCCTGCAAACACACACACACACACACACACACTGAACACACACCACACACACACAGTTTCACACACATTTCTAATGTAACAGGAACATGCCACACACACACACCACACACACACACACACACACACACACACACCCACACACACACACACATGTTGTCTAAAAGCAACTCTTAGTAAACTTTGGTGTCCCTGATTGTGTGCTTCTGTATGAACTACAGCTGATATTTAATATGACCAAGTAAGTAATTGAGGTGGTCTTGACTTTGACGTTCACTTGAATTAAGACTTTTCTTAGTCATATTCTTCACAGCAGTCAACACTCACATTTTCTAAGTCCAGGTTTTCATGTGTGTTCTCCTCCACCATGTTCCACACGTAGCGGTAAGCAGAAGGAACAGACAGTCATTGAGGGACTACACGTGAACCTCACACAAACACACACACACTCACACACACTCACACACACCACACACAACACACACACACACACACACACACACACACACACACACACACACACACACACACACACACACACACCACACACACACACAGAGACAGACACACACATAGAGCAGACTCACACACACACACACACTGTACACACACCACCACACACACACACCACACACACAACACACACACACAACACACAACACACACAACACACACATACACACACACACACACACACACACACACACAACAGGCAGTATATACACTTTTGTCCAAGTGTGTGTGTGTGTTGTGTGTGTCCACTGTTTGTGTGTGTCCAGTGAGTGTGTATGTACAGTGTGTGTGTGTGTGTGTGTTTGTGTGTGTGTGTGTGTGTTTTGTGTGGTGTGTGTGTGTGTTGGTCCAGTAGTGTGTGTGTGTGGTGTTCCAGTGTGTGTCCAGTGTGTATGTGTGTGTGTGTGTGTCCAGTTGTGTGTGTGTATGTCAAGTGTCGGTGCGTTATGTGTGTGTCAGTATGTGTATGTGTCCAGTGTGTGAGTGTGTCCAGTCGTTGCGTCGCTGTACAGTGTGTGTGTGTGTGTGTGTGTGTGTGTCCAGTGGTGTGTGTCCAGTGTCTTTGTGTCGTGTCCAGTGTGTGTGTGTGTGTCCAGTGTTATGTGTACCCATTATGTGTGTTTGGTCCAGTGTGAGATTGTGTGTGTTATGTTTAGTGGTGTGTGTGATTCCAGTGTGTGTGTGTGTGTCTGCTGTGTGTGTGTGTGTGTGTCCCAGTGTATGTGTCCATTATGTGTGTGTGTTCCAGTGTGTGTGTGTAGTATGTTTAGTGTGTGTGTGTGTGTCGTGTCCAGTGTGTGTGTGTGTCAGGTGGTTTGCTAGACTCTTTTGTTTTACCGTTCGCACTATGTTCGTGCGCAGTTCGGTTTGGGAGTGTTTGTTACGCACTGTGGCGTATGTTCGGCCCTCCGGTGTTTGACCCGTGTCTATGATTTTGGATTTTCTAGTAAAAGTGGATTAACTGAGCCTCCTGTGTCCTGCTATTGATTCGCAACACATCCCCCAAGTTTGGGACAGTATATAAAGTACCAGTCAAAGGGGTTTTTACACCCTACACATTCAAGGGGTTTTTCTTTATTTTTTTCTTTTTTACATTAAATAATAGTGAAAACATCAAACTAAAATAAAAAAATATGGAATATGTATACCAAAAAAAATGTTAAATTAAACCAAAACTATTTTATTTGAGATTTTCAAATAGCACCCTTTGCCTTTATGCACTTGAACTCTTTGGGATTTTTTCCTCAAACCCGCTTCATGAGGTAGTCACCCGGGAAGCATTTCAATTAAAAGGGGGGCCTTCTTAAAAGTAATTTGTGGGAATTTATTTTTTTAATGTGTTGAGAAAACATTGTTTTGACAATAGGGGGGTATAAGAAGATGGCCCCCTTTGGTAAAAAACCAAATCTTTATGGCAAGAACAGCTCAAAAAGGCAAAGAGGGAAAAGACAGCCATCATAATTTTAAGACATCGGGCCCGTCAAAACGGAACATTCAAGAATTTGAACATTCTTCAAGTGCCGTCGCAAAAAACCAAAGGGTATGATGAAAAAGGCTTCCCCTGAGGACCCCCCACAGGGAAAGGAAGCCCCGAGTTTACCCCTGCGCGAGGATAAGTCTTAGAGTTTCCACCTCAGAAATTCAGCCCCAAAAAATGATCACAAAATTTTAAGTCACAGAAATCTCAAATCAAATGCAGAGGAGACTGTGTGAATCAGGCCCCTTTTGGTCGAATTTCTGCAAAGAAATCATATAAAGGGACACCCAAAATAAGAAAAACCGCTTGGGCCCCACAATGACATTACACAGGGGGACATTTGTCCTTTGGTCTGGAGGCCAAATGGCGATTTTT
>CM072257.1:8197097-8224091 GCA_036851935.1 Coregonus suidteri | reverse complement strand
ACACACAAGTTACTGGCTCTGTCATATCCTCACATGACCTCTCCTATCTTGCTACGCTGAACCGATACACAACTAATCTTCTCCTTTCCCCCTTCTGATACCAGGTGGCGAATCGCATCTCTTGCATGTCTGGCAGACATATCAGTTATGGATGACGGATCACCACCTCAAGCTGAACTTGGCAAGACGGAGCTGCTCTTCCTGCCCGGGGAAGGACTGCCCGTTCCATGATCTCGCCATCACGGTTGACAACTCCGTTGTGTCCTCCTACAGAGTGCGAAGAGCCTTGGCGTGACCCTGGACAACACCCTGTCGTTCTCCGCTAACATCAAGGCGGTGACCCGATCCTGCAGGTTCATGACTCTACAACATTCGGAGAGTACGACCCTGCCTTACAACAGGAAGCGGCACAGGTCCTAATCCAGGCACTTGTCATCTCCGTCTGGATTACTGCAACTCCGCTGTTGGCTGGGCTCCCTGCCTGTGCCATTAAACCCCTACAACTCATCCAGAATGCCGCAGCCTGTCTGGTGTTCAACCTTCCCAAGTTTGTCTCACGTCACCCCGCTCCTCCGCACACTCCACTGGCTTCCGTTGAAGCTCGCATCTGTTACAAGCACCATGGTGCTTGCCTATGGGAGCTGTGAGGGGATCGGCACCTCTGTACCTTCAGGCTCTGATCAGTCCCTACATCCAACGAGGGGCATTGCGTTCATCCACCTCTGGCCTGCTGGCTCCCCTTCCTCTGCGGAAGCATAGTTCCCGCTCAGCCCAGTCAAAACAGTTTCGCTGCTCTGGCACCCCAATGTGGAACAAGCTCCCTCACGACGCCAGTACAGCGGAGTCACTCACCACCTTCCGGAGACATTTGAAACCCCACCTCTTTAAGGAATACCTGGGATGGGATAAAGTATCCTTCCAACCCCCCTAAAAAAAAAATAAATAAAAAAAATTGTAAAGTGGTTATCCCACTGGGCTATAGGGTGAATGCACCTATTTGTAAGTCACTCTGGATAAGAGCGTCTGCTAAATGACGTAAATGTAAATGTAATGTAAATGTTAACAAAGAAAATCTAAACAAACACTATATAGCCTCAAAACATCATGGATGATCAGTCCTCGCATCCCTTAGCTCTGTCTATGAATTAGAGAGACCCCCATCCCTCAGCTGTTTACTGAATTAGGGGCGGGGCTCATCCCTCAGCTGTTTACTGAATTAGGGGGCGGGGCTCATCCCTCAGCTGTTTACTGAATTAGGGGCGGGGCTCATCCCTCAGCTGTTTACTGAATTAGGGGCGGGGCTCATCCCTCAGCTGTTTACTGAATTAGGGGGCGGGGCTCATCCCTCAGCTGTTTACTGAATTAGGGGCGGGGCCTCATCCATCAGCTGTTTACTGAATTAGGGGCGGGGCTCATCCATCAGCTGTTTACTGAATTAGGGGCGGGGGCCCATCCCTCAGCTGTTTTCTGAATTAGGGGCGGGCTCATCCCTCAGCTGTTTACTGAATTAGGGGCGGGGCTCATCCCTCAGCTGTTTACTGAATTAGGGCGGGGCCCCATCCCTCAGCTGTTTACTGAATTAGGGGCGGGGCTCATCCCTCAGCTGTTTACTGAATTAGGGGCGGGGCTCATCCCTCAGCTGTTTACTGAATTAGGGGCGGGGCTCATCCCTCAGCTGTTTACTGAATCAGGGGCGGGGCTCATCCCTCAGCTGTTTACTGAATTAGGGGCGGGGCTCATCCCTCAGCTGTTTACTGAATTAGGGGCGGGGCTCATCCCTCAGCTGTTTACTGAATTAGGGGCGGGGCTCATCCCTCGGCTGTTTTACTGAATTAGGGGCAGGGGGCTCATCCCTCAGCTGTTTACTGAATTAGGGGCGGGCTCATCCCTCAGCTGTTTACTGAATTAGGGGCGGGGCTCATCCCTCAGCTATTTACTGAATTAGGGGAGGGGCTCATCCCTCAGCTGTTTACTGAATTAGGGGCAGGGCTCATCCCTCAGCTGTTTACTGAATTAGGGCGGGGCTCCCACTTTGTTATTGTTTCTGCTGCTGATTGACGCTTTAAGGGGTGGCTCTCTGTTAGTGCTATCTGGAATCCTTGGACGTCCCGCCCTAACCCTAACATTAACCCTTACCCTAACCTAACCCCTACCTAACCTTAACCCTTACCCTAACCTAACCCTTACCCTAACCTTAACCCCTACCCTAACCTAACCCCTACCCTAACCCTTACCCTAACCTTAACCCTACCCTAACCTTAACCCTTACCCTAACCTTAACCCTTACCCTAACCTTAACCCCTACCCTAACCTTAACCCCTACCCTAACCCTTACCCTAACCTTAACCCCTACCCTAACCTTAACCCTTACCCTAACCTTAACCCTTACCCTTACCCTAACCTTAACCCCTACCCTAACCTTAACCCCTACCATAACCATTAAAAGGGAAAGACTGGGACAGAGCTGCAGCTGTCTCCAAGTCCCAAAACCAGACCTACGGTAGCTTGCAAAACGTCCATTTACGGATGACATCTTCTATACACCTTCTTCTAGGCTCGCTGTGTTGTAGACACAGATTTCATCGTGGCCATGAAAGATTGACCTCTAAAACAAGAGTTGTTGCAGCGCAGTTTCACTCAATACGTGCAATATTATTTACAAAAAGTATTGCAGAAGATTTTGTGCAACTTCCTTCGAGGGAAAATACAAATTTCTATGCGACTTCATTCATAGGAAACTTTTAGCAAACTTCAGAACAATCATTTGAAAGTTGAAGCACTGCTTGATGGACAGTGGTGTTCTAAACTGCCTTGTCCTGTGTCCTATATTTCTGTCAAAAAACAAACGTGTTAACCCAATATTGTCCATCATATAGGTAATGCATTTTATACAAGGCTACATCGGAGATCGGTCTCGCATCTTGAGTGTTGCCAGATTGTAGAAAAACACCAGACTGTTTCTTTGTTATTGATGGTGGATATAAATGATATGGAGTCTACGGTCATGGGCCTAAGCCTCATCAACACTCAATTAGTGTAATAACATGCAAAAAGTTTTGTAGTAGCAGATTTTGTGAATTTTTGTGTCCCACATTTATTTATTCTATTTAATTATTTATTATTTGAATTCGTTTTGAAGTATAAGTTTACAGTACAGCGATTCATCATAGAGGGAGTGGAGTAAACTTCATCATCATAGACCAGCTCCTATACCCATTCCCTATGTACCTTGAGTCATGCCACGTTCACCTGCTGGTCAGAACTAGGAAACTCTGAGATTTTCGACTTGCTAACTGGTAGTAGTTATACAGGACAACAGAAGGGTGTGGGTCAACGTGTGTCCAGCCCCTATACCCATTCCCTATGTACCTTGAGTCATGCTACGTTCACCTGCTGGTCAGAACTCGGAGATTTTGGACTTGCTAACTGGTAGTAGTTATACACGACAACAGAAGGGTGTGGGTCAACGTGTGTCCAGCCCCTATACCCATTCCCTATGTACCTTGAGTCATGCCACGTTCACCTGCTGGTCAGAACTAGGAAAACTCTGAGATTTTGGACTTGCTAATTGGTAGTAGTTATACAGGACAACAGAAGGGTGTGGGTCAACGTGTGTCCAGCTCCTATACGTGCTATGTGCTGTCAACTAGTATAAGTAGTGCTTTTGAAGTAAGTATAGTGATTATTATTAAGGTGCTGGTCATCTGAGATAACAACAAGTATACAACAAACAAGATAAATAACTATAGAATTAAGAAACTAAAAAGTAAATAAATTAATAATTTAAACAATACTAAAAATACATGCAGAAAATGTAATATCAAATTATCATATGTTTGGTTGCTTTGAGACTAATGAGTCTTATGTCTTCACAATATTATTTACAAGGAGCGTTTCCCATCTTATTTCACATACATCTGTCTGCAGTTTTATTTTATGGGTGATCTTTTCCATTAAATACATTTCTTTCACTCTACAAATCCACTCTTCCATAGTAGGTATGTCACCATTTAACCAACGCTCTGTACTACGTTTTAGCTGCAGACAAGGATATTCAACAGGTTGGCATTTTGTAATCGTTCAGGCATTACTCCAGGGAACATCTGAATACATTGTTTACAAAGTCCAAAACATTCCAGAATGTCATTATTGCAGGACAAGACCAAACAATCTGTAGGTAGTTTGAGGCCAATTCCCCACATTCTCTCCAGCATTCACTGGTTGTTTCTGGTCTCATCTTCCCCATTATGCCTGGAGTTACTTACTTACTTACTTACTTTATTGTCCCCATGGGGAAATTTTGTTGCAGTGTCATGTACACATTTAAAGTGGCGTTAAATACAAAACAAGATTGACAATACAACTTTCAATAACAGTCACGCACCAATAAAAGTAAGAAATAAGAAATAAAACATTTAAAAAACATTTAAAACAAAGACTAGCCTGCTGGCCTTACGGGGTCAATGGGAACATTTGCCCGAGCTATTTAAGAGGGATATCACACCTGGCACAAATGATTGTCTCGTTCTATTTTTCCTGCTGAGGGGTGCCCTATACCTACGCCCAGAGGGGAGTAATTCAAAGTCCAGGTACAGGGGGTGACTTGGGTCTAAAATGATTTTGTGAGCCTTACGGAGGGCCCTGACCTTAAAGATCTCATCCAGGCCTGTCTGTTTGACTCCAAGTACCTTACTTGCTGTGGTAATAATCCTTCTCAGCATGTTTTCTCTGACTGACAGTGGCATTGCCAAACCAACAAACAATACAAAAAGTTAAAATACTCTCAATAAAGGATTTGTAAAACAGAGTCAATATAGTACAGTCTATATTAAAAGAACCCAACTTTTTTAGAAAGTACAGTCTCTGTTGGCTCTTTTTGTAGATCTGGTCTGTACATTTACTCCACTGAAGCTTACTGTCCAAAAAGACACCCAGATATGTATATTCCTCTACAATTTCTATATTCTGGCCTCTGATAGATGTTGCTGAGGTAGGTGTTGTACGCTTCCTGAAGTCTATGCACATCTCTTTGGTCTTGTTAGTATTGAGGACCAAGTGTGATTCCTCACACCACTCTACAAAGTCATCTAGGACCGGGCCATGATGTTCCTCGTCATCATGCAACAGGCTGATCAAGGCAGTGTCATCAGCGAACTTAACGAGGTGTCTGTCAGTATGGGAACTAGTACAACTATTAGTGTACAAGATGTACAGAAGTGGGGCCAAAACACATCCCTGAGGAGAGCCTGTGTTGGTATTGCGTATATCCGACACATGGGAACCTATTTGACTCGCTGTGAGCGTTGGCTCAGGAAGTCCAACAGCCACAAAACCAGCCCCCCATCTAAGGAAAGTACCTGATGATTTTCCATTGATACTCTTTCCATATGTTTGAGGGGTAATGGTGTGAGCATTCCTACAGCTCACCTCCCATTTCCCACATTTACATATTTTTAAAAACAAACCTGTAAACCCAATATTGTTAATCAACCAGTTTGTCATCGAAATAATTATAATAGAGTAGCCTTATGTTAAAAATAAAATATATGCTGTTTTCTATGCTTGATAAAGGATTATGGATATGCTGAATAAATACAGGTCTCTCCGCCCTAACAATGGGCGTCGTTGTCCACATAGCAGCACTGTGGGCCGTCTAGCTCCCATCTATCCTTTCTTTGGATTGGTGGATACATCTCATTATTGTAATCGTGGTTTGCATATTCGATAAGGGTTGATGACATCAACAGCCTGTATCCAATGGAGAGAGATGCTACTAGCCTCAGATGGTTGGCTTCCAATATGTTGCATTATCGCCCCCAACTGGACTATAGTATATATCCATGATCCTTTATGATGCAAAAATAATACTACTATAAAAACATTAAACAATAAACACCCTTCCAACTAACCCTAAACTCATTAAAGCCGACGACCCCATTCTACTACGTTGACCCCATCTGCTGCGGCACCATGGCAACGGCCTGGGAGGACGGGACACCACCACTCAACACACCCTGGAACTCTTCTGAACGCTAAGAAGACAAACTGACTTAAGCAATAAGGCCCTAGGGGGTGTGGTATATGGCCAATATACCACGGCTAAGGGCTGTTCTTACGCACGACGCAACGCGGATATTGGCAATATACCACAAACCCCAGAGGTGCCTTATTGCTATTATAAACTGGTTACCAATGTAATTGGAGCAGTAAAAATAAATGTTTTGTCATACCCGTGGTATGATTGGCTTTCAGCCAATCAGCATTCAGGGCTCGAACCACCCAGTTTATAATGAAGCATATATCACTCGTCAGCCTATCCCTCTGTGCTGGCACAGATCTACTCCTTACAGGAATCCTCTCAGGATGCCTCACCCTTGACCCTTGACCCATCCTCCTCTACTCTCTCCACTGCCTCAGCATACGACACCTTCTGCACTACTCTGACTCTGGCCACCTCAACCTGCCTCTCTCGCACCGGACACTTCCGATCCCCAGCAACATGGGCTGCCCTACAGTTGGCACACACAACGTTATCCACCAAACTACACAATCCTCTGTCCCACGACCTCCTGCACACTTCCCACGTCTTGGAATCTCCCTCCTACACCCTGCTGTGACATGCCCATAACCGTTGCACCTGAAACAGGACAGTGGATTCGGCACAAAAGCTCTAACAGGATAACTTCTATATCCTAACATGACTTTGTCGGGTAAAGACTCTGACTAAAAACTCAAAAGGACTGACAGTGACTCCTCTGTTTCACCACGCTCACCACCGGGTCTGCGTCGCACCAGACGGCAGGCAATACAAACACCAGGAATCTTCAACTTCAATTGCTCCACTTCCACTCTTAACACTACCCCCAGAAATCACTCCTTTCAATGGTGTCCTGTTCCTAAGAGCAAAGCAAGAAACGGATCTTAACCCAAGTTGCGTGACACTGAGTGCCCGCTCCCTCTGGTCTGAAGAAACACAAACAACTATCACAAGTCCACTATGGGTTACCCTCACTGATTCAACTGCACCTAACTCCTTTCCCCCCCTGAAACTACAACTGGATCAGCCAAAAAGAAAGGATCCACTCTCTCCAAAAATGTCACTCCTACTGGACCAGATTCTTCTTTATCAGGTCCATCGATGCAAGGCTCAGACTCCAAGCTCTTCACAACACCTTCCACCTCACTTACCTCTCCCTCATTCACTTCCATTTCCCCTCCAGAACTCAGTCTGGCATACAGCTCACTCTGTTTGGACTTGACAACCATCTTCTTCTTTGACACAATCTGTCTTTTTTTATTTTCCTCCATATTCAGATTGACTCAACGTCTCTCTCTTCATCCTGTTCTTCCTCTCTTTTCCCCTCCATTCCTCCTCCCAAATACAATTCAACGATTTCTTGTAAAAGTACTAGACTTTTCCCAATATAAATATCTTTCTTGCCTCCTCAAGCGACGACATCTATCAAAAAGCCAGCGTCCACTGAGTTTACCAATTCCAAACTCCCGACCCAGCCTCCCCAATCTTCTATCCATCCTGTTGATAAAGATATCTTTATCCATCCTCTGGCTGCTTTATAAGGAAATTGAGACTTTGTCTAGTTTAATTCACATTTGCTACCCATTTCTTGTGTTCTGACAAACCAAACCAGGTTGTAAAATACAAACCAACTGAAGGAGACTATCCAAAAACTGTATTTTTAAAAAAAGTAACCAAATCCACTGGTCTGGGTACTGTTTCATCTGGCAACTAGCGATGCCCATTCCACTATGCACCTGAGGTTATGGTACTGTTTCATCTGGCAACTAGCGATGCCCATTCCACTATGCACCTGGGGTTATGGTACTGTTTCATCTGTCAACTAGCGACGCCCATTCCACTATGCACCTGAGGTTATGGTACTGTTTCATCTGGCAACTAGCGACGCTCATTCCACTATGCACCTGGGGTTATGGTACTGTTTCATCTGGCAACTAGCGACGCTCATTCCACTATGCACCTGAGGTTATGGCAGGTAGCCTATATCTAGGCTACAATAGGACACACATTGTTATGTTCCAGTGTGGTATGAGGGGAAATGGCTTAGCCTCAGGCTTAGGTTTAGCACCAGGTCCATTATCAGATCCGACCCAAATCATTGAGCCATTGAAACCCATGTCACCTTCAAACGCCTTCACACACTTCCTTAATGGGTTTGAGAAGGGTCAGGGCTTGACCGTTGAATGTGAGCTCAAGGTCAGCTCCTTAGTTGGCCAAACTCTTGTAGTGTATTAAAATTATTACATGGTTAATGAGGTTATCTGGAGTACCGACGGTGGTTGCCTGGGGCAGAGGGACCGTGAGAGAATTTACTGTCTTGATTGATATGGATGGATGGCTGCCGGACAGTTTTTTTCGCTCTTACACTCCATAGAGATTTCTTCATATGCCAGAGTAATGTATTCCCACTTCATAAACAGTTATTGCATAGAAAGGAATTTACGCTCTAGAGAAGAATGTTTTGGTTTAAGGTTAAAGATACTCAATAAGATAAATTGTTACTGGTCATAATCCTATTGTTGTCGAGACTTTTTAGCTTTGTCTCGAAGGGGGGAATATGTAGTGTATTAAAATTATGTCTTTGTTAAATGTTTTTCATGACGAAATGGAATGTTGGTTGTTCAGGCCAGAGGGGGGATGTTTTATGATGTTATTTGAAATGTGCCGCTTGGAGGGTGACGCCCGAGGGGAGACTGGTGATTGGCCAGAAGAGGGGGTAACCCTTATTTTGGTATTGTCTATATAAGAAGGGTTTTAGACCATAAACCCCAGAGCAACCCCTAGAATGGGAGGACACTGCTCTCCAGACCTCGCGAGTCTGTCACCCATGCTGAAGCTTGTGATCTGAATAAACCTTATGATCAATGTTCAGTATGAGCAGACTCCTTTTGTTGACAGCAATAATGACCACCATTCATCATATACGACATAATGGCGCCCAACGTGGGGCTGGGTTTGCGTCTCTTCCTTGTTTCAGTCAACCGCCGGCCTAACTCTCTCTGAAGCATGGCCGAAAAAAAAGGGTGAGTGTTCTTACCGCTTCGGAGTTTGTTAGATTGGATATGACTTGTGTACACTGAAGAGATGTTCCATTTCGACCTGGCCTCGGTGGTGTTATTGCTGGTCGACTGGAGTCTGCTAAAATGTTATTTCATTGGTAACTATAGACAATGATAATTTAGAGTGATAAGTTTATATTTCATTGGTAACGGATGGCAATGATTGGTAAATTCAGATATGCGCATTCTTTAGACTATTGCAGGTTTAGATAAGCCCTCGTGACGAAACGGGGCGACCAACAGGGTGGGCCAAAATCCTGGAAATGCATTAGGAATTTCTGGGTCAGTCTGGGACTGGGGTTTGGTTGAACATTTCTTGGGGATGGCTTACTCAACTTCTGTTCGACGGGATAGTTGCATTGGGGGGGATCGCTCACTGAAATAGCCATACCCACGGCAGAATAAATTTAGGGCAAACGAAACAGTAATCAATTAAAGACGCAATGCTGGGTTTGTTACATGTTGTAGGCCGCAGTTAGCTAAAGGCTAATGCTAACGGCTAATTGCTAAATGCTAATTGTGTTGCGTGCTATATGATAACTTTAACCTTAGAGGTCCACTGCGATGGATTCAAGCCTCTTAAACTTGTTTGTATGTGGTGGAACTGAAAGTTCTACGCAAATGTGAGCTCTGTTATGTGTAATTGTGTGAGTATAAGGTATAAAATAGTGACGCTGTAGCGTAATGCTATCGTTCTGTTGTGTGGTAAGCATGGGCTTGAATGGATGTGCGCATGCGTTTGATTTTATAGGGCTAAAACTACAACATGTGGTTATGTGCTAAGCCTACAAAACACGGCATTATGGGTAAGGGTCATAGGTCCCATTTGGGGGGTCTGAAGGGAAAATAGCCACCGAATAGAGAGATTTTGGAAAGAATCTCCTAGGTGTTAAACGGCTGTTATTCGAACGTGAAACTATTTGTTGAGATGTAGTAAATTTATAAATTAAATATAAGATAACGGATTATAATAGATTGAATTAAATTAAATTAAATGACGGATGAAAATAAAATGTTAAATGTTTTTGAAGCGATCTATAATTCGTCCTGAGTTAAAGTCTTAGAGCGAATGTAAAACGGACGAATATTGAATGTGGATAACTTGGTTAATTGCATAAACTGCTGAAATCTTGTGTGTTTCTATGTTTTTTTGAAATATGAGAGGAACATGGAACGGCGAGACGAGAGAGAGAGAGGGGCTGACGTGTGCGTGGCGTGACGTCAACATGACGTGACATCACGTGTGACGCAGCAGAGGATCAGATATCAGGCTAGGTTGCAACATTTTCCAATTTAAAGAAATGTGATAAAATGACAATTTTGCATAGGCTTGGCAAATTCTATTTCAATAAAAGTTACATTTTGGAGGCTATGTGCATCACTGGGCTGGATTACAGTTCGATTGGAAAATCAGTACTGACATTATTTGCAATTATGATACTTGGGGTTTATATCATAGGAAGAAACAAGGGGTTATGGGGATTGTAGTGGTTGTAGGGGTACAGCCTTTTGTTTTGAGGATTATGATCTGAATTTAGGTACTTGCATTTGATGGGTTATGGTGAGAGAGCCACTAATAGCTAAATTGATAAGATAGGGAAATAAAAAATTGATTTTAATTATTCTTTTTTTTTTTTAATTAGATTTTTAATTGATTTTAAAATTTTTATGGAAATGGTTGTTGAATAAAACATTTAAATGAATTTTTTTTAATATTCATATTTTTTGCCGCTTTATTATTATTAATTTTTTTTTTTTTTCAATTGTTTAGGTTTATTAAGAATTACAGGGGGGAAGCCTATATAAGTTATATAGTCTAAAATAGGATAGTTCACAATAAAGGAATAGAAAGGCTTGTTACAATGGGGAAAAAAGATATCAGGACTATGAAAGTCATTACAACGGGTTGAAATAGTTGTAATCCTTTAATTAAAGTGTTGCTAGGGTATCCGGCAAGTGAAACAAAAGTTGCCCTTCATTCTCAAACAGAAATTGATAAAAATATTCCAGCGATAGGATAGGCTAAAAAATAGAGCTTAGGGATGTTTATCCTCAGTTCCAGTCATCATCCAGGAGAGTGATTATTGCCTCAGAGATGAAGATGAATCCAAAACTTCAGAAGTAAGAAAAACCGAGATGTCTGGAAACGAAGAGAAGAATGAGGTTCAGAAAGATGAAGATAAAGATGAAGAGAAGAAAAACTGATGAAGAAAAGGATCCCAACAATAGGAATGTCTGGAAAAAAGAGGGAGGATAAGCAGGATGGAACGTGAAGGAGATGAGGAGGATGAAGATGAGAGTGATTGATGAGAGGCCATGGGTGGAGGTGACTCTGTGATCAGAAGGAAGTGGCAAGAGAGGAAAGAAGGATACTGGAGACTTGATCTCTGATGAAAGTTGAACGAAGAAGGGGACAAGAGATTCGAGTTCTGATGAAGAAAGTGATGAAGATTTGGAGATTAAAGGTGCTTTATGTTCGAGGATTTTATCCTACAATGACTGGCAAAGAAGAAATAGGAGATATAGACCGAGGCGTATTAGGCCTGGAGGAAGAGACGACTTTGGGAGAGGTAAGGGAGCTAGAGGAACAGCTCGAGACGCTGAAGATACAGAAGAGACAAGGAGAAAACCTGCGGAGAACATTTTTAATCCCAAGAATTGGAGGAGAAGAAGAATACATTGAGGCAAAGATGCTGAAGAAAAGTAAGAAGATGATGGAAGACGATATTTCGAGGACAGAACTTAAAATATAAGCTTTTGAAGAATCCTGATATGTCAACAACAAAGAACAGGACGAAGAAACTCTGAGAAGTCAATCATACAACTGGTGGAGAAGAGAAGCTTGTGTCATGAAGAATCAAGGTGAACCAAATCAACAATCACTGTTACAGCTTCAACTGAACAATATCTGTCAGCTTCCTGCTTCTCCTGTTTGTCTCCTGGCCTCTAGAGGTCAGCTGTGTTCCCCTCTGCCTTAGTTCTTCCTCATGTGTCCTAATTAGCTTATCCATGTCACCTGTGCCTTGTTTCCCCTTGTGTATTTTAGCTGTGTGTTTTCCCCTTGTTTCTCACTTGGTTATTGCGTCCTGACTGTGTGTCTCCTGCTTTGTCTCACCGTGTCTGTCCTAGTAAGTTTTTGAAGTTATCTTTAGTTTGTTTTTCTCCCCTCGTGGAGTTGTTTTGTTTTGCCTCCTGTTTTGGGAACATTAAATCTACTTACCTGGAGTATTGCCTTGGGTGTTTCATTTGGGTCCTACAACATCTCCTCTGTGGCTTAGGGGTAGTACCCCCAGCTCTACACTTCTGAGACCGGAGTTCTAACCCGGCATGTGACAGAACCTGTCAGCTTCCTGCTTCTCCTGTTTGTCTCCTGGCCTCTAGAGGTCAGCTGTGTTCCCCTCTGCCTTAGTTCTTCCTCATGTGTCCTAATTAGCTTATCCATGTCACCTGTGCCTTGTTTCCCCTTGTGTATTTTAGCTGTGTGTTTTTCCCCTTGTTTTCTCACTTGGTTATTGCGTCCTGACTGTGTGTCTCCTGCTTTGTCTCACCGTGTCTGTCCTAGTAAGTTTTTTGAAGTTATCTTTAGTTTGTTTTTCTCCCCTCGTGGAGTTGTTTTGTTTTTGCCTCCTGTTTTGGAACATTAAATCTACTTACCTGGAGTATTGCCTTGGGTGTTTCATTTGGGTCCTACAACATCTCCTCTGTGGCTTAGGGGTAGTACCCCCAGCTCTACACTTCTGAGACCGGAGTTTCTAACCCGGCTTGTGACAATATCAAAGGCAATTGTACCAGCCAAGGGGGGACCAGATGTTCCATATCGACCGCCCAGTTTCTGGACAGACACAGAATTGGAGAGGGAGAAGAACAAAGAAGAAGGAGGAATATTTAAGCTACACTTTCAGCAACTTTCAGAAGACTGGTATAATTATGGACAGATTGGGTACTTTACCTGTTTCATGCAACAAGTCAGGAGGAAGAACAGAGAACATTTTTAAGGAAGATACAGGGGCAATTCAAGATCACCTGTTAGTGCCTAGAAGAGACGAAGGGGGGTGTCCGCTGAGAGAATCGATTAGAGAAGAAGAGAAAATAGCTAACATTTGAAGTAAAAACAACCGACCATTAGAAGTGATAGTGAATAGGGGAAAACTTATCTGTGTTCAGCCTAAAGAGGTTAAACATCTCACTACTTGATAACTAATTAGGATAGGGATTTGAGGTAGTAAAACAGTTACTTACTCTTAAGGTACAAATATTAGAAGATACTGTTATTGCAGTGTTGGGAAGAGAATTGAATTGTACAATAAGATGTACACTAGACGACTGTCTATTAGACAATCTGTCTGGGAAAGTTAAAAGGGGTGACTATTATTCTGGGTTACATTCTTACACTAAGGGATTTCAGGCTAGGCTAAAAGGTGTTTAGACGTTTGCCAAGTCTGTGTGTAATGTGCAGGTGGGGAACTTCCCAATCACATATTCTACAAATTTGGTTGGTAAGGGATTTTGTGGTAAAATCGGGAAAAGTTGTAAATGTTATGAGGAAAAGATTAGATTAAAAATAAGGAAGTAACAAACATGAAATTAAAGACAAGAGGAAAAAGATGTCCAGTGTTGGCGGAAGGGAACAAAAGATGGAACGAGAACATAAGGGAGGTGTAAAAAAGCTGTATGGAGTAGGATATTATAGTGTTGAGTAACTAGCAGAAAGTGTAATTGAATGATGTAAAAGGATATTAAAACAGTAGGTAATGGGGATTAACACACATCACAGGAAAAATAAGGAGTGAAGGAGGAGGAGGACATATGGGAATAATGAGGGATTAGTTATAGGACGGAGCTTTGCATGGAGTAGGAGGAAAAAACATGATAGAAACAAGTGGCAGGAGGAAGGAGAGGACAATCAGGAAGTAAGGTATATGTGTGAAGGAGGAGGAACAGTGAATTACAAGGAGGAAAGGGGGGCAGGAGGGAAGGAAACAGTGGAGGAAGGGAAAGAGAAGCAGGGGGATGGGGAGGTGGAACAATAGATGAACAGGAAGGAGGAAGGACAGAAAAAAGAAGCAGAGGATTAAAGAGAAAAGGAGATACAGGACAATTTTTTGGCGGCAGAGGAGTAAAGGGATAGGTGAGGAGACTGGACGAGAAGGGACGTTTCTCCATATGGAGAACGAATTTGCAGGATGGAAAGAATTGTTATCAGGACCAGGAGTAAGAGGAGGGTCTAGTTTGAGAAGGCAGGAAGGGGAGGGACTGGTAAACTGTATGCTTGCGTACAAGGGAAAGAATAGCGGAAGGTGGCAGGAATTATGCAAACTATCTAGGCAAAGTATGGAAACATAGGAAAAATGGAGGAGGCAGGAAAAGGAAATAATGGCTGTAGGAAAGGGCTAGGAAATGAGATGGACGTTTAAAATGGACAAGGAGTTAAGGTTTGGAACAGGGCAGAACAGGGGAGGAACATACGAGGTCAGGAAACGAGGGGGAAACAGACGAACCAAAGCAAGGTGAACAGAGATCTTAAGTACTGTGAGGAAGTAAAATAATGAGGAAGGTGGAGGGGCAGATAATGAAGGTAGGGGAAGTGGGGTGAGGGATGACAGGAGCAGGAAATCAAGGTAAACGGCAGGCAAGAGCCAGGAGGAACGAGAGGAGGACAGAGTGGGTTTGGCAGGTGAGTAGGAGCGGAAAGTGAGGAGGGCAGGGGGGTCATGGAAGATATGGTGGCAGGTAGGTGTGAGTGGAAGCGGGGTTCGGAAGGGGGCAGGAGGAACCAGTGGGATAACTAGGGCGCTGATTCGGGAGAGTAGGAACACAAGCAAAAGAGATACTAAGGCGAAGGACTAGACACCACAACAACAGGGGATAGAAGCGAGGGCAGAAGGGAAAACGGAGGGAGAGGAGATACATCCATGAAGGGACAGGATGGATCTTGGATTTGATGACAGACAGGGAGATGTATTGATCAGTACCGCTCCGTTCTTCTGTTGTGGAAAATAGAGAAGATGTAACTATCTGTAAGATCATTGAGGAAATCTGAAGCGTCCATGTCTGTTGGGAAGGAAATTCCCCCCAGCCCCCGACATGTTAGACGGCCCCCCGCCCCCCCGGCCCCCCCCCTTCACCCCCGGGGGGGGTTTGGTTGGGTTCAGCCCTTATGATTTGCCCAAGATTTGTGGTTTTTAAAGCAAAAAAAGTCTTTGGGACAGATAAAAATAAGGCCCGTTGCCCAAAAAGAACAGTGGTTTTAACCCAAGGGTTAGGGTGGGAAGGGTTTGGTTTTTAAAAAAATTAATATGGGAAATTGTTAAAGGGGGAAAGGGAAAAAGAAAAGGTAACAACAGAATCCTGAAGTATTCGGGTTTGAAACTTTGGGGAACAAAAGTTGTTTTATTCTAATAAAACATAGGGGGGGTTAAGGGGTGTTTTTTGGGGGGGAAAGTTTCGAGGGGGGGGGATTTTTAAAATGATAATTTTTGGAAAAAAGGAGCCCCTTAAAGGGTAGAAATTTGGAGAAAAAGGGTTTTATTTTTTTTAGGTCCCAGGTAGTAAGAAGACCCGGAGTTGAGGGTTTTTAAACGTTTAGCTTTTGAGGGACAATGGACATGGGGGAATTTGAGGAAAATTTGGGGGGTTTTTGTGATGATAAAAATTTTAATTTTACTTTATAAGGGGATAGGATTTTGTTAATGTCAACTTTTGAAGCTCCAATGAGGCTTTTACTTTTAAAAGAGGAGTTAGCCCCCAAAAACACAAAATCAATTTAAACTAGGGGTTAAAAAATAGGATGAAAAGTGACAGGTCCTAGGCTTCAAGCCTATCATTAAAGGATAAGGTAGGGAAAAAGGGGGGCCTTTATTAGGTTTAGGGTTTTGTAAACTTTTGGGAAGATCATATTGATCCCATATTAGTTATACTTTGAGCCAAATATTTCAGAAAAGACCCCAGGGGGGGTTATAGGGGAATTAAAAGGGGATGGTTTTTGGGGATCGGAAAAGGGTTTTGGTTTTTAAGAAAATTGGGCCGGGAGGGGCAGTGATGGTAAAAATTTTATTTTTCAGCTGTGATAACAATGTGTGATGTGGAGTCTGTTAAGGACCTGGAGAAAGCATGATATTGAGATAGGTTGGAGCAATGATGCCTGGAGACAACACTAGATGCCGGTGTTGACTGTTCCTGATCTGGATTAAAGAGGCCCCCAGTGGAACTGATGGATAAATACATTTTGATAATTTGATCATTTTTCATTTTTTTTTTTTTTTTTCAAATATTTGGGTGATGTGGTATGATTTATGAAGTCAAAGGGGGGAATAGGTTTATGTGATTCATGGATCATTATATATCAGTTTATATCTTAGTTGATATGATGTTAATTTGAAAGTGTTTGTTTTGCCAAAAGAACTGTTTGGTCGTTTTTCTTTTCATTAGAAGCATTGGGAGAACATGTGGAGATTGAAATTACTCAAACAAAGGGCCAATATTGAACTGGGAAAGAAAAAAAAAAGAAATGAAAACAGGAGGGGTGTGGCTGATTCCATCATCAACAAAAGTCCCTTGGGAAAAGGACACTACAGGGGGATGAAAATGTAGTGGAATACATTCCAGTGGTTTTCAATGAAATATAGGGAAAGTGTTAATACAAATTGTGTAATAGTCTCAGGGATTAATTTTTTAAAAATGATGTTTGATGTTTTTGAATACAGTGAGGATCTTAGTGTTTTTGTTTTTTTCGGTGAAGGTTTTTGGGGCAGAGAGGGAAAGGGAAAGGGGAGTTTATTTTCCGGTTTCCCATGGGGGTTTACCAGCCGTACAATGGATGTTTTTTGGATAGGATTTTTTTTGCAGGGGGTTACATGTGTATTTAATTGCAAACATAGTTTCAAAGCATGTACTGGGTTTAAAGAGGGTTTTCTGGAGTACCGACGTGGTTGCCTGGGGAAAAGGGAACCCTGAGAGAAATTTTTCGTCTTGATTGATAGGAAAGGAAGGCTGCGGACAGTTTTTTGTTTACACTCCATAAAAGTTTTTCATATGGGCCCAAATAAAGTATTCCCACTCATAAACAGTTATTGGGATAGAAAAGGAAAATTTTGCTCTAGGAAAAAATGTTTTTTTTAAGGTTAAAGATTTCTCAATAAAATAAATTTCTTAGTCATAATCCATTTTTTGTCGGGACTTTTTTTGCTTTGTCTCGAAAAGGGGGAAAATGTAGGTATTAAAATTTTGTCTTTGTTTAAAAGTTTTTTATGGGGAAAAGGAATGTTTGGGTTTTTCAGGCCAAGGAGGGGGGGAAAGTTTTTTTTGAGGGGTTTTTTAAAAGTGCCGCTTGGGGGGGACGCCCCAGGGGGGAATGGTGATTGGGGCCCGAAAAAGGGGGTTTAACCCCCTTATTTTGGTATTGTCTATAAAAAGAAAAGGGGTTTTTGAAAAATAAAAAACCCCGAGCAACCCCCAGAAAAGGGAGGAACATGCTCTCCCGAACCCCGCGAGTCTGTTTACCCCTGCGGGAAACTTGTGATTGAATAAAATTTTTGACAATGTTCAGTTGAGCAGCCCCCTTTTTGTTGACACCCAATAAGAAAACCATTATCATATACGACACTTTTTTTATTAAGGGACTTGTTAGTTTTTGTTTTTACTCACAATTTTTGATTTTCTCCTTGCCCAAATTCAACCCCTATCCCCAGGTCGACGTCGTGGGCATTGCATCAGGTAAAGGGGTTGGGGTGTATAGGGCTATTTTTCTGATATCCACCTTTTTCCCAAAAAACAAAAAATTTGGCTCCGGTCACCGTGAGTTTTGTCCTAGCTGTAAAATTTAAATACAGTAGTGCCAAAAAAATGTTTAGTTCTGATGTACAGCAAAAAAGGAAAATGTTAGACCCCCCAAAAGGGACATGTTTAGTTCTGGGTTAAAGCTAAAGGTAATTTTAGAAAAAAAAAGGGAAAATGCTATTCTGGGGTTTACAGCAAAAATTTAATGTTAGAGGCCCAAAGAAATGCTATTTCTGGGGTCCCGCTAAAGGTAATGTTAGGGGCCCCAAAAAAAATGATAGTTCGTGGTACAGCAAAAAGGGAATGTTAGGGGCCAAAGAAAGAATTTCTGTGGTACAGCAAAAGGGTAATTTTAAAGAGGCCCAAAAAAATGCAGTTCTGTGGTACAGCAAAGGGAAAAGTTAGGGGCCCCCCCGTGCTGTTCTGGGGTTTACAGCAAAAGGGTAATTTTTGAGAACAAAGACAGTAGTTCTGGGTTTACAGCAAAAGGGAATGTTAGAGGACAAAGAAATGCTAGTTTTTGTGGTACAGCAAAAGGGTTTAATTTAGAGGCCCCAAAGGAAATGCTAGTTTGGGGTACAGTAAAGGTAATGTTAGGGGCCCCAAAGAAATGCTAGTTCGGGGGTACAGCAAAAGGTAAATGTTAGGGGCCCCAAAGAAATGTAGTTTGGGGGGTACAGTAAAGGTAATGTTAGAGGACAAAGAAAGCTAGTTCTGTGGTACGCTAATGGAAATTTTTAGGGGACGAAGAAATGAAGGAAAAGATGAAGGGTGCAAAAAAGAAAATGAAAAAGGGGAAGAAAATAAACCTTTGGTTAATGCCACAAAAAAGCGGTCCCCCTTTATTCCCTTTTTTTTTCCTCTAAAAATTTCTGCATTTCTAGTTTTGGGGAAAATTTTATGGGGTTTGTGCATTATTTTTAATTGTTCTTTTAAAGGGCGGTAAATCAAAATGAAATTTTTTGATGATATTTTTTGTTTCGGGAAAAATGTTTTTAGTTTTTAATGACCCCAGGTACATAGGGCCACAAAAATGGGATTTCCCCCCTGCTACCCCTCAGCAAGAGGAAAAAGGGAAATAATATTTAGTCTTTGACTGTACTGTCCTCACAAGGTATGATGAATCAGACGACAATGGCAGCGACCCCAAAGGGGTTGTATGAGGAAAATTTAAAAAAGGGTTTTTGGGAAAGAAAATGGTCTGTTACCTAAAAAACCCTTTTCCTTAAACCCACCACACCCAATCAGACTGAAAAAACCTAATTTTTCCATTTTACGCAATTGTGACTATTTTCGGGAAAAAACTAGGCCATATGTCGGGGGCACAAAGTTCACAGGAGGGGAATTTGAAGGTAAAACTATTTTTTAAATAAAATGCTTTTTGGGGGGCAGAAATGAACTTTCAGGGCCCTTAAAAAAAAAATAGTAGATCTTTTAAATTTCCAAATAAAAGGTTTAAAATTTTTCCCCGAGGTGGGTTGATTTACCCTTTGGGAAAAAAAGACGGGAAACCCTTTCCCCGCTACCCATGTTTGGGTGAGATAATGGAGGGGCGGGGACAACCGAGAGATGATTTTTGGATTGGTCTGCCATGTAGCGGGGGCCTCTCTAAAAACATGAACGGTAGGTAGGTAATCCTTTCTAACGGGGTTTTTAAATATATAAAATTATATAAACACGTAGAATTTGAAAACTTGTTCCCTTCCACTTTTGGGGAATAATTTTTAAAAACAGTGGAATGTCTGTGGAAGCAGATTTATGAAAAGAAAAGGGAAAGAGGGGACAAAATTCTGGTTTTTGATTGAAAAAATTATGCAGGGGGAGTTGAAAAGAAAAAACCCCCCACGAAAGGTTTTGTATAAAAAACCTGTCCCCGGATTACGTCTTAAAACTAAGGGCAAAAAGGGCCCATCCGTGACAGAGGGGGAAAAAGGGTTCATCCATGTATACGGGAAAGAGGGGTTAGCTACCCTACATTTTCGATATTATACTTTTTAAATTTTTGTCAAAAAGGCTTTTTCATTGCAAGTTAATGGTACTGTTAGCTAGCAAACGTTAGCTTGCGGGGCCGCAGCTAACGTTCCCGTGTATGATTTTTTTAGTAAAAAAGGTGTTTTTCAGACCATTTGCATTGCTATTTATAGCCTAATGTTACTAGCTTACTTTGAACCGGGTTGTTTAGTCCCAGCAGATTCTTTGGCAGGGAGAAAACTTTACTTTTTGGGAGTAGGTTCATTTTTTAAAGCTAGTAGCTAGTACATGTCTAAACAAAAGCCCTCCACATGAAAAGGGAAACCCCTTTTCAGTGTACCTTTTACCCCTTTATTCATCCTGTTCATGGACACAAAACTTTGATTTTGTTTGTATAGGGGTGTGTGTTTCCCTTTTGGAGACGGAAAGGGGGAAGAAAAAAACTTGCCCTGCACCAAAGTCAAATTAGGAAAATAACGTTTTTGGCCAACGATGGGCAGTTGGGCCAAGTTATATAATCCTCTGCTAGAATGCCCCGCTTTTTTTCGTCACACTCACAACCATGAGCCCATTTTTCTGTAATTTGGGGCCATTAAATTTAAAAAAATGATTTGTTGGAGTTATTTTCCTGTAATTTAAGAATATAAAAGGGGGTAAAGGGAGGAAAAACGTTGGGCAGCTATAGGGTATGGTCATTTTTGGAATGGTAGCCAAACTTAAATTAAAAGTTAGTTAGCCCGTAAAAAAGCTGAAACAAACCCAAAAATTGTTTTGGAAAATTTTTTAGTCAAATGGGTTTTTAGTTTTACATTTATTTTTAAACAGGTGGGTTTTTTTTGGTGTTAAAGAACATAGTTTTTGCTATTTTGGGGCCCCCCCGGCTGCCCGAGGGAAAAGGAGACCAGATTTCACCCCCTTTTCAATTTAAGCAGGTTGAACCCCCATAACCCCCCAAACCCCCCCCCCAGACCAGAAACCCCCATCATCAACCCGGTTGAACCCCCCATAACCTACTCCCCAGGAAAACCAGATACACCCCCCATCATCAACCAGGTTGAAAACCCCCATAAACCCACTCCCCAGGAGACCAGAACACCCCACAAACAACCAGGTTGAACCCCGATAAAAAAATCCCCAGGGGAACCCGATACAAACCCCCCCCCATCAAAACCCGGTTTAACCTGATAAACCCACTCCCCAGGAGACCCGGGTACACCCCCCCAAACAACCAGGTTGAACCCCCGATAACGTACTTCCCCCGGAGAAAAGTACACCCCCCCTCAAACAACCAAAGGGTTTAACCCCCCCATAAAAAAAACTCCTCAGGAGGGGGGGGGGGGCCCCCCGGGTAACCCCCATCACAACCAAAGGTTTAACCCCTCTAACCCACTCCCCAGGAGACCCGATACACCCCACCCCCAAAGGGTTTAAAACCCCAAAAACAATTTAAAAAAAATAAAAAACAGAAATATAAATATTGACCCTTCCCCCTAAAATTTGTTAAGCACCTTTGGCGTGATTACAGCCTCAAAGGGATTCTAGTGGGATGACGCTACAAAATTGGCCCCACCTGATTTGGGGGGTTTTCCCCTTCTTCTCTGCAGATCCTCTCAGGCCGGTCCGGGGGATGGGGGGCGTCACAACACATTTTAAACACTTCCAGAGATGTGGTTTTAATTTGATGGGGGTTTAAGTCCCCCGGGGGCTGGCTGGGCCCCTCAAGGACATTCAGAGGGCTTGTTTCCCAAGCCCCTCCGCGTGTTGGGATGTGTCTTTGGGTGTTTTTCCTGTTGGAAGGGAACCCTTATTCAGCCCGAGGTCCTGGAGTGCTAAAGGGGCAGGCCCCGGTTTTTTCAACCTTTTTTTTTTTCCGGGATATTTGGTTTTTCTTTTTTCTTTTTTCCTTTTTTTTTTCTTTTTTCCCAAACTTTTTGGGGTCCTGACTTGTTCCCCCCCCACAGCATGATGCTGCCACCACCAGCTTCACCTTAGGGATTTGGGGGCAGGTTTCCTTTCCCGAATTGCGCTTTGGATTCCCCCCCCCCCCAAAAAAGTTCAAGCTTGGTTTCATCAGACCATAGAAGTTTTTTTCATGGTTTAGAGTCCTTTTGGTGCCTTTTGACAATCTCCAAGCGGGCCCGGCATTTTGGGCCTTTTTTGACGAGGGGTTTCCCTTTGGCCCCTTACCATAAAGGCCTGATTGGTGGAGTGCTGCAGAGTTTGGGTTTTCTTTTTGGGAAGGGTTTTCCCATCCCCACAGAGGAAAATCTGGAGCTCTGTCAGAGGGACCATTGGGTTCCCCCCACCCCCTTACCCAAAAGGGCCCCTTTTCCCCCCATTTCCCAGTTTTGGGGGGGGCGGCCAGCTCTAGGAAAAGTCTTGGGCCCAAAATTTCCATTTAAGAATGATGGAGGTCACTGGGTTCTTTGGGGGGCCTTAATGGGTGCAGAACTGTTTTGGTACCCTTCCCCCGATCGTTTCCTTCGAATAATCCTGTCTCTGAGATTACGGGGCAATTTTCCTTGACCTCATGGCTTTGGTTTTTTCTCTGACATGCCCTGGCAAAGTGGGTCTTATATAGAAAACTGTATGCCTTTTCCCAAACAGTCCCAATTTAAGGAAATTTTCCCCCGGTGGACTTAATCAAGGTTTTTAGAAAAATCTCAAGGATGATCAATGGGAAAAAGGGACCCCTGAGCTCAAATTTTTTGTCTCATAGCAAATGGGCGGGAAAACTTTTGAAAATAAAAGGGATTTTTGTTTTTTTTTGAATACATTGAAAAATTTTCAAAACCCCCCTTTTTGCTTTTTCAAATTTTGGAGTATTGTCGTAGCTCAGCTGGTAGAGGGGACGGGGTTGTAACCCCTAAGGGAGGGGTTCGATCCCCGGGGCCAAACCCATACACAAAAAAAAAAAAAAAAAATTTTGCACGCATGACTGTAAAATCGCTTTGGATAAAAGGTCTGCTAAAGGCATATTAATTATGGAAAAACATTTTTATAATCCCCAAATTTTAGAATAAGGGTGTAACGTAACCCAAAATTTGGGAAAAAATCAAGGGGGTTTTAATAAATTTTTTACATAAGTCTTATTTATGTCAATAAAATTTAAGTTTTTAATCAATGAAAACAAAAAAGCCCCGTGATTGATGATTCCCCCTACTTTGCAGGAGGTGGCATAGTTAAGGAAGGGGGGAGATGTAAAGTTAATATGCTAAGACGGCCCCTGGATTTTATGTTCAGATGGGGGTTTATTTAATACTTAATTTATTGTTTTAGAGGTCCCGTGCATCCCCGGGGGCAAACGATTTTCCCCATTCTAGAAATGACTGGGCCCAAAAGAATTTCCCAAAGGTAAGTTTAAAATTTCCAAATACATTGAAATGATTGCCCGGGAGAATTCCAAGGAGTAAGTCATTGGGAGTACATTGAAATGATTGCCCGTAGAAAATTCCAAGGGGGAAGTATCTGCCCGTACATTGAAAAGATTTCCAGAGAATTCCCAAAGGGGGTAAGTCATCGCAGTCATTTAAATGATTTCCAAAAAGAACTTCAAAGGAGGGGAAGTCCTCTGCCCGTTTCAAATTAAAGATTGCCCGGGTTTAAATTCCAAGGGGGGTAAAATCATCTGCAGTACCCTTTTAAAAAAGTTTCCAGTAGAACCCTTTCCCCAAAGGGGGTAATCATCTGCAGTACATTGAAATGATTTCCAATAGAAAAATTTTAAAAGGGGGTAATCCCTCTGCGTTTCATTGAAATGATTGCCCGTAGAACTTCCAAGGAGGGGAAGTATCTGCAGTACATTTAAATATTGCCAAAACAATTCCAAGGGGTAATCCCTCTGCAGTACATTTAAAAGATTTTCCCAAAAGAACTTTCCCAAAGGGGGTAAGTCACTGAAATACATTGAAATGATTGGGACGTATTTACGAGCCTTTTTAAATCCTTTATTTAACCCCCGGGGTAGCCGCGTAGCGTGGGGTAAATATTTTTTTCAGCCCCCCACAATATTTTATCATTCTTCCAAAAATCGTCAAGATTTTTGGGGAAACATGACAGCAGTTTCAAGTCTTGCCCTGGATTTTTAAAGAGATTTAAATTTAAAAAAAACTTTGGCCACTGGAACATTTTATGTTTTTTGGTAAGCAACTCCAGTTTAGCTTTTTCTTTTCGTTTTAGGATTGTCTTCGAAAGGTGTATTCCCTTTCCCGTGTCTCAGGAAGTTTTATTGTTTTTGCCCCAACAAAAAGGCTTTTCATTTAGGGGGGCCCAAAGTGTATTCCTTTTCCCGGGTGTTTCTTGCATTTTTACTTTAGTTTTCCCCGTTTTACCAGATGCAGTTTGGGGGTATTTTTATTTATAATTTTAAACCTTTGTTCAATCTGTCATCAAAGTCATTATTGTGGGGTCACACAAGTTGTTTATCCTCCTATTTTTTTCCCATCACAGGCCCTTTAACCTGTAAAATGTTTTAAAAACACCAAAGGCCTCATGGGGAAAAATCCCTGAGCAGGTGCATTCCGTCCTGCAGCCCGGTTTAGAAAAAGGGGGGGAAATGGTTTTTTGATGTGTTGGTGGGTTTAAAAAAATATTTATTAAATTGGGCATGCTTTAAAAAGTATTAGTGTCTGATTTTTATTTAACCCCTAAACCCAAACACTGCCCCTTTTTATGAGGCCTTTCCCAAAAGCTCCCTGGCCTTTTAGTTTAATTTTTTTGCCTTTAAATTCCCCAAAACTGCTGAGGGACCTTTTTCAGATGCTATTTATGGGTTTCAGAGGAAGGGGTAAATCATTTTAAAAATCATATCAAACCCCTTTAAATTTTACAGAGTGGTCCAGGGGAAAACTTTTTAGGGGATTTTTTAAGTCGAATTTTTTCCCTGAACTAATTTAAGCTTAAACAAAAAGGGGAAAAAATTAGCAATGGGTATATCCCAATTTTTAAATTTATCTCTTTAAAAAAAAAATTTCCCCTTTTGGGCATTAAAAATTAAAACCATTTTAAACCGATTTGTAACCCCCAAAAAAATAAAGAAAAAAACCAAGGGGTCGAAAAACTTTAGCCCAAAACAAAGTATGTACCGTAGTTGGGACCATCAGTATTTTGGGGGAGAAGAAAGGGGTCAGACCCACGTGAGGCAAGGCACATTTCTCCTTTTTGTTTTTTTTTGTAGGGCTTTCAGTGGCAAGACAAGGGACAATGAATGGATAAAAGGGGCCAGGACGGGGTTTTTTCCAGTTTAAATTTTACTTTACGCACCCAAAGTATTGCTCACCCTCCCTTTCCCCATGTATCACGTCAACCCTGAATTTATATGGGAAAAACTTCATGATTTTTTGGTGAAACGTTCCTGGAGGGATAGGGATGCCAAACCCAAGTTCCCCCTAAGCTTTTGCCCCTTCCTCCACGACTGCCGCCCCAGAAGAAATGCCTTTTGTTTTTAAAAGTTTGTTTTTTTAAAATAATTTAAAAAAATGGGGACACAAAAAAGTCAGTTTTAGAACAACCCTTTCCCAAAACATGCATTGCTCTAAAACTTTCAAAAGATTTTTTCCGGGGTTTGCCCCCCCAAAAATTTATTTTCCTATGGAATTTAAAACGCACGAAAAGTTTTTTTTTGGGTTTTTTTTAATAGGTTAATACACACAAAAAAATCCCCAAAAAAAAAACAAAATCTTGAAATACTTTTTTTACCTATTTGCCCCGAATTTAGTGTGAGAATTTTGTTGCAACCACATATTTGGCTCTGTAGGGTATCCTGTTTTCATATAAAATCAAAAAATACTTCCCCAGGATCTTTCGCAGAAAAAAATGCCTTTCGCACAGAGACGCAAGGCCCCTTTTAACTTCCCCTTTCGTTTGCCCCCATTTGGTTTTCACATATTTCAGATCAAAATTTTTTTTGTGATTTGAACAAAATTATATCCCTCCCTTTTTTAATGCAAAAAACCCAAAAAAAAATATAACTTTGCAAGACTGAGTCTGTGATTTTTGTAGGCAGAGCCCCCAAACGCAACGGAAATAGAATTTTTATTGGGGGGATCAGCTCAGATCGGAGCCCCATTTTTTTGACCTTTTTTTCTAGCGAGGTTTTTATCCCCCTTTTAGATTTAAAAAATACAGGTCGGGGAATGGGAGTCACTGCTCCCTAAAAAGAGCCCCCCAAAAAAGGGCTAAAGGTAATTTCAAGCGGGCTTTGAAAAACCCGCAGGGAAAAAAACTTACGCTTAATTTAAAAGGGGCCCGTGTTTTAAATTTTAGACATTGGGCTAATCTCTTTTTGGTAAAAATTAATTGTATTTTTTAAAATGGTTTCTTGGGATTATTTCAACCCCAAAAAAATTTAAAATTTTCCCAAACAGCTATTTGGCCCCCTGGGTTACAGGGCCAAGTAAGAAATAAAATTTAAAGGCAAGCCCTTATAAAGTGAAAAAAAAAAAGGTTTTTTTTAAAAAGGGCAGAGAGGGGGGCTTTTCCCAAAACAAAAATGGGATGGGAAAAGGTTTAAAACCCCCTTTTAAATCACCCTAAGGTTATATAGTAACCCTTTAAAGGGGTTAAAAGGCCTCAAGAAACCGGTTTATGGGAAAACAGTTTAATTAATGATATTAATTCCTTTTTAAAGGGTTTTAAATAAATCATGAGCCTCATCCGGGGGGTCACCTGTGAAAAGATTCATAAAAAAGTAGGAGTAATGATCTGGGGTCGTTTAGCCCTTTTTGACATAATGAAAAAAGATTTAAATGGACAGGGGGGGGGCCCGATCCTAGATAAACAATCCCCCTTGGGAAAAGCATGGGTTTAAACCGAACACCTAGTCGTTTGTCTTTGTTACAGCGGTGTTTACGCCTTTTAGTGGAAGATACCAATAAAAACACTTTTAAACAGGGTGGGGAAAAAGGTTGACTGGGAAAAAAAAGTAAAGTTGTTCTTTTTTTAAAAGGTCCCAATTTTTTAGACGACAGCAGAAAAAACTATATGGGGAGAACAAAAAAATAAAGTGAGTATTTCTAAGTATTTCTGAATAATAAACTATTTAATGGACAGAGTGAAAGAAGAATACCTGGAATGGATAAATATTAGTAGAAAATGGGTGCTTTAGTTTAGTTTCGACAGACAGCAGTTTTTAAAATGTTATAAAATTTTATC
>CM072257.1:8152684-8196597 GCA_036851935.1 Coregonus suidteri | reverse complement strand
TCTGTAGTTGCGTGTCTTTCTTTTTTTGCTGAAATCCATACTTTTTCATTAAACGTTAATGAAATTCAACCACCGACTTTTTGCTCCTTTTTTTGCAACTGTGTCATTTGAATATCCAATGACTTAGACCAAGGGCTCCAAATACTCGTTGTCCAATCAAATCACACAATCTACAGATGGGCTGTCAACCAATCAACATTTTGCAGATCATTACAGGCGTCAGTAAACACAAAATGTGGCGCATAACTTTATTGACTTGGCACATTTTAAGTCCAGAGATACTGAGAAATAACAACCAGGAAAGATAAATCATAGAAATATATGTTTATTTACATATTACAATAATTGTATAGCCTAGGTTTCATTTACAAACAGACATATTCACTACATTTGTTTAATTATTCACTTAATTACTTATATTATTTTCAGTAAACTCTTATTCTATAACATTTATTGTTTTAACATTCACACTGCTAGTTTTACACATTATATTTATATATATATATATATATATATATATATATATATATATATATATATATATATATATATATACACACTACCGTCATTTGTATAAATAGAATATATAATGATCAATATATAACCATATAATATATATATAGCATTTACATATAGACACACACACACACACACACACACACACACACACACACACACACAAGGACACACACACTTACACACACACACACACACACACACACACTGGAACACCAGCTAAGGTGAAGAAGGTGAGATTGGCTGTTACACCAGCTAAGGAGAAGAAGGTGAGATTGCTGGTACAAGGTGAGATTGGCCACCAGCTAAGGAGAAGAAGGTGAGATTGGCTGTTACACCAGCTAAGGTGAAGAAGGTGAGATTGTGAGCTTGTCTGGAAGACCAACAAAGTCCCCTGTCCCCGAGGTGAAGAGGACACCTCCAGTCTATGGGTCTGGTCCCCTTGCCAGGGCCAGATATTACCTGGATTGCCATCAATACCTCCATGCTTTGTTTATGAGGTCACACATGATCTTATCGTGAAGTACAAAGAGGACATCATCAAGAGGTAAGGTAGTAGAAGTATGTGATAAGAGTGATTGTTTTTTTTTTTTAGACTTGAGATTATAATTCAGTTGATATGCCATACCATACATCTACAATGTAGGATCATAGGTTTGTGTGATTTCTATGTACTTTCAGAGAAAAGGAGTTAGTGCTGGAAAAAGATGGTCCCTTGTCCCAACTGGTGGAGACAGAGGTCTTTCAGACCTTTTCCTGGAGTGAGACTCTGGCGTGGGGCAGAGGAGAAGGCACCTTTGATGACCACCTGTTAGAGGGCAACCCTTCCCCAGGCCAGAAACCTCAAAGTAGACGTCATCAAAGGTAGAGAAATCACCACAATGTGAGGATTAACCCAATATCATGTTCACACTAGATGTCCAATATCAATCATTTCACAATTGACATGTTGTATATAGTTGTACCGTTTCTACAAGTCAATTAGTAAAGTAAGTACGCCTCTGACATGTAAGCCTTGTCCGAGACAAAAGACAAAACTAAGAAGAAAAACTTCTAATGTCTCCTCTTTTCAGAGACGACTTTCAACGTAAGAAGCAGGACCTCCTTGACAGAGGGACATGGATGGTGCTGTCAATGGCCTTGTTCACCAGCAGGCAAAATATAATGACGTTTGTACCAACATGCCTGGAGATGGAGCTGTGGAGGGGAGGATGCTGTGAGAAGATATTCATCACTCTGAACTCCATGGCCATCTGCCTATGTTCTGATGCCACTAGAGGACATGTTAACAGGTTGAGGGTCGGCAATGATACCCAGATCATGAAGTGGAAGAAACAGGCTGAGGTAAGTGTGAGTCTTAAACATATGTAAACACAATTTGATTCATTGATTCATTGATTCAACACAACAATTTCATAATTCTATTATTTCATTGAATTTCTCATCTCAGTCAGGATGCTCTCGAATAGGCTTTGTCGTGCCCTCTCCACATCTTATACTTTTCTCATATTTTGTGTGTTCTTTCTTCCATATGGGAATGAATGCTGACAAATAAATGCTCATATTATTTTATTGATGAAGTATTCCACTAAATGAAAGAAGATAGAAATGAACTTTTGACCAATGCTAGCTGATAATATTTACTCTTCCATATGCGTTGTGTTCTTACATCTTCTTCAGTATGAGGTCTGGGATGTACACCATGTGATTTTCTTTGCCATATGCCTTTTTCAACAGCTTTTCTCTTTCTTTCTCCCTCTGTTTCTTTTCGTTATAGTTCCTTGCCACCTCGTCCAGGTGGGCTTTCACCCTCTCCTTATTCTTCCTCACTTCTTCCTTACTCTCTGCTTTTCTAGCTCTGAGCAGTTCTTTTACTTTGTTCTTCTCCAACAAGTCTCTTTCTTTCCTCTCCTTTTTCTCCTGCTTTGCCCTGACTCTCTGGGCGCGTTTAGTTTCCATCTGAAAGAGAAAGTCCATACATGTTGGTCAGTGATCTGAAATATTATATTACTCCTTCTCTAGCATGCAGTCAACTTAATCTGTTGAATCTGATAGTATAACCATTAGGAGGTGACTTATGACCTCCCTGAACTGTGACTGGTTAAATGGAGTACTGTACCTGTGCCTGCTCTTGCTCTCTGAACCTCAGGACAGTCTGCATCTGGTACAGCTTTATGTACGCCTCCTTCATCCTCTCCACCACATCCCTCTTCTCTATTGCCCATCTCTCTTTGTCCCTTTGCATTTTCTCAATTTCACTACTCTTTCTCTCCCGCTCCTCTGTAATCTTCCAGTTCTCCTTCTCCATCTCTCTCTTTTCCATCTCCCATCCCTTCTTCTCTTGTCCATTCAGGCACAGAATCCTCATCTTTTCTCTTTCCAGAGAGCCTCTATCGCTCTCTCCTTCTCTCTCAGCTCAATTATCCACTCCTCTGCTGCCTGCGTGCTCCTCCTCTTAATCTCCTCCTTCTCCTTCATCCATCTTTCCCCCGTTGATCCAAGAGGCTTCGTAGGCCAGCCTTGGCCTTGGCCCATCTCCCCCTGTCCTCCTTCCAGGCTACTAGGGTCTGATTCCTCTCCTGGTCTGCTTTGGCCAAAGCTGTCTCCAAACCATTTCTTATGAGGTTCCATCCATTCCTCTCTCTCACCCTCTCCTTCCCCACCCTTTCATTCTCAGCTAACAGTCTCTTCTTGTTCTCCACTGTCACCTTCCATAACTTGGCCAAGGACATCTTCACCTTTGATATCTTGTCCACCATTGTTTGTTTGTCGGTCGCTGCGCTTTCTCTCTGTTTGTCCATCACCTCTCGCTGCCTTTCATTCTCAGCTAACAGCCTCGTGTTCTCCACGGTCAACTTCCCTATCTTGGCCAAGTGCAGTATGTTCTGCACCTTCAGCTTTGCCATCTTGAGCTCCATATTTTTTCTGTCTGACACTGCACTTTCTCTCTGTTTGTTTCTCAAACAACTCTCTCTCCAGCTTCCCTATTGGTAGCAGTTTACCTCAATAGAAGCCTCAGTCTCCCTTATCTGTCTCAGCAACTCTTCAATTAGCCTTTCTCTTTCTTGCTCTGGTTCCACCCTCACCTTGTTGACTTCCTCCAACACCTCTCTCTGCAGCTTCCACCGGTAGTGGTCTACCTTGTTACAAGTCTCAATCTCCTTTCTCATTCTCAGCAGCCCCTCCATTTCTCTTTGTCTTTCTATCTCTCGTTCCCCCCTCATCTTGTTGCCTTTCTCCATCTCCTCACTTTCAGTCATCTCTTTCTCCATCTCAATGACTTCTCTCTGCATCAATATGTATGGAGAAACATGTATTCCTTATTTTTTTTATTTTGTGTGTGAATCTTTTCCATGTCATTTTCTTAAAACTGTCTGGCCATGCCAGTTTTCCAACTTCAGTTACCTTCAGGCTAACTGGTATAATTTATTAAATGGTAATAAGTAGGCCTACCTTCACTGATTTCCTTAGAAGTCAAACACTTTTACACATTATTATGTTCTAACTCACCTCTCCTCCGCGATGTCTGTCCACTTATGAAGATTTAAAAAGATATACACTTGAGTAGTTATGGTGTGGTGAATGGATATGCTGGTTGTTTTCTTTGGTTTGGAACTTGTTGTAGCCAAGTTCTAATTCCAAATTCTATGGTTGTAGCCTAGCTTAATTGTTGAGTCATAATGAGATTGGAATGTTGGCTTGAATTCTGTATTATGGACAAAAATCTCAGAATTCTGAAGATTTTAGAATTATATTTAAAAATTATTGTTTGTCATACATTCTATATACATCATTCTAGCCCTTGGATGCTCTCTCAGAGTTATAAGTCTTATATTCTCAGCCCAAAAGAAATTTGGTCTATTTCAAAAATATTCAAAATAAGGATTACTTTGTAAGTATTGGTTGTCATGGTGCCGTGAGGAAGCCTAGGCAGAGAGCTCTGTTAATATGTGACCGACCCCCCCCCCCCCACACACACACACACACACTCACTTAAAGACCTTGAAGTTTGGTTTGGAAACAACATCACTATTTGTCCTGGCAATGAAGGTCTGTCTTCTGGAACACTCATGAAAAAAAGAGAATGGTTTTCGTTTAAGTTGTCCACTTTAAAAACCCTTCAGCTTCTTCTCGCTGAGTTGCTTGAGGACACGGTAGCGCTGTGGCGAGGAGGCACAAGATAGGTCCTTAAAATAACATAACTAAGGCTACTTAACACTGTAGAAACTCTGGAATCACACTTTGTTGGCATAAAGACACCCACAATCTCTCCTTCTATCTCGGTACATTCTGTGTTGCACCAACGAGTGTTCAGTCCTTGCACACCATATAATGGAGGGTGTCATTCCAAAATACCCCTTCGCTGCATTGAACCTGCTAATTACCGAGACAGTTGAACGTTAAAATGATTGAGAATGACTTTCACCACTAAATAAACTTCCACAGTTTGACAAAGACACATCAGGGGAAAACAGCTACTCGTATTAAAAACCTTTCATTATGGCGATAGCTATTTGCTGCAGTGACTGAGAGCCAATTGAGGCCCAGTATTCTCAGTGCTTCTGGGGCCTGTGCAGTGCAGGTGAATGGTGTGCGTGTGTGTATGTGTGAAATGTAGGATTGTCTGAGCACAAACAGAGCTACTTATTTTGGCAACGCATGAAGCAGAGTTAGCAAACAGCTTGAGTGATGAATGACAGGCTGCTAGGAGAGGCAGAGAACCCAAAGATCCTTCCTCACTCACACTCCCAGAAAAAGCTTTTGAGTTGCTGTGGATTGCAGTGGATCCAGTGTGTGTGTGTGTGTGTGTGTGTGTGTGTGTGTGTGTGTGTGTGTGTGTGTGTGTGTGTGTGTGTGTGTGTGTGTGTGTGTGTGTGTGTGTCCAGTGTGTGTTTGTGTGTTTGTGTCCAGTGTGTGTGGGGGTCCAGTGTGTGTGTGTCTGTATGTGTCCAATATGTGTGTGTTTGTGTGTACAGTACACATACTGGACAAACACACACACACTGGACAAACACACACACACACACACACACACACACACACTGGACACAAGCACACACACACACACACTGGACACACACAGACACAAACACTGGACACAAACTGGACACACAAACACACACAAACTGGACACACACACACACACACACTGGACACACACACACACACACACACACACACACACGCAAACACACTGGACACACACACAAAAAAACACACACAAACACTGGACACACACGCACACAGTAGACACACACACACACTGGACACACACACACACACTGGACACACACACACTCACTGGACACACACACACACAAAAAGAAAACACACACCGGACACACACACACTGGACCCACACACACACACACTCGACCCACACACACTGGACACACACACACACATTGGACACACACACACTGGACACACACACACACTGGACACACACTGGACACACACACGGACAAACATTCTTACCACCGCTTGTACAAAGTTATATGCTGAATGTGTGTGTGAGTGTGTGTGTGTGTGTGTGTCCAGTGTGTGTGTGTGTGTGTGTGTGTGTGTGTGTGTGTGTGTGTGTGTGTGTGTGTGTGTGTGTGGTGTATCCCTCAATGACTGTCTGTTCTTCTGCTTACCGCTACAGTGTGGAACATGGTGGAGAGAACACAATGAAACCTGGACTTAGAAAATGTGAGTGTTGACTGCTGTGAAGAATATGACTAAGAATAAGTCTTAATTCAAGTGAAGTCAAAGTCAAAGACCACTATCATTACTTACTTGGTCATATTAAATATCAGCTGTAGTTCTACAGAAGCACAAATCAGGGACACCAAAGTTTACAAAGAGTTGCTTTGACAATGTGTGTGTGTGTGTGTGGCGTGTTCCTGTTACATTAGAAATGTGTGTGTGTGTATTCAGTGTGTGTTCAGTGTGTGTGTGTGTGTGTGTGTGTGTGTTCAGGATGTGTGTGTGTGTGTTCAGGATGTGTGTGTGTGTGTTCTGTGTGTGTGTGTGTGTGTTCAGGATGTGAGTGTGAGTGTGTATCCGGTGTGTGTGTGTGTTTGTTCAGCATGTGAGTGTGAGTGTGTATCCGTTGTGTGTGTGTGTGTGTGTGTTTTGTGTGTGTTCAGGATGATGATGATTTCTAAAATTGTGTCTGGTTTCATCCATCAGATGTCTGTGATCTCACACTGGACCTAAACACAGTAAACAGACGCCTCTCTCTGTCTGAGGAGAACAGAAAGGTGACATGTAGGAGAGAGAAGCAGCCGTATCCTGATCACCCAGAGAGATTTGAGGGCTGTGGACAGGTGCTGTGTAGAGAGGGTCTGACTGGGCGCTGTTACTGGGAGGTAGAGTGGAGTGGGAGTGGGGCTGGTATAGGAGTGACATATAAAGGAATCAGCAGGAGAGGAATGGGTAAGGACTGTGGGATTGGATACAATGACAAGTCCTGGAGTCTGTTCTGCTCTGACAAGAGTTACTCTGCCTGTCACAATAATAATCACACTACCATAGACGTCCCCTCCTCCAGCTCCCACAGAGTAGGAGTGTATCTGGACTGGCCAGCCGGCACTCTGTCCTTCTACAGAGTCTCCTCTGACACACTGACCCACCTGAACACATTCCACTCCACATTCACTAAGCCCCTCTATCCAGGGTTTCATCTTTGGTATCATGGCGCCTCAGTGTCTCTGTGTCAAACACAACATGATGTTTCACTCTAATCATGGTCATGTTCAGTAAGACACACTGGAGCAACAATGTAGAATAGCTCTCTAGTGTGTAAACATATATTGTAAATATTCATGAATACACACTTTTATTTTTTATTTTTTTATTTCACCTTTATTTAACCAGGTAAGCCAGTTGAGAGCAAGTTCTCATTTACAACTGCGACCTGGCCAAGATAAAGCAAAGCAGTATGATAAAAACAACAACACAGAGTTACATATGGGGTAAAACAAAACATAAAGTCAAAAAATACAACAGAAAATATATATACAGTGTGTGCAAATGTAGTAAGTTATGGAGGTAAGGCAATAAATAGGCCATAGTGCAAAATAATTACAATTAGTATTAACACTGGAATGCTAGATGTGCAAAAGATGATGTGCAAATAGAGATACTGGGGGTGCAAATTAGCAAAATAAATAACAATATGGGGATGAGGTAGTTGGGTGGGCTAATTTCAGAAAGGCTGTGTACAGGTGCAGTGATCTGTAAGGTGCTCTGACAACTGATGCTTAAAGTTAGTGAGGGAGATAAGAGTCTCCAGCTTCAGAGATTTATGCAGTTCGTTCCAGTCATTGGCAGCAGAGAACTGGAAGGAATGGCGGCCAAAGGAGGTGTTGGCTTTGGGGATGACCAGTGAGATATACCTGCTGGAGCGCAGACTACGGGTGGGTGTTGCTATGGTGACCAGTGAGCTAAGATAAGACGGGGATTTGCCTAGCAGTGATTTATAGATGGCCTGGAGCCAGTGGGTTTGGCGACGAATATGTAGTGAGGACCATTGAAGTTGACAGACATTGTCAACTAGAGTCATTCAGTAATAGAATGAATCACCACACTGTGTTGTAAAAACTGGTTTCATTTAGAAATCATTGATCTTGTTGTTATTGGGCTTCTTGGAGTTTGTAAATATTGTTGTCTGTATAATGTTTATTTGTCAAATTCTTGACACAACAATCTTGTTTCTGTATGAACTCAATTCCACTGAATGAAATGTACATGTGACAGATTTGACTAATAAAGGTTCATCAAACAGATGAAAGAAGAGGTTGAAATGTTGTAATATTGATCAGAATATGGCAGGACAGGAAATGGAATACAGTAATAAGGGTTGTGTTCAGTCCATAGAAATGGGTCTTATTCAGGTGAAGAGGAAGGCTTGATGTCACATGTCTCTCCCTCTCCCCCTCTCTGGCGCTAGACGTCACTGGTCTACTAATCACCGCACCTGGCAACCCATCATTAGACTCATCTGGCAACCTTCATTACTCACACCTGCTCCTCAACATTACACACACCTGGCAACCTTCATTACTGACACCTTCTCCTCAACATTAGACACACCTGGCAACCTTCATTACTCACACCTGCTCCTCAACATTACACACACCTGGCAACCTTCATTACTGACACCTTCTCCTCAACATTAGACACACCTGGCAACCTTCATTACTCACACCTGCTCCTCAACATTACACAAACCTGGCAACCTTCATTACTCACACCTGCTCCTCAACATTACACACATCTGGAAACCTTCATTACTCACACCTGCTCCTCAACATTAGACACACCTGGCAACCTTCATTACTCACACCTGCTCCTCAACATTACACAAACCTGGCAACCTTGATTACTCACACCTGCCCCTCAACATTAGACACACCTGGCAACCTTCATTACTCACACCTACCCCTCAACATTAGACACACCTGGCAACCTTCATTACTCACACCTACCCTTCACCATTAGACACACCTGGCAACCTTCATTACTGACACCTGCTCCTCAACATTACACACACCTGGTAACCTTCATTACTGACACCTGCTCCTCAACATTACACACACCTGGCAACCTTCATTACTGACACCTGCTCCTCAACAATACACACACCTGGCAACCTTCATTACTCACACCTGCTCCTCAACATTACACACACCTGGCAACCTTCATTACTCACACCTGCTCCTCAACATTACACACACCTGGCAACCTTCATTACTGACACCTGCTCCTCAACATTACACACACCTGGCAACCTTCATTACTGACACCTGCTCCTCAACATTAGACACACCTGGCAACCTTCATTACTGACACCTGCTCCTCAACATTACACACACCTGGCAACCTTCATTACTGACACCTGCTCCTCAACATTAGACACACCTGGCAACCTTCATTACTCACACCTACCCTTCACCATTAGACACACCTGGCAACCTTCATTACTGACACCTGCTCCTCAACATTACACACACCTGGCAACCTTCATTACTGACACCTGCTCCTCAACATTACACACACCTGGCAACCTTCATTACTGACACCTGCTCCTCAACATTACACACACCTGGCAACCTTCATTACTCACACCTGCTCCTCAACATTACACACACCTGGCAACCTTCATTACTCACACCTGCTCCTCAACATTACACACACCTGGCAACCTTCATTACTGACACCTGCTCCTCAACATTACACACACCTGGCAACCTTCATTACTCACACCTGCTCCTCAACATTAGACACACCTGGCAACCTTCATTACTGACACCTGCTCCTCAACATTAGACACACCTGGCAACCTTCATTACTGACACCTGCTCCTCAACATTACACACACCTGGCAACCTTCATTACTGACACCTGCTCCTCAACATCTCCTCTCTGATGACTTCCCCTTGATCCAGCACTCTGTTGGACGGGACACCACCACTCAACACACCCTGGAACTCTTCTGAACGCTAAGAAGACAAACTGACTTAAGCAATAAGGCCCTAGGGGGTGTGGTATATGGCCAATATACCACGGCTAAGGGCTGTTCTTACGCACGACACAACGCGGATATTGGCAATATACCACAAACCCCAGAGGTGCCTTATTGCTATTATAAACTGGTTACCAACGTAATTGGAGCAGTAAAAATAAATGTTTTGTCATACCCCTGGTATGATTGGCTTTCAGCCAATCAGCATTCAGGGCTCGAACCACCCAGTTTATAATGAAGCATATATCACTCGTCAGCCTATCCCTCTGTGCTGGCACAGATCTACTCCTTACAGGAATCCTCTCAGGATGCCTCACCCTTGACCCTTAACAACAGTGTCTTTTTTCTTTTCTTTTTCTTTATATATATATATAAAGAAAAATAAAAGAAAAAGACACTGTTGTTAAATTACGAGCCTAGTTGGTTTAGCCTTGGAAAAAGACAGGAACCTTCCCGCTAGCCATGATTGGCTGAGATAATGGATGGGCTGGACATGCCGAGAGATGAGTTTGGATTGGTCTGCCATGTAGCACGGCTCTCTCTATAACATGAGCTGGTCAGTATGTGTAGGTAATCCTTTCTAACGTGGCTTTTAAAAAATATATATATAATGTAGAACTGCAACTTGTTGCTCTCCACTTTCTGGAGGAACAAGTTTTGAAATCAGTGGAATGCTCGGTGGAAGCAGAGTATGACAGCTAAGGAGGGAGAAAATTCTGGCTTTTGATTGCAAATATGCAGAGGGAGTTGAAAAGAGAACACAGAAGGCTGTTGTATAAAACACCTGTCTCCGGATTACATCTTCAAACTAAGGGCAACCATGGCATCCGTGACAGAGAGGGAGAAGGGTTCATCCATGTATACAGGTAAGAGAGTCTAGTTAGCTACATTTTCAGATATTATACGTTTCTAATTTAGTCAGAAAGTCGTTTTCATTGCAAGTTAAAGCGTACTGTTAGCTAGCTAACGTTAGCTTGCTGGCTCGCTAGCTAACGTTGCGTGTATGATTTGTTTAGTAATAAAATGTGTATTTCAGAGCCATTTGCATTGCTAGTTATAGCCTAATGTTAGCTAGCTTACATTGAACCTGGTTGGTTAGCTACCAGCAGATTCATGCAGGGTAGTAACGTTACGATTTGGGATTATGGTTCATTGTTTAGCTAGCTAGCTACATGTCTAAACAAAAGACTCCACTATGCAAGAAACCATTTCAGTGTACCGTTTACACCTTATTCATCCTGTTCATGTGACACATAAACTTTGATTTTGTTTGATATAGTGTGTGTGTTTACCAGAGACGGCAATGTGAAGAACAACATGACCTGCACCAAAGTCAAATTAGGATATAATGTTAGGCCAACGAGACAGTGTCCAAGTTATATAATCCTCTGCTAGAATGCCCTGCTTTTATTTCGTCACACTCACAACCGTGAGCTATTTTCTGTAATTAGCTCGCCATTAACTTGTAAAATAATGATTTAGTTGTGAGTTTATTTTCCTGTAATAAGGAATATAAATGAGTTAAAGGGAAGACGTTGTCAGCTATATGATATGGTCATTATTGGAACTGGCTAGCCAGCTAACTTAACGTTAGTTAGCCAGCTAACAAGCTAGAAACAAACCAAAACATTGTTTAGAAAGTTGCTTTTAGTCAACTGGTTTGCTAGTTTGACATTCATTTTTAAACAGGTGGGTTTATTGGTGTTAAAGAACACTAGTTATGCTATTTTGGACCACCAGGCTGCTGATGAACAGGAGACCAGATACACCCCCATCATCAACCAGGTTGAACCCTGATAACCCCCAACCCCCAGGAGACCAGATACACCCCCATCATCAACCAGGTTGAACCCCTCATAACCTACTCCCCAGGAGACCAGATACACCCCCATCATCAACCAGGTTGAACCCCTCATAACCTACCCCCCAGGAGACCAGATACACCCCCATCATCAACCAGGTTGAACCCCTCATAACCTACTCCCCAGGAGACCAGATACACCCCCATCATCAACCAGGTTGAACCCCTCATAACCTACTCCCCAGGAGACCAGATACACCCCCATCATCAACCAGGTTAGAACCCCTCATAACACATTTATAAAAAATAAAAACAGAAATATAAATATTCAGACCCTTTACTCAGTACTTTGTTTAAGCACCTTTGGCAGTGATTACAGCCTCAAGTCTTCTTGGGTATGACGCTACAAACTTGGCACACCTGTTTTTGGGGAGTTTCTCCCATTCTTCTCTAGAGATCCTCTCAGGCTCGGTCAGGTTGGATGGGGAGCGTCGCTGCACAGCTATTTTCAGCTCTCTCCAGAGATGTGGTTCATTCGATCGGGTTCAAGTCCGGGCTCTGGCTGGGCCACTCAAGGACATTCAGAGACTTGTCCCGAAGCCACTCCTGCGTTGTCTGGGATGTGTGCTTAGGGTCGTTGTCCTGTTGGAAGGCGAACCTTCACTCCAGTCTGAGGTCCTGAGTGCTATGGAGCAGGTTGTCATCCCAGATCTCTCTGTACTTTGCTCCGTTCATCTTTCCCTTGATCCTGACTAGTCTCCCATCCCCACAGCATGATGCTGCCACCACCATGCTTCACCGTAGGGATGGTGTCAGGTTTCCTCCAGACTTGACGCTTTGGCATTCAGGCCAAAGAGTTCAAGCTTGGTTTCATCAGACCATAGAATCTTGTTTCTCATGGTCTGAGAGTCCTTTAGATGCCTTTTGACAACCTCCAAGCGGGCTGTCATGTGCCTTTTACTGAGGAGGGGCTTCCGTCTGGCCACTCTACCATAAAGGCCAGATTGGTGGAGTGCTGCAGAGACGGTTGTCCTTCTGGAAGGTTCTCCTATCTCCACAGAGGAACTCTGGAGCTCTGTCAGAGTGACCATCGGGTTCTTGGTCACCTCCCTGACCAAGGCCTTTCTCCACCGATTACTCAGTTTGGCCGGGCGGCCAGCTCTAGGAAGAGTCTTGGTGGTTCCAAACTTCTTCCATTTAAGAATGATGGAGGTCACTGTGTTCTTGGGGACCTTCAATGCTGCAGAAATGTTTTGGTACCCTTCCCCAGATCTGTGCCTTCGACACAATCCTGTCTCAGAGCTCTACGGACAATTCCTTCGACCTCATGGCTTGGTTTTTGCTCTGACATGCACTGTCAACTGTGGGATCTTATATAGACAGGTGTATGCCTTTCCAAATCATGTCCAATCAATTTAATTTACCACAGGTGGACTCCAAACAAGTTGTAGAAACAGCTCAAGGATGATCAATGGAAACAGGATGCACCTGAGCTCAATTTTGAGTCTCATAGCAAATGGTCTGAACACTTATGTAAATAAGGTATTTCTGTTTTTAAATTTGAATACATTGAAAACATTTCTAAAACCCTGTTTTTGCTTTGTCATTACGGGGTATTGTGTGTAGATTGATGAGGAAAAACATTAATTGAATCCATTTTAGAATAAGGCTGTAACGTAACAAAATGTGGAAAAAGTCAAGGGGTCTGAATACTTTGTTTATTCATAAGTCTTATTGATGTCAATAACTTTAATGTTTTTAATCAATGAACACAAAAATGCCAGTGATTGATGATCCACTACTTAGCAGGAGGCTGGCATAGTCTAAGGCTAGGTGGAGATGTAAAGTTAATACTGCTAATGACTGGTACTTGATTCATGTTCAGATGGGAGTGATTTAATGACTTAATTTATTGTTTCAGAGTGTCCAGTGCATCCGGGGGCAAACGATTTTTCCCCATTCTAGAAATGACTGCCAATAGAACTTCCAAGGAGGTAAGTCATCTGCAGTACATTGAAATGATTGCCAGTAGAACTTCCAAGGAGGTAAGTCATCTGCAGTACATTGAAATGATTGCCAATAGAACTTCCAAGGAGGTAAGTCATCTGCAGTACATTGAAATGATTGCCAATAGAACTTCCAAGGAGGTAAGTCATCTGCAGTACATTGAAATGATTGCCAATAGAACTTCCAAGGAGGTAAGTCATCTGCAGTACATTGAAATGATTGCCAATAGAACTTCCAAGGAGGTAAGTCATCTGCAGTACATTGAAATGATTGCCAATAGAACTTCCAAGGAGGTAAGTCATCTGCAGTACATTGAAATGATTGTGACTGTATTTACTGAGCCTTTACTAGTCCTTTATTAACCCACTGATGTAGCCGTCTGTAGCGTGGGCTAAATATTTTTTTTCAGCCTCCCCACAATTATTTTCATCATTCTTCAAACTCTGTCAAGATGTTGGGATCATGACAGCAGTTTCAAGTCTTACCATGGATTTTCAATGAGATTTAAGTCAAAACTTGGCCACTCAGGAACATTCACTGTCTTCTTGGTAAGATTTGGCTTTGCGTTGTAGGTTATTGTCCTGCTGAAAGGTGTATTCCTCTCCCAGTGTCTCAGGAATGTGTTATGTTGGATTTGCCCCAAACATAAGGCTTTGCATTTAGGCCAAAACGTGTATTCCTTTGCAGGGTGTTTCTTGCAGTATTACTTTAGTTCCTTGTTGTACCAGATGCATGTTTGGGAGTATTTCTATTCTGTATATTTCTATCCTTCTGTTCAATCTATCATCAAAGTCATTATTGTGGAGTCACTACAATGTTGTTGATCCATTCTCAGTTTTCTCCCATCACAGCCATTGAACTCTGTAACTGTTTTAAAATCACCAATGGCCTCATGGTAACATCCCTGAGCAGTTTCATTCCTCTCCTGCAGCTCAGTTCAGAAGGACGACTGTATCTTTGATGTGTCTGGCTGGTTTAATACATCATCCACAGCATCATTATTAACTTGACCATGCTTAAAGAGATATTCAGTGTCTGATTTGTTATTGTTACCCATCAACCAATCACTGCCCTTCTTTATGAGGCTTTCGAAAAAGCTCCCTGGTCTTTGTAGTTTAATCTGTGCTTGAAATTCAATACTTGACTGAGGGACCTTCCAGATGCTATATGTATGGGGGACAGAGGAAGGGTCAGTCATTCAGAAATCATGTCAACCCCTATTATTTCACAGAGTGAGTCCAGGTAACTTATTATGTGATTTGTTAAGTCGAATTTTACTCCTGAACTAATTTAAGCTTAAACAAAAGGGCTGAATACTTATGCAATGACTATATCTAATTTGTATTCATCTCTTTAAAAAAAAGATCTTCCACTTTGACATTACAATTAAATCCATTTTAATCCGACTTTGTAACCCAATAAAATATGAAGAAATCCAAGGGGTCTGAATACTTTAGCAAGACACTGTATGTACCGTAGTTGTACCATACAGTATTTGAGAGGAGAAGAAGGCGTCAGACCGACGTGAGACAAGGCACATTACTTCCTTTTTATGTTTTCTTGCTAGTCTTACAGTGGCAAGACAAGGGACAATGACTGGATCAAGGCCGAGGACTGGGTTTCTCCAGTTTAATCTATACTTTACGCACAAATGTATTGCTCACCCTCCCTTCACATTTATCACTGTCAATCGTGAATGATATGGTAAATTCTTCATGATTTACCGGTGAAACGTTCCTGGAGCATATGCATGCCAACCAATGTTCCCTCTAAGCTGTGCACTTCCTCCACGACTGCCGCGCAGAAGAAATGCCTTGTGTTGTTAACATGTTTGTTTTATATATATATATATATATATATATATATATACATATAGGCTACTGTAGGGTATCCTGTATCATAGAAATCAAAAGCTACTTCCTCCAGGACTGCTGCGCAGAATGAAATGCCATGCTGCACAGAGACGCAAGACATTGAACTTCACTGCGTTCTCCCCATTCGTTTGCACTATATTACAGATCAACGTTTTTTCTGTGATCGATCAACATTATATCAGCCCTTTTCAATGCAACAAACAAAAAACAAATATAACTTTGTAAGACTGAGTCTGTGATATAGTTTTAGGCAGAGCCAAGAGCGCAACGGAGTAGATTATATTGGTGGGAATCAGCTCAGATCGGAGCGCATTTGTCAACATTCTTTTCTCTAGCGAGTTATTATCCCCGTTATAGATAAGTACAGGTCGGCAATGATGAGTTACTGCTCCCTACAAGAGCACAAACGTTATAGGCTACATTTTCAAGCTGTCTGGGGGGGGAAAACCAGTCAGGTAGCAATCTTCGTCTAAATTAAAGGGGCCAGTGTGGTATTTTGAGACATTGTTCTAATTCTTTGTATGGTAATATAATTAATTGTATTTTGTAAAGTGGTTTCTTTGCTTATAAAAACACAATACATTGCAATTTACAATCAGCTATTGGCCCATGGGAGTTACCAGACATATTAAGAATAAATCAATGTCAAGCCCTTCATAATGTGAAAAAGTTTTTAACAGGTCTCATTCAAGGTAGGCCTTGCATTGGAAACACCACATATATGACTACTGTAAGGCTTTATCATAGAAATCAAAATATATTTCATGTGAAAAGTTCTGGGATTTACTACATTGGTTTGTTGGCAGACACATTATGCTCAGATAGACACAATAACTGTTGGCTACGTCTACAATAGTCAGGTACAGCCTGTTTGGCTACTGTTCTACAACTGTCATGGGGTACAGCCTATTGGCTACTGTCTACAACTGTCAGGGTACAGCCTATTGGCTAATGTCTACACTATCCTTTGGCTACTGTCTACAACGCCCGGGTTACAGCCTTTTGGGCTACTGTCTAAAAAACGTCGGGTAAAAGGCCTATTGGCTACTGCCCTAAAAACTGTCAGGGTACGGGCCTTTTGGGCTACTGTTAAAAATGTCAGGGTAAACCCTTTTGGGCCCAAATGTCTACAAACTGCCCGGGTACATCCTATTGGCTACTGTTAAAAATGAAGAGACTCAGGGGTTCACTGTAAACGCTTTCCCCAAAGGGTTCAAAAAATTCTCAAAATTTAAATTTTCCCCGCTCACAAAAACCAAAAATGTGCTCTGGGCCCCAAAAAAATTTGAGGGAACATTGATCCCAAAACCATTTAAACCCTTGGGTTAGTTTTTTGGCAACAGAATAAGTTTTAAATGTTGCCCATTTGATCCCTTTTTAAAAATTTGGGAAAGGGATTTTTTTGGAGGTGTAAACAACAGCCGTAAGGGGGGTTTGATCGGGGCCGTTTTTCCATTGTATTTGCTTCACGCCCTCAAGGGCAGAGCTAGGAAAGACCCAAAATGGGAAACCTCAAGCTAAAGGCTCTTTCTAAACCCGGCAAGCTGGGAAAGATCCAATAGGACCTCATACTAAAAGGCCCTTTTCTCAACGGAATAGTAGGAAAGTCCAACGGACCCTACCCCGAAGGCTCTTTCTTTTGGGGCATAAAAGTTTTTTGGAATGACTTGGGAAGTTTTCATAAAATTTTTTATATATACCTACCAGTAAAAGGTTTGGACACCCCTACTCATTCCGGGGTTTTTCTTTATTTCAAACTATTTTCTACATGTAAAATAATACAAAACCCATAAAAAACTATGAAAAACACATAGGGAAAATATGTAGTAACCCCCAAAAAAAAATATCTTATTTTAAAAAAAAAAAATTTCCTTTTTTCTAAAGCCCTTAAAAAAAGATAAAAAAATATAAAACATGGAAATATACACATTGTACAAACATTAAAAACCCACATTCCTAATTTTGAGTTGAAACCCCCAAAGTTGACTTCAAATCCCCCCCAAAAATTGTGGAAAATTTGGGCTGGAGCCCTTTTGGGGGGTGGACCACCCCCTTGATACAAAACGGGAAAATTTTTTGAGCTTTAAAAAAAACCCAGCAGCTTTGGGCGTTCTTGACACAAACTTTTCGCCCTTCCCTCCTGTTTTAAAAGGCCTCTGTCGGGCAAGGCGGGGGAAGTAGCCACTAAAACTAACTAGACTAAAGGGGAAGTAGCTACTAAAAAAAACTCATACTCAAGGGGAAGTAGCCAAAAAAACAAACTCAGCCCAAATGGGAAGTAGTACTAAAATAACTCAGACTCAATGGGAAGAAACTACTAAAACTAACTCAGACTCAAGGGAAGTAGCTACAAAAACAAATCAGACTCAAGGGGGAGTAGCTACTAAAACAAAACTCAGACCCCAAATGGGAAGTGGGACAAAAACTAACTCAAAACTAAATGGGAAGAAATTCTAATACAACTCAGACTCAATGGGAATAGTACAAAAAACCAACCAGACTAAAAAGGGGAAAGAGCTAAAAAAACTACCCAAAACTCAAGGGGAAGTAGCTACAAAAACTAACTAAACCCCAAGGGGAAAAGTAGCTAAAAAAACAAACCCTCAGATCAAGGGGAAGTAGCTACAAAAACCAACCCTCAACTAAAGGGGAAAGTAGTACAAAAAAATAACTCGGGACTAAAGGGAAGTAGCTACTAAAAACTAACCCAACTCAAGGGGAAAAGTCCCAAAAACTAAAACAACTCAGCCTAAATGGGAAGTAGCTACAAAAACTAACTCAGACTAAATAGGGAAGTAGCTCCCAAAAAACTAACTCAGACTCAAGGGGAAGTAGTTTTTTTAAAACAAAACTCAGCCCAAAAGGGGAAAGTAGTTTCCCAAAAAACTCGGACTAAAGGGGAAAGAAATACTAAAAATAACTCAGACTCAAGGGGGAAGTACAAACAAAAACTAACCAGATTCAATGGGAAGTAGCTCCCCTGGGTAGCGGGGTTAACAGCTGCACCCCGCATTCTAGGGCATAAAAACTACACCCATCTCAATACTTTTAATCAAATAAAAAAACCATTTTTGGGAAACTAAAAATGTCCCATTATTTGTGTAAAACTAACAGTAAAAATACGCTCAACCATCCTCTGGTTTAAAAAACAGAAGTCCAAACTTGGTGGTACGGTAGCTCAAGGGCCGGTAGTTTCCGGGGAAGACACAGAAGAAAAAAAACACAGCTCAATAAAAACATCAAAACCTATAGAAAGGGGCGTTTGAAACACACCCCTTTCCACACCCCCCCTATTTTTCCTTTCGACACCCCCACCCCTTTTCCACAGGGCCCCCTACTTTTTTCCACACCCACTCTTTTCCACAGGGCCCCCTACTTTCCTTTCTTCACACCCACCCCTTTTCCACACCCCCCACAAATTTTCCTTTTCGACACACCCACTCCTTTTCCACCGCCCCCAAATTTCCCTTTCGACACCAAACCCCTTTTCCACCCCCCAACTATTTTCCCTTTTCGAACACCCCCTGGGGCCCATGCCCGTTGGCCATTTTTGGTTGCAGCTCCCCCCTTTTTCCAGTGGAAACCCAAAAGGGGGTTTTCCCCCCAGACCCAAAGGTTTTTAGACTAAACCCAAAGTTTCACAGTACTTTTCCCCCCTTACCCGCTTACGGGTTTAAACTTTGGGTTTGGGCCCAAAAAATATTTTAAAAATTTTTTAATGCCTGTTTTTTTAGTGCCCCTTGCTTGATGTTGCTAAACCCTTATTGGGAGGTGGCTAACAGTCTGTATATTCACTGATTATATAGATACCAGTCCAAAATTTTGGGCTGTCTTTTTAAAGTGTTCCTTCCCTTGATGTTTCGAACCCTTTTTGGGGAGGGGCTAACTATCGTATTTCCCCGGGGTTTCATAGGGTCCAGTCCATTCATTGGCTTTTCTTTTTAGGTCCTTGCTTGATTTTGGGCTAAAACCCTTATTGGGAGGTGGAAAACTAGTTTGTATTTTCCCTTGATTCTATGGTTTCCCATTCACCCTTTTGGGCGGGCTTTTTTAGTGGCCCTTGCTTGATTTTGGGGAACCCTTATTGGGAGGTGGCAAAACTGTCTGTATTTTCCCCACTAAATTTCATATGGATCCAGTCCATTCTTGGCTGTCTTTTTTATGCCCCTTTTGGCTGATTTGCTAAACCCCTTTTTGGGGAAGGTGGCTAACTGTCAGTATATTCACTGTTTTCATATGGAAAACCAGTCCATTCATTGGTTTCTTTTTAGTGGCCCTTGCTTGATTTGCGGGAACCCTTTTTTGGGAGGGGCAAAATTTTCTGTATATTCCCCCTGTTTTGGGGGAAATACCGGGCCATTCATTGGTGTCTGTTTAAAGGGGCCCTTTGGGCTTGATGTTGCTAAACCCCTTATTGGGAGGGGGCTAACTATTCTGAATTTTCCCACTGATTCATTTTGGATCCCAAGTCCATTAATTGGTTTCTGTTTGGGGCCCTTGCTTGATTTTTGCTGAACCCTTATTGGGAGGGGGTTTAACTAGTTGTATTTTCCACTGTTTTCATATGGATACCAGTCCTTTTCATTGGCGGGTCGGGTTTGGGTGCCCCCTTGCTTGATGTTCTAAAACCCTTTTTGGGAGGTGGCAACTATCTGTATATTCCACTGTTTCATTTTGGATACCAGTCCTTCTTTTTGGCTGTCTGTTTAGTGCCCCTTTGTTTGATGTTGCTGACCCTTTTTGGGAGGTGGCAAACTAGTCTGAAAATTCCACTGCATAGGGATACCAGTCCTTTCTTGGGCTGTCTGTTTTTGTGGTCCTTCCCTTAAATTTTGCTAAACCCCCTTTTTGGAGGGTGGCAAAACTAGTCTGTTTTTCCATGTTTCATATTGATACCAGTCCCCATTCTTTGGCTGTCTTTTTATGCCCCTTTGCTTGTTGTTTGGGCTAAACCCTTTTTGGGAAAGGTGGCAACTATTTAGTATTTCCAACTGTTTCCCATATGGATACCACCCTTCATTGGTTTTCTTTTTATTTGGTCCTTGCTTGATTTTGCTAAAAAAACCCTTTTTGGGAGGTGGTAACTGTTGTATTTTCCCACTGATTCATATGGATACCAGTCCCATTCTTTGGCTGCCCTGTTTAGGGGCCCCTTGCTTGATTTGTAAACCCCTTATTGGGGGGTGGAAACTAGTCTGTATATTCCATGTTTCTTTAGGTCCCAGCCCATTCTTTGGTGTCGGGTTTTGTTTCCTTGGCTTAAATGTTGTTGCCCCCCTTATTGGGAGGGGGGTTAACTAGTCGTTTTTTCCACTGATTCATATGGATCCCCAGTCCATTCATTGGCGTTGTTTAGGGGTCCTTGTTTGATTTTTGTGAAACTTTTTGGGGAGGGGGCAACTGGGGTCTGTTTTTTCCAAACTTGATTCATAGGGATACCAGTCCATTTTTGGCTGGTTTTTTAGTGCTCCCCTTGTTTGATGTTGCTAAACCCCTTAGGGGGAGGGGCAAAACTAGTCTGAAAATATTCCACTGATTCATAGGATACCACCCAAATTCATTGGCTGTCTGTTTAGGGGCTCCTTGCTTGTTTTGCGGAAACCCCTTTTTTGGGAGGGGGTTAACTAGTCTGTATTTTCCCTGTTTCCCTAGGGGATCCCCGCCCAAATTCATTGGTTTGTTTTTAGGGGTTTCCTTGCTTGATGTTGCTGAACCCTTTTTGGGAGGGGGGGCTAATAGTCTGTAAAATTAAACTGTTTCAAAAGGGTACCAGCCCATTCATTGGCTGTCTTTTTAGTGGTCCTTGCTTGATGTTGCTGAAACCCTTTTTGGAGGTGGCAACCCCTAGTCTGTATTTTCCACTGTTTCATATGGATCCTTTTCCTTTCATTGGCTTTCTTTTTAGTGCCCTTGCTTGATGTTGTAAACCCCCTTTATTGGGGGGGCTAATAGCTTATATTCCCCGTTTCAATGGAAAACCAGTCCATTCAGGGGCTGTCTTTTTTTTTTGGGCCCTTTGCTTGAGGTTGCAAAACCCTTAGGGGGAGGTGCAAATTTAGTCTGTAAAATTCACGGGATTCATAGGGAAATACCAGTCCATTAAATTGGGGTCTTTTTAGTGGCCCTTGTTGATTTTGCTGAACCCTTATTGGGGGGGGGCTAACTATCTGTATATTCCAAATGTTTTCAATGTTACCACCCTTTCATTGGCTGTTTTTTTTATTTGCTCCGGCTTGAGGTTGCTAAACCCTTTTGGGAGGGGGCTAACTAGTCTGTATATTCCACTGATTCATAATCCCCGTCCTTTTTTTGGCTGTTTTTTAAAGGGGTTTTGCTTGATGTTGCTAAACCCCTTATTGGGGGGTTGGTAACTAGTCTTTTATTTTAAATGTTTTCATAGGGGATACCAGCCCCTTCTTTGGGCTGTCTGTTTGGTTGGGTCTTGGCTTGATTTTGCTAAAACCCTTTATTGGGGGGTGGAAAAACTAGTCTGTATTTCCACGATTCATATGGAAAACCGCCCAATTCTTTGGGCTGCCCTGTTATGGTCCTTGCTTGATTTTGCTAAACCCCCTTATTGGGGGGTGGCTAACTACTGTAATTCCCCTGATTCATATGGAAAACCAGTCATTCTTTTGGCTGTCTGTTTAGTGGTCCTTGCTTGATTTTGCTGAACCCTTATTGGGGGGGGGCAAACTTCTGAAATTTTTCCACTGATTCATATGGATCCAGCCCATTCATGGCTGTTGTTAGTGGCCCTTTGGGCTTGATGTTGTTTTAAAACCCCCTTATTGGGATTTGGCTAATAGCCCTGTTATTTCCACTGATTCATATGGATCCCAAATTCATTCTTTGGGCCCGCCCTTTTTTAGTTTTCCTTGTTTGGGATTTTTGCGGGAACCCCTTATTGGGGGGTTGGGGGAAAACTAGTCTGTATTTTCCCACTGATTCATATGGAGGGCCAGTCCATTCTTTGGGCGTCTTTTAGTGCTCCTTGCGGGGATTTTGCTAAACCCCTTTTTTGGAGGGGGCCCTAACTATCTGTATTCCATGTTTTAATATGGATCCCCAGTCCATTCATTGGCTGTCTTTTTAAAGTGGCCCTTGCTTATGTTGCTGAACCCTTTTTGGGAGGTGGCCAAAATTCTGAATTCCACTGATTATATGGATAAAAAATTTGGCTGAAAAAAGGGGTTTTAAAAACAAAAAACTATAACTTAGCTATGTGGTTTTTTACTTGATGTGGTGGGGCGGGGCATAGAGGGTATAGCCCTTTAGTCCTATGGGCCAGAGGGTTAGTGACAGTTAGAGATGGTTGATGGGGTGGGGCAGAATAGAGTGTTTTAAGCCCTTTTAAAGTTCTAGGGCCAGAGGGCCCCCTTGGTGGGGGGCTACAGCAGGGGAAAAGAAACTTTTCAGAGGGGGTTTCTATAACTTTTCCAATCACATAGGTTTACGGGCAGGGGACATTTAAAAATTCATGGGCTACTAACTCAACTGCCTTGGTTTAATAAAAACCCAATTCTGTAAAGATAAAAAAAAATTAACTTTTAAATCTGACCTCATTTTGGGAAGAGTCCCCGTGACAGTTTTCATAAAGTTTTGGAGTACTGATCTGGGATCATTTTAGCCTTTTAGATCATAAATAAAAAAGGTTTAAATGGCGGGGGGCGGATCCTAGATCAACACTCCTCCTCTGAGAACTCCCTTTTTATGAATAAGGGCCCAGGAGTCTTTTCCCAGGCCCAAACTGGAAGTAATCTCGATAAGCTTTTGCTAAATGAAGTAAATTAAATTAGTTGAAATCGAGGACCATGAAACCCAAACCATGGTGTTGTAAAGTCGTTACAAAAACGGGGGGGGGTTTACTGCCCTCTAGTGGAAAATACCAATAAAACAAATTTTTTTATCAGGATGGGGAATTTTCTAGCCGAAAAATGAAAAAGTACAGGATCCATTTTGGGGATGACAGAGCAGAAAAAACATTGGGGGGAACTGAAAAAAAAAGTAAATTTTTTCTGAAAAAATAATCTGAACAATAGTCTATTCTTTAAAGGGCAGGAGTAAAAGAAGAATACCTGGAATAATAACTGTTAGTAAAAATGTACTTGAGGGTTTGTTGGCCCGCAGACAGCAGTTTTCAAATTTGGAAAATAATCATAGGTCTATGTGTTATCAGGTAGGCTATTATTTATTGTCTTATGGAACACTATTTTTAAAAACCTTATTTCCCTAAAAAATTAACGCCCGTAGAAAAATTTAGCACATCAAGAAAAAAGGTGACAAACAAAAGGAAAAAAACTTTAGGCCTCTGAGGAAATTAGATACATTTTGTCGGGGGTGGGGGTTTTAAAATGCATTTACTTTGCTTATGGAAAAAAAAAAAAAACCCTACATGCGAAGGTTTTTACACAGCTCTGTTCTTGGGGTTTTTCTTGGGGGCCCCGAGTGGAAAATTTTAAATGGGAAATTTGGAACTCCATCATTGCTTTTGTTTTGAGAAAACTCCAAAAATGAAACAGACATTTAAAAGTGGAGAATGAAAAGATCGTTTGGGGCCCTCCCAAATAGCCCTTTTAAATTTTTTATGCCTTTTAGGCTACTGTAGTTTTGCATTTTTTACTATAAAAGTTTTAAAAGACGGGGGTCATTGCCCAAATTTATTTTGTGCCCCTTGTGTACCCAAACCCGGGGTGGGGGAAACAGTGTAAAAAATAGCCCTTTTAAATTCAGTTTAAATTTTTGTTGTAGCCTATTTTTATTTTTGTAAAATTTAAAAATGGCCTGTTTAGAATTTAATTGGAAGTTTCAAGTGTACCAAAGGGCAGTTCTACAGGAAAGTCTGACTCTAGAAAAAGGGCCCAAAATTTTTTAGTTGGATGGGCCGGGTTTTAAAAAAATGTTTCCAGTCGGGGCTCTAGAAAAGGGCCATAAATTCCGAGGGTTTAATGACCGTTTTTAAAAAAAAGTTTCCCGTCGGAGCTCTAGGGAAAAAAAACCCGGAAAATTTCCCGTTGGATGCCGTTTAAAAAAAAATGTTTCCCGGCGGAGCTTAGAAAAGACCCGAATTCCCAGTTGGGATGACCCTTTAAAACAAATGTTTCCCGCGGAGGGTCTAGAAAGAGACCAGAATTCCCAGTTGGGATGACTGTTTTTAAAAAAATGTTTCCAGCGGAAACTCTAGGGGAGGGCCCGAAAATTTTTAAATTGGATGACCGTTTTTAAAACAAATGTTTCCCGTCGGGGAGCCTAGAAAGAGACCAGAATTCCCCGTTGGTGACCGTTTTAAAAAAGTTTCCAGCCCGGGGCTCTAGAAAAAAGGGGCCCCCAAATTTCCCCGTAGGGGGGAAACCCTTTTAAAAAAAAAATGTTTTTCCCGTCTGGCCCCTAGAAAGAGACCAGAATTCCCCGTTGGGTGACCGTTTTTAAAAAAAATGTTTCCAGCGAAACTCTAGAAAAAGGCCAAATTCCCAGTAGGATGACCGTTTTAAAAAAAAGTTTCCCCGTCGGAAACTCTAGAAAAGGCCAGAATTCCCAGTTGGATGGGCCGTTTAAAAAAAATGTTTCCAGTGGAGCTCTAGAAAGAGACCAGAATTCCCGTTGGATGAAACCCTTTAAAACAAATGTTTCCAGTCGGACTCTAGAAAAGGGGCCCAAATTTTTAGACGGATGACCCCCTTTAAAACTAATTTTCCAGTCGGAGCTCTAGAAAGAGACCAAATTCCCCGTTGGTGACCGTTTAAAAAAATGTTTTCCCGTCGGGCTCTAGAAAGAACCCAAAAATTTCCCCTTTTTCAAAAGACCGTTTAAAAAAAATTTTTCCAGTCGGAAACCTAAAGAGACCAGAAATTTCCCAGTTGGGTGACCTTTAAAAAAAAATGTTTCCAGTCGGACTCATTTTTTTCCCCATTTCCCCCGTTGTCTTGAAATCATTTAATCGGGAAATCTAAATTTTTCCCCGCTCAGAGTTTCTAGTTTTTTTGAGACGGCAGTAATAAAGAATGCCAGAGTCTCCGTCAAGTAAAAAAGACGTTTGGGTTTTAAAAGCAGTTGGGGACCAACGTTAGCTGCATTACCGCCACCTACTGTACTGGGAAATGTGGGGCCCGAGAAGGGAGAAACTAATCTACTGCTCTTTAAAACCAAAACACCAAGACTAAAAGGGGTTTTTTTTCCTTTATCCCATCAGACCGGAAAATTTACCGTTGAAATATACATAAATACAAAAATATTTTTGAATTTCAAATTGTAATTTTTTTATAAAAGTAAAATATCAAATAAGGCAAAAACCCCCCCTTAAATTTTGGGACAATTTGCAAATTTGGAGAATCTTTTTTTCAAAACATTGCTTCCAGACCCACTGGGCAACTTTTTTAGGGAAAATTTACAAAAAATTTTTTTCATGGAATAAAAAAAAAAACCCCCCCTAATTTTTTACATGTATGACGGATGCATATTTTGGAAAATATTTACAGATAAAATGACACTTTCAAAAAAACGACACAAGATATCAAAAAAAGACGGTAAAAGTCCGACTAAAAGACCCCAAGAAACCCCGGGGTGGGAAAAATGTTTAAAGTCCTCTGAAAAATGAGAAAAATGAAATTTTCACACGGGGGAAAATTTATTTAAGAACATGGCTGATAAAAAAAAAGGGGAATGCAATTAAATGGAAATTTTTATAAAAGGAAACCCTTACGTAATTAAAAAAATCTCTTTTTTTATTTTATCACTTCTAAAAATGTCAAAAAAACATCAAAAAATAACCCTTTTTAAAAAAAAATCAACACGTTTAATACATTTTTTTCAAAACAATAGAGGGATATGCTTGAATTTTTGGGCCAAAATTTTCATATCCTTTGCTCAATTTGTCACATCCAAGCTTTTGTATGGTGTTGAAAAGGGGCCGAAAGTAAAAAAAACCCCCCTTTAATGGGGTTTCAAACCCGGTGGCCAACTACAAAAAACGTCTGACCTCTGTGATTTCCCAAAAAGGGGTTTTTCCCCCAAGTACTAAATCATGTTTTGGGGAGAGGGGTCAAAGACTTTTTTTCCCTCATTTAAAAAAAAATCCCTTTTTAACATTTCTGACATGCGTTTTTCTGGATTTTTTTTTTTTATTTTGGTCTTCCCTGTTTTTAAAAAAAACCCACAATTAAAAAAATAATTGAAATGTCTTTGTCGGGGGAAAATACAAAAACAGCAGGGGGTCAAATACTTTTTTTTTTTTTTTCCCCCATGTATATTTTATTGGTTTAAAATGGTTATCCCCCCTGGGGTCTAAGGTGAACGCACCCAAATTTTTAAGGCGTCTGGATAAGAGTGTGCTAAATTATTACTGTATGATGTACTGACCCTTTAAAAGGGACTTTCCGGGGAAACCCGATTTCTACTGGAAATTTAAAGGAAATTTCCGGCAACCTGATTGGTTACTGACGTTTAATGGGATTTCCGGCAAACCCGAAATTTGGGTTTAAAAAGGGTTTTCATGTGCCCCACGCCTTTCTCGTTTTAAATATCCCCCGGAGGGAAACCCGTAAAGAGAGACAAAATGGGAAAGGAGATATAACCCAGGGCATAGCAGGTTGGGTGAAGGAGGAAAGAGGGGGCCCTCATAGGACTTTTATGGGGTCCCCTTTTTTTTTGGCCCCTTGGGACAAGAAAGGAATTTCCTTCCCAATACGGGATGGTGTGTACTTGGGGGTGTACCCGCCACCCTAGAAAATGGTGGAAAATCCCCCCAGTCAAAAAAAAAACAGGAGGCCATACATTTTTTTTAATTGAAGGATGCACAGAAAAAGGGACCCGTATTATAGGTTTCAAATGATAACCCTCCTCAAAAAAAGGGAGCACGGAGGGGAACCCCGAATTTCAAATGAAGTTGGGAAATCAATATGGGCGGAAAGGGGGCCCAAATGTCTTTTTGGGGAAAAGGCCCCATTGCCCGTATGGCAGTCCCCACGCTCAATGAGGGACCCCTGCTAAAACAAATGTGATGGAATAATTGGTTTGACGGGAAATTTGGTGACAATGGAACAAATCAGAAAAGGAGTTGTGAGAGTGATGTGCTTCAATGGAGTGTGACAAGGGGAGGCGCCAAAAACCCATGACCGGTCCAAAAAAGTTAAAACGGGACCACAAAAAATAAAAAAGGGGGCCCTACATAGGGGGAGGCCCTAGTGATTAAATGTTTGGGAAATTCAACAGCCATACAAAAAGCCTTGGGTGTTACAAATTTAGCAAAGTTTATATGAGGGAATTTTCCCAAAAATGCAATTTTCCCCAAAAGACCAGTTTTTCAAAGCATATGCTCTATTTCTTTAAACAAATGATTAAAAAATGCTGATGTATTTGTAAAAGGGATTAAAATTTTTAAATTTTATTTGTCATTTTTTGAAAAGGGTATTTTAAAAAAAGATTTAAATTTTAAGTGACGTAAATGGCTATTTAGGAAAGACATTTTTAAATTTTTGTCTGTGGTGTTTTATTACAGTTTTTTTCAATTGCTTAAAAAAACCCAATTTTTTTGAAACCTTGCTAATTTTCCCGAAAAAATTAAACGCAAAAAACCTTTATCTTCAAGGGACTATTTTCAAACCTTGACTCCTCTCGCCAAAAAGAAAAATTCGGGCCCCCAAAAAAAGTTTTTTCCTTTGTTCAAAAACAAAAAACTGGGTCTCAAATCTAAACAAAGTGATCAAAAAGTTAAAAACTCTCAAGCAGTCAGTAAAAATACACTTGTTCAAAACCCCAAAAGTTCTCAGGGAGAAGGTTTCAATTTTTTAAACTCAAAACAAATTTAAAATTTTTTCCCTTCCCTTGTCTTTTTGTTTTACGAAAAAATGTTCTATCATAGTAGCTCCAAATGGACAGAAAAATTTCTACTCTTGGCTTTGCTCTTTGCAATTTATTTTTTTGGTTCTTCTTTCCTCCCAGTCCTTGTACACCCTATTTTTAACCGGTACTGTACCCTGGCATCTCACAAACTTGTCCTTTCTGTTCTCTGCGATCCTGCTAATTTCTTGGTTCTTTGTTGTATATGAACCTGCAACCAGTCAAAATCTACTGAGCCATGTCAGTACTGTTTAACAAATGGAAAGCCCAATGATTCATGGGCCATCACAGATTTCGTCCCATTTTCCAGTATACATGCCTACAAGGCACTTGTCACTACACGTCATAGCAATCACTAAAAGGGACAAAAATCAAAAGAGTAAACATGTGATCAATGTGGCTTCGTCTTGTCTTTGGCTGGGTCAGGCCAGAGCACTTCGTCCACATCACAAGCAATATTGTCCCCTCCTGAGTAACGGCGGGAAGAAGCCTCTTGTGTGTGCCGTATCCAGCCCTGACATGATTCCTCACCCTGTATCACCACGGCTAAATCCATGGCTTTGCAGCAGATTTACTCTGGTGTAGGGTTGTCTATCATACACTTTTCCATCTCCAAGAGTGAGAAAAACTCCTCAATCGGATTCAGGAAAAGGGCGAGTATGGAGGGAGGTTACAAGGTCATAAACTGCCCATTGATGTTAAAACCATTCCCTTACCTGAGCCGCTCGTGGTGGAAACTGACATTGTCCCACACTATCACATAGGTTGGGAATGGGGATTCTCATTTAGCTCTTGAACCCCTGCTGCTCTTGAACCTGCTGCTCAAATAAAATTCTCTTAGAGATGGCTCATAGATCTTAGAAGGTGCTGGGTGTTATATGGCCCGAGTGTAAACATGGTGATGTAGAACGCCATGGTTGCCGATAGCAACACAGGTTGTGACACGCGCTCATCCAGTTTCGTTGACCAGGACTTCAACAAACGGCCCCCTCTGTCCAATCATGTTTCGGGCCTCTCCTTCTCCTCTTGGTTAGATTGAAGCCTTGATTCATCGCACAAAGATGAACTCATGGGGTCTGTCCAAGGATTCCAAGTCAAATATTGTCTGTGTAGACTAATACATATATCTCTGTATGTAGGATTTTGTAAGTGGTCCAGAGAACAGTGCTCTACTGTAGAGTACAGACTTAGGTCTACTGTATGCCACTTCTGATTCACCATACATTTTTGATGTACTGAAGAGTAATGTCATTCACCTATAGTATTTGTTAGTACTGTAGACAATCTGGATTACAGTAAATGTTTCTGAATGTACACTTACTTGCACCATACTGAGCCTCGCAGTTCTTTCACCCTTGGTGGAGTTGCGCTCAAAAGGTACTCTGTGTAGCTTGTTCATTGTCGTGCATCCTGTTACGATGGAGGGGACACGGTCAACAATAGTGGAAATGCTCCACTGTTTTCGATTCCCTGGAAGTGTGTGTTGTCGTGTATCAATCGTTCCTGGATTTCTCTGAGCTCGTATTGCAGTATCTTGAAGGACCATGCGCAACTATAACGGCCTCTTGCATCCCCAGTGAAATATAAGCTGTCCTTTCCACCTGCATGTGGCAGGGCCTTGCAATTCTACAAAAAGTAGTTGTGCAGTTTACAAAACATAGTTCATGGCAGTACATAGTACCTACAGGTGATTCACTTAACAATGTCTATTGAAACAGCTGCATATAGTGTAGTACAGCACATTTGCAAATACAAAAATACAGTAGGTACACTGTCCTGTTCTCGCTTCTCTGATGTCCTTACTATGGTGGACAGAAAATCGGCTCAAATTGGGTTGCACGTCTAAGTCCTGCTTTCCCTCCCCCCCCCATCCCCTTTTCACACTGCGGCAGTCCAATGGACCAGAACATGTGTCTATGACTGTTGCTCGGCAATTTCATCAGATATTTCCACTCTTTCGTCTTCCTCTTCCTCTCGTCCTCCCTCTTCCTCTTTTCCTGCCCCTCCTCCTCCTCCTCTTCCTCCTCGTCGTCCCACCTCGTCATACGCACTCGTCCTCGTCCTCTCACATTGTTTCTTTCTATCCATTCTCAGACTTTCTCCTTCCCACCTTCAACAACCTTTTTGCTCTCTGAACTGCCTTATATCGTGTGGTTGTGTCGCATCATTTGAAACAGTGTTAACATCCATTTTGAGTGGTTGTGTTCAAAATCAATGACATGTGTTCTCTACTTTGTATTTGATTGTTGCCACTTGTATTTACCCGTATGTGTGACATGTGTCATTAGAGTGGCAGAATGTGTTTTGTGAGAATGAATGATATTGTGTTTAGAGTCTTTGCTGAAAAGTCTAAGTGAGATCTCAAATTGTGTTTTAACCATGGTGAAATGGTTTAAGGGTATTAAACAACTGCATGACAGCAAGAAAAAGAACGTATTAGCTCGAAATGAGGTCCAGTTGCAAGCCTGAGAATTTTTGTTCTGAAGGTAACGCCTCGATGGGTTTTAGTGTTTGGTTCGCGAGATTGACGAAAGTGGTAGCTGTGTGGTAATGCCACAGGGGGGACAACAGTGTCCAACTGCTCATCAGGAACACCCAGTTGGCAGGACGTTAATGCCCTGTCATTTCTGCTGCCCAGTAATAATGCTTAAAACAGATGGGAGGCCTAAGACGCCACTTTTCCTTGGCTTTTTGCAAGTGGGCTTTACGAATACGATGGTTTTTGTAACCCCAGACTCCAAATGACAATATGATGCCGAGGTTCCAAAGTCTTAAAAAATGATCGAGGTAAGACAAATAGGAAGATTCTGGCAAAGATCAAGTGTAACAAAGTGAAAATTGTAAAGTTTTCCATTAACCTCGGTTCAATGTATCACATCAAAGAACGGTTTCAGTTAGTGGTAGAGTAGTGGGTTGAAACCATTCACTTCAGGAAAAGGGGTGATATAAATAAATTTCCTTTCATTTTGTGTTACTGAATTCATAAAAAGTATTTGCTGCCATTGTAGTACGGGTTGGTAATACGAGAGGTCTTCGGACTTAGCTTTTTTTGTACTAGATTTTCTTTTGAAAGGAACAACTATCGGTTTGGGTGCTTTCTCCCCTATTTGGAAGTTGTGTCTTGCCCGCTCCTCAGTCTGAGAGAGATCTTCTGAGAGCAGTTCCGTGTTCCTCTGTATATAAAAACGTGTTTTTAAAACCTGTATAACACTAAGTGTTTTGGAAAACTGGGTTCATATAGTCCTAAAGTCAATAGCAAATGTTGGCTATGTATATATTTATTTGTGCCGTTAATTGTATTGAAGACCTATTTCAGCTAAGTGAAAACCAAGTTTTTGCTGGCTTGAGGCTAGCCACGTTAATGATGAGCTAACTAGCACTGTTTGGTCACTGCACTACAACGTCACGCTATCTATTGCCAGCAGGTGACTTATTGAACTAAGTGAATGTTTATTTCTCTTACTACCTTAAAGGTTTATATAAAAGGGTTGTACTTGTGCTCTGTATTTATATGGATTATATATTACTTCACATTGAGGGTATGTATCACTACTGTTGCTTCCTATCTACAATAATATATTGTGTCCCTACCTAACCAGTGAACGTGTGTGGATGTGACCGTCCTAGTCAATGCCTTGTCATCACTGTTTGATATCTTTTACTGCAGATACAAACCCGAGTCAACCTGAAGTGTTGGTTGTCCGTGTGCCTTTCTTCTGGGGGGATATATGTGAAGTTGGTTACAAAAAGGAACCTGGGAAGAGGAGAAACCATTTTTATATGGCATTAATGCGCCCATCATAGAAGGAGAGGCAATATTCCCCAGCTCTCTATGTTCTGTTTTTAGCTTTGCAACCATATCACTGTAGTTAAGCTTGAAGATAAACTTTGGGTTTTCTAGGTATGATTTAAGACCCAGGTAAGTTATAAGGTGATCATGCACCACTTTAAATGGTATCCTCTCTAGCTCACTTGTTGTAAATTATCTGAGATACACATGAGGTCACTTTTCTCCCCAATTATCTTGAATTTCCATATAGATTGCCAAATGAATTGATTAAGTCTAGTGGTTAGGGACAGAGGCTACTGGGTCTGAGAGGTATAAAAGCACATCGTCTGCATATAACGAAAATGAATGCTTTTCTATGTTTTCCTACTTTAAGACCTTGGATTATTAGGATGGATCCCTTATTTGTATCGCCGCCAGGGGTTCAAGGGAGACAGCGAAAGAGCAGAGGACTGAGTGGGCAACCCCTGCTGACAGATCTAGGTAGTATTTCAATGTAGCTGGACTGGATTTGGTCTCTGTTGGACAGATAGAGGATCTCTGGCAGGCGACTCCTCCTCGTCACATGTCATTCCCTTTTGTTTACATGGCAGACTCATATGAAATAATATGACCTCTCATAACCACTTGAAAAGGTTCCTATAAGTGTAGAATCAGATACCACATCCTGTGGTCCTTATGTCTTTGCTTGGTGCATATTTGATGTGGTTGAAATACTGTCATCTTTTATGGATGCGGATTCAAAGACAGGGTCCGTCTGTTTAAGGTGATTAACTGCACAGTGTAATGCTACAGGTTATACACTGAGTGGACTAAATATTCACAACACTGTTATGACCAGTTTCTCTGGTATCTCGTACTTCAGGATGAATCAGAGTAGTCGACCATAACTTATATGGAGAGTTGATTCATTGTTATTTAATGGTTACAGTACTGGATTCAATGACAAGCGGTACGGGCGTAGCCACTCTTGTCAGTCTGAATGACTTCCATAGAAAACCTCTCAGTTTAATATAACGCTCTCCGAGCTACCTTCCATCCCCCAGTTTTACCTACCATTATTGAGTGTCACTCATCTCCTACAATAGGATCCCCGTACAAAGTTCGGTGTGGCAACCCTACCAGGCCATTTCAGCACTCCACTCTTTCTAAGATTAGCAAAAAAAGCAGTGGGCCCCTAATCTATCTTGGCATGCAAGCCGACCTTCTGGCCCCCCATCCGTGACCGACACCACATCACATGGCGTGTCCTTCCTCCTCTCTCTCACCTACAGCTGATGACTTTAAAGACATGTATAAATGCTGTATCAAAAGACGGTTATTATCAAACACCTTCCTAATAGTTGAGTTACCTCCCCACTTTTGCCCCTCAGAACAGCCCTCAATTTCATCATGGCCCATGTTGACGCCAATTCCTTCCCAGAGTTGTGTCAAGTTGGTCTGGATGTCCTTTGTGTGGTGTACCATGAGCGTGAAAAACCCAGCAACGTTGCAGTTCTTGACACAAACCGGGTGTGCTTGTCACCTACTACCCATACCCCGTTCAAGGGACTTAAATATTTTGTCTTGAATGGCACACACAATACACAATCCATGGTCTCATTGTGTCTCCAGGCTTAAACATCCTTCTTTAACCTGGGGTGGCCGTCCCCTTCATCTACAAGTGACATCAATAAGGATCGATCATAGCTTTCACCTGGATTCACCTGCTCAGTCTGTCATGGAAAGAGCAGGTGTCCTTAATGTTTTGTCCCACTTAGTGTAAATTGCACAATAATGATCCATTGCATGGATTTTCTTAGTGTAGTCTATTGTTTTCTCTGTATTGAACCTGGGCCTGCCCGACCCACCCCGCCTGGGACTGTGGGTTATGAGACAACCCCGCATCTCTATAGCTTGCATGTTCTGCCAGCCTTGTAGAGATAGGGAGGGATGACTGGGAGGCAGGTTGGCATTTATTGTCATGAATCTTGCCCCCCTCGGTGAGGCAGTTCTGGCAAAGTTGGTCACTAGCTGGCACAGGCATCTAAGTAATAATATCTGATTTTAAAATGCTATACCTTAACATCACCTGCCTAATCCTTACCTTAAATTAAGACCAATAAGTACACATTTATATTCCACAAATGTTTACGATATAAGCCAAATTTGACTTTGCAGCTTGTCATACTCTAAGAGGAAATTGCGCAAGTTCTGCCTCCAGGGCAATGATCCAGTGCCCAAACACGTCAACCTGCGACTGGGAAGAGGACAATGTAAAATCGATAACGACATTGTTTTGACAATTAACATGCATTTTATTATGAAAATGTACAATATATCCATGTAACACCAATTATGGAGCATATGTCCCATATACGAATTGTACAATTCACGTTTTTTCAACATAAAAGACATACAAAAATATATAATATTGGTATTTTCACGATGAGGATACATCTAAAACAGTATTAAAAAGTGCAGTAATTTCTGAGTATGTTACCTTAACGTCAACTCATAACGTACGTCCACTATAACTTCATGGGATGTCTTAGTGGATAGAACTTTGCATGTTGTTTTGGGTGGATTCATCAACATTTGCAGAATATTCCTGTAATGTCAGATGGCATCTTGTCAGACGGCAACAGCCCTAGTCGGCTGCAAGACACTCATAAGGAGTTCAAGTAGTTTAATTTGCCATTTTGCAGGTATTAAAAGTAATCCATCCATTGTAATTCCTTGTTGGAGATCATATAGTAGGACAGTACATACCCAGTGGAGGCTGTCTGAGGGGAGAACGGCTCATAATAATGGCTGGTAACGGAGCCAATGAAAATGGCATCAAACACATGAAACACATGGAAACCATGTATTTGATGTATTTGATCACCATTCCACTCAATCCCCGCTCCAGCCATTACAAGGCTCTGGGTCCTCCCCAACTAAGGTCTCAATCACCAACCTCCTGTGGTACGTACACGCACAAAACAGTAAAATATATGATAAGAACATCACTAAAACATGCAAAGTGGTAAAAGATCATAAAAGGAAAAAAATGTTAAAGTGATGTTCTAAAAGTCTGATGAAACAGTTTTAGGTTGGGTTTGATTTTTTGAACAGGCAGATAGAACTGGGATAGAAGCTGTTCTGGAACCTGGGATCCAGAAACTGCCTAGCAACCACTGGTCCTCACTAGACTGGTGCCCTGCAGTGTCTATTTTTTCATTGGAGTTTATCAGGTGTTGAAGTGATGTCTTGTGTGTTTGTGTGGACACTTAGTGCTGGAATGAGGTGTCTGTTTGTTCCCAATTCTATCAGAACTGATGGTCCTCATTTGAAGCCTGTGTCAAGGTCCTACACTATTATAGGAAGATGTGTGAGTGTGTGGCCAGTGTGTGTGTGTGGTGTGTGTGTGTGTTGTGTCAGTGTGTGTTCAGTGTGTGTGTGTGTGTGTGTGTCCAGTGTGTGTCGTTGTGTCCAGTGGTATGTGTCCTGTGTGTTTGTGTCCTGTGTGTGTGTGTGTGTTTCCAGTTTGTGTGTGTGTCCAGTGTGTGTGTGTGTCCAGTGTGTGTGTGTGTGTGGTGTGTGTTAAGTGTGTGTCCAGTGTGTGTGTGTGTCAAGTGTGTGTGTGTGTGTGTGTGTGTTTTGTGTCCAGTGTGTTGTGTGTGTGTGTGTCCAGTGGTGTGTATGTGTGCGTGTAGTGTGTGTGTTTCCAGTGTGTGATGTGTGTGTCCAGTGTGTGTCCTAGTGTTTGGGTGTCCAGGCATTGTGTGGTCTGTGTCCAGTGGTATGTTGGTGTGTGTTTGTTCCAGTGTGTGTGTGTGTGTCCCAGTGTGTGTGTGTGGGTCCAGTCTTGTGTTTTCCAGTGTTTGTGTGTCCAGCATGTGTGTGTGTCCCAGTGTGTGTGTGTGTGTGTGTGTGTGTGTCCAGTGTGATGTGTGTGTTGTGCCCAGTGTTTGTGTGTAGGTTGTGTACCAGTTTTGTGTGTGTGTCCAGTGTGTGTGGGGTGTGTGTGTCCGGTGTTGTATGTGTGTCCGGTGTGGTGTGTCCAGTGTGTGTGGGGTCCAGTGTGGTGTGTGTGTCCAGTGTCTGTGTGTTCAGTGTGTGTGTCTCCATTGTGTGTGTGTTGTCCAGTGTGTGTGTGTGTGTGTCCTGTGTGTGTGTGGGTGTGTCCAGTGTGTGTTTGTGTCCGGTGTGTTGTGTGTGTGTGTGGTGTGTGTCCAGTGTGAGTGTGTGTGTGTGTGTCCAGTGTGTGGTGTGTTTGTGCAGTGTGTGTGTGTGTGTTGGGTGTGGTGTGTCCAGTGTGTGTGTGTGTGTGTGTGTGTCCAGTGTGTGTTGTCCAGTGTGTGTCCAGTGTGTGTCCAGTTTGTGTCCGGTTTTGTGTGTGTGTGTGTGTGTGTGTGTGTGTGTGTGTGTGTGTGTGTGTGTGTGTGTGTGTCCGGTGTGTGTGTGTGTGTGTGTGGTGTGGTGTCAGCCTGTTACCATGGTTTATTATTTACAGGGACACTGAGTCCCCCATCATACCAAACCCTAAAACCTGAGATAGAGGGGCTCAGTGAATGTGTAGTGGAATTGTGTTCGGTGGGTCAGTGTGTCAGAGGAGACTCTGTAGAAGGACAGAGTGCCGGCTTGGCCAGTCCAGATACACTCCTACTCTGTGGGAGCTGGAGGAGGGGACGTCTATGGTAGTGGACTTATAATTGTGACAGGCAGAGTAACTGTTGTCAGAGCAGAACAGACTCCAGGACTTGTCATTGTCTCCAAGCCAACAGTCATCACCACCATCCGCTCGTCCCTGCTGATTCCTTTATATGCCACTCCTATATCAGCCCCTCTCCCACTTCCACTCTACCTCCCAGTAACAGCGCCCAGTCAGACCCTCTCTAACACAGAACCTGGTCCCAGCAACTCAAATCTCTCTGGGTGATCAGGAATACGGCTGCTCCTCTCTCTCCTCCAGTCACCTTTCTGTTCTCCTCAGACAGAGAGAGGTCTCTGTTTACTGTGTTTAGGTCCAATGTGGTAGATCACAGACATCTGATGGATGAAACCAGACACAATATTATAAATCATCATCATCCTGAACACACACACACAAACACTGGACACACACAAACACACACTGGACAAACACACACAGGGCACACACACACACACTGGACACACACACACACACTGGACACACATACAGGATACACACACTGGCACGCACACACCTGGATAAACACAGATAATGGGACACACACACTCACACACACATGGACACACTTTCACACACATTGAACACACATACACACCCACCACTGGCACACACACACACTTAACCACACAAACACATCCTGAAACACACACACACCGATACACACTCACATCCTGAACACACACACACTGAACACACAGCACATCCTGAACAAACACACACACTGGGACACACACACATATCCTGAACACCCACAGCACATCCTGAGACACACATACACATCCTGAACACACACACACACAGACCGGATACACACTCACATCTCACATCCCTGAAGGCACACACACACACACACACACCACACACAACACATTCCTGCAACAACAGGTACACACACACTATTTAATATGACCACTGTCATACACATTGTCAAAGCAACTCTTTGTAAACGTTGGTGTCCCTGATTTGTGCTTCTCAGTGTAATGAACTGAGGTACAGCTGATATTTTAATATGACCAGCCATTAAGTAATGATGGGTGTGATATCTTTTGACTTTGACTTTCACTTGAATTAAAGACTTATTCTTAGTCATATTCTTCACAGCAGTTTAACACTCACATTTTCTAAGTCCACAGTTTTCATTGTGTTCTCGTCTCCACCATGTTCCCCCACCTGTCGCGGTAAGCATAAGACAACAGAACAGTCATTGAGGGATGTGGCTGTACACCTGACGTGGCTCACACTACACACACACACACACACACACACAGTCAGCATATAACTTTGTCCAAGTCTGTGTGTGTGTGTGTGTGTGTCCACTCTGTGTGTGGTTAACGTTTTGTGTGTGTGTGAGGCCAGTGTGTGTGTTTGTGTCCAGTGTGTGTCTGTCCTTTGTGTGTGTGTGTCCAGTGGTGTCCAGTGTGTGTGTGTGTGTGTGAGTCAGTGTGTGTGTGTTGTGTATGTGTGTGTGACCCCCAGTGTGTGTGTGTTTGTGTATTTCCAGTGTGTGTGTGTGGAGTGTGTTTTGTGTCCTCTGTGTGTGTGTGTGTGTAGTGTCCAGGTGTGTGTGTCGGTGTGTGTGTATGTTGTGTGGTGTTCTTGTCCAGAATGTTGGTGTCTGTGTGTGTGTGTGTGTGTGTGTGTCCAGTGTGTGTGTGTGTATCGTGAGGGGGGGTCCCAGTGTGTGTGTGTGTGTGTGTTTGTCCAGTGTGTGTACTGTACACACACACATTGGGACACACACACACACCCACACACACACACACACAAACACACACACACACACACACACACACACACACACACACACACACACACACCACACACACACACAACACACACACACACACACACACACACAACCTGGACAGAACACACACACACACACTGGACACACAACACACTGACACACACAACACACACACACACACACCAAACACACACACACACACACACACACACATACACACACTCACTCATTATATAACTTAGTCCAAGTGGTGGTCAGAATGTTTGGCTTAACTAGCCTGATTAACTCCAACATGTCTGATATGAACATGGACATAAACCCTCTACATACTTGAGTTTCTCCAGTCTGGCAGATGTGGATCCTCCATCTCCAGCAGAGAGCAGTCTGACTCCTGAGTCTCCTGGGTGATTGTAGCTCAGGTCCAGCTCTCTCAGGTGTGAGGGGTTGTGACTTCAGAGCTGAGACCAGGAGAAGCACAGCCTCCCTCTGTAGACTAGACAGCCTGACAGCCTGCAAAGAGTCAAATCATATTAAAACCACACTGGCTATTCTTTGGTGGTGAAAATAGTCGCAGTATATTTTTTCTACATTTGCAGATACATCAGTGTCCTGAACCTGCCATATCTATTCATATAATGAATGTATCATTATTAGAAATTATCAAAAGTATTGCTTGTAGAAGAAAAAATATAATGTACAAATACCTTTGAGTAGACTGACCAGCAGACCATTTTAAAAGTAGCAGTATCAGTCAAAAGACAGACAGTGAGGTCATCAGATTCTAGATTTCGTATTGAGTATACAGTCCACACCATATCTCATTTTGACAGTGAAGCTAACATTTTTAAATGTGGCTCTATACTCCACCATTTTGGATTTGAGATCAAATGTTTCATATCGACCCCCCCCGGCTGAAAGTGGACAGTTGCAATATAATCTCAGCAACTTTTATTTTGAGGGTATTTTTAATACATATCTGTTTCATCATTCACCTCATCACCGTTTAGAAAGCTGAAATCACCCGCAAAGCCCCTTAACGTATCCTACCTCTCGTCCCCCATTTTGAAGAAGTCATAAGTATTTTGATAAACATTCACTCATAGTGTATTGCGCAAGTAGTCAAAAGTTGAGTATTTGGTCCCAAAAAACTCGTTGGGTTGCGTTTGCGTTGGGCAGTTTGTTTTGCGTTGTGTTTTGGGTTATGTTTTGCCCAATAGTAAAATGAATGGTGGATGATGACTGGAAGTAATTTACTGTCTAAGTGAGTAGATAACACTGTTTTCTAAACACTACTAAATTAATCCTAATGATGCCATGATTAAGAAAAATCATGAATGAATCATGAATAGTAATGAGCTGAGAAAGTTACAGAGGCTACAACAAAACATGCTAAACCTCTCACCATTACCAATACCAGCAGGGGGTATGATCCTTGTTCCTCTGTAACTTTCTCATTCATCATCATTCACGATTCTTCATGATTATTCATAATCATGATAGAATAGCATCCACATGAATGTAGAAGTGTTCAGAAAACATCTTCTATTCTTACTTACTTGGTACTATACAAGTGAAGTGACTCCAAACATGACATGGGGGACATTATTCACCCATTCAGTTTCTATTTGGGACAACATCATCTAAAACACAACGCAAGACAACTCGCAATGCATTCAAAAGTTTGTAGAATCAACAAGCTTGATGTAAATCACTGCAGGCAAAGAATATTGACCAAACACTAACTTTTGACTAAATTAAGTTTGTCTAAAATAATTATGACTTTTCAAATGGTAGAACTACATTAATAAAGTACTTTCATTTCTAAAAATGGTAAAATATACCAGTGAGGGAAAAAAGTATTTGATCCCCTGCTGAGATTTTGTACGTTTGTGCCCCACTGACAAAGACATGATCAGGTCTATAATTTTAATGGTAGGTTTATTTGAACAGTGAGAGACAGAATACACAAAAAAAAACCCTAAAAGAAATCACACAAATCCAGAAAAAAAAAAACGCATGTCCAAAGAATGTTATAAATTTGATTTGCATTTTATATGAGGGAAATAAGTATTTGACCCCCAATCTGCAATACATGACTTATGTACGCTTGTGTGGCAAAAACCCTTGTTGGCAATCACAGAGGTCAGGGTGTTTCTTGTAGTTGGCCACCAGGTTTGCACACATCTCAGGAGGGACTTTTGTCCCACTTGTCGCCGACGCACCGGATTGAAGGGAGCCCAAACCAAACAGATCAGACGCAATACGCAGCGCGTTGAGTGAACAATATGAACATGATTTGCCATTTAATGAGTAAATAGCAACAATATAATACAACACACAAGACGATGACGTGAAGTCCAACAGTGACAATGACTGAACGTGGAACAAAAAAACTCCCACCAACACCAGGTGAAAACAGACAGTATAAATACTGGCTCCCCAATCAGAGACAAAAACGAGCCAACAGCTGACACTCGTTAACCGCTGATTGGGAGTCACTCAACCAAACCCAAGAAATACAACACATAGAAAACACCCAATCCAAACAACACCACGAAACGACACTACCCTGGCTCAAACACACAAAGTCCCGGATCCAGAGTGTGACAGTTACTTCCCCCCTAAAGGCGCGGACTGCCGACCCCTGCGCCCCCCAACTAGGGCAAACCCCGGGAGGGCTGGGTGGCAGCCCCTTTTGGGCCCGGGGGGGTTTGGGCTCTGGTCGGGGGTCCCCAAACCCCACCAAAAGTCATTTACCCCCTTCGTAGCCTCCTCCCTAAACCCCCACCGGTTTAAAGGGGGCCCCGCCCCGGGACTAAGAGGCGCACCCGGCAAAAAGGGGGCAGAAACCGGGAAAAAGGGCTGCAACCGGACTAAGGGGCAGCCCCGGGAGGGGGGGGAAACACCAGGGATAAGGGGCAGCACCAACTGGGGGCCGAAGGGACAAAGGGGCAGCCCCGGGGGACTAAATTTGGGGGACCCTTGGCGGCGGGTTTCTAGCGGACCCGGGCCTGGGGGAAAGGGCCCTCGGCTGATCCTGCCTGGCGGAAGGCTCGGGCGGGATCCTGCCCTGGGGGAAGGCCTGGCTGTCCTGTCTGGGGGAAGGCTCTGGCTGACCCTGTCTTGGGAAGGCTCTGGCTGATCCGGGCGGGCAAAAGGCCCCCTGGCTGACCCCTGCCCCGGGCGGAAGGGCTCTGGTTTGATCCTGTCTGGGGAAGGCTTTTAGGGGCTCCGGCCCTGGCGGACGCTCTGAAGGCTCATGGCGGGGACGGGGGGGCTTTTTCAGCGCTTGGCAGAGGGCCATTTAAGACGGCTTTGGGGCGGGCGGGCCCGTTCAGGCGCCGTTGGGCGAGGGGCCCGGTTTCAAGGCCGTGGGGGGCAACGGGCTTTTTCGGGGCGCCGTTGGGCAAAGGGCCTTTTCGGGCGCCTTTTGGGGGGAGGGCGGGGCTCGGGCCCGGGGCGACGCGAAACCGAAACCCTTGGTGGGGTGGCAGAAAAAGGCCCGGGACCGGGCCTGGCGACGCGCACCGTGATTTGGGTTGGCGGGTGGCGGAAACACCCGGAGGGGGCGGGCCCCCGCCCCACCGTAGTTTTTGGGTGCGGGGGGAGGAACGGGCCCGGGGTGGGGCGGGCCCAAAAGCCCCACCGTAGACTTGGTGCGGGTTGGCGGGCAAGGGCCGGACCGGTTTGGCGCGCGCAAGGGCTAGATTTTTGGCCCGGGGGGCCAGGAACAGGCCGAAAAACCCCGGGGGCCGGGGCCGGGGCACCGTAAGACTTGGTGCGGGGGGCAGGAAAAAGCCGGCCCGGGCTGGCGAGGGCCGCACCGTGGGTTTTTGGGGGCCGGTGGAGGAACGGGCCGGGCCCCGGGCGGGGCACGTCACCGGAGGCGTAGTACGGAGCGGGAAACCCGGGCCGGGCTGGACGGGCGACGAAACCGGGGGTCTGGTACGTGGCGCAGGAACAGGCGGGCGGCCTGGCGACGCCACCGTGGACTTGGTGCGGGGAGCAGGACTATGCCGGCCCGGGGTTTGGTGGGGGGGAACGGATAGGATGGCCTGGATGCCAGGGGCCCACCACCCTCCTGGCGGGAATGCCTACCCTCACCACTCTTTTTGAGGAAATCCGACAGGAACCGTACAGGGCGGGGGACCCCGGGCCGGGTGGCCCCCCTGGATTCGCCCAAATTTTTTGCCTCCGTCGCCATCCCGGTGTGCTTGAGCGTGGAGTGGGAACAGGCCCGGGCTGGGCGGGCCCAAACGCAAAACCTTTGGGGCTTTCCTCCCTGGAACGGGAACCGGCCGGGCTGGACTGGGGGGCACACCTTTTTGGGGGTTTTGATGCGGGGAAATTGGGGAACGGGCCCGGGGTTCCCGTACGGGGAAACCCACCCCACGGGCCCCTTAACCGGGGATCGGGGAAGGGGCCCCGGGCCCGGGGAAGGTAACACCCCCTCATCTCTCCCGCCGGGGGCCTCAACGGGGCCTTTCCCTTTCCCTCTATTCCCCAAATGGTTTCCCGTAATCCGGGTAGGGGGGCCTTTCTCTCCACATCTCCCTGGGCGGGCCTCCCTGCTCCCCAAACCCCCCAAGCCTTTGTGCCCCCCCCCAAAAAAAACCTTTTTGGGGGTTCCCCCTCCCCGCCCTTTCCAACGTTTGACCCTGCGGACCCCGTTGCTCCTCTCTCGCCGGGGGCCTTGATTTTTCCCCCCGGGGCCCCTTTGGGCCCCCAGCAGTCCTCCAGGCCCCACGATTTGCCCCTGGGCCACCCGCCAGCCTCTCGATCTCCTTACCGGGCGCCCCCCTCCCATGTCCATTCCTTTGCCCCCGGGAACACCTGCTTTGGTCCTTTTGTGGTGGGTTTTTTTTCTTCACGGCCGTTTTGGGAAAGGGAGCGACCAATACGCCGGGCGCTTTTGGGGTTAACATGATGATTTTAAATGAGTAAAGCACCGTAAAATACAAAACAAAAGAGGGATAGTAAAAGCCCCAACAGTGAAAAAATTGACTGAAATTTGGAACCCAAAACCCCAAAAACCCCCAGGTAAAAAAACCCCAGTATAAATAAGTCTCCCAACCCAATGAAAAACGACCAAACAGCGAAAACTCTTACCTCTGATTGGGAGTTCCCTAAACCCAAAACCCAAAAATTACAA
>CM072257.1:8080210-8152184 GCA_036851935.1 Coregonus suidteri | reverse complement strand
TGAGTGTTGCCAGATTGTAGAAAAACACAAGACTGTTTCTTTTGTTGATGTTGGTATAAATGATAAGGAGTCTACGGTCCATTGGGCCTAAGCCTTATCAACACTCAGTTCCTGTAATAACATGCTAAAAGTATTGTAGCAGATTTTGTGAATTTTTGTGTCCCAACAGAAGGGTGTGGGTCAACGTGTGTCCAGCTCCTATACCCATCTCCTATGTACCTTGAGTCATGCCACGTTCACCTGCTGGTCGGAACTAGGAAACTCTGAGATTTTGGACTTGCTAACTGGTAGTAGTTATACAGGACAACAGAAGGGTGTGGGTCAACGTGTGTCCAGCCCCTATACCCATTCCCTATGTACCTTGAGTCATGCCACGTTCACCTGCTGGTCGGAACTAGGAAACTCTGAGATTTTGGACTTGCTAACTGGTAGTAGTTATACAAGACAACAGAAGGGTGTGGGTCAACGTGTGTCCAGCCCCTATACGTGCTATGTGCAGTCTACTAGTATAAGTAGTGCTTGTGTAAGTAAGTATGGTGATTATTATTAAGGTGCTGGTCATCTGAGATGCCAACAAGTATACAACAAACAAGATAACTATAGAATTAAGAAACTAAAGTAAATAAATTAATAATTAAAACAATACTAAAAATACAATAATACAAATGTAATATCAATTCATCATATGTTTGGTTGCTTTGAGACTAATGAGTCTTATGTCTTCACAATATTATTTACAAGGAGCGTTTCCCATCTTTTTTCACATACATCTGTCTGCAGTTTTATTTTATGGGTGATCTTTTCCATTAAATACATTTCTTTCTCTCTACAAATCCACTCTTCCATAGTAGGTATGTCACCATTTAACCAATGTTCTGTACTACGTCTTAGCTGCAGACAAGGATATTCAACAGGTTGGCATTTTGTAATCGTTCAGGCATTACTCCAGGGAATATCTGAATACATTGTTTACAAAGTCAAAAACATTCCAGAATGTCATTATTGCAGGACAAGACCAAACAATCTGTAGGTAGTTTGAGGCCAAAACATTCCAGAATGTCATTATTGCAGGACAAGACCAAACAATATTTTATTTATTTATTTTATTTCACCTTTATTTAACCAGGTAAGCCAGTTGAGAACAGGTTCTCATTTACAACTGCGACCTGGCCAAGATAAAGCAAAGTAGTGCAATAAAAACAACACAGAGTTACATATGGGGTAAAAAAAAAACATAAAGTCAGAAATACAACAGAAAATATATATACAGTGTGTGCAAATGTAGCATGTTATGGAGGTAAGGCAATAAATAGGCTATAGTGCAGAATAATTACAATAGTATTAACACTGGAATGCTAGACGTGCAAGAGATGATGTGCAAATAGAGATACTGGGGTGCAAAAGAGCAAAAACAAATAACAATATAGGGATGAGGTAGTTGGGTGGGCTAATTTTCTCAGATGGGCTGTGTACAGGTGCAGTGATCGGTAAGGTGCTCTGACAACTGATGCTTAAAAGTTGTTGAGGGAGATAAGAGTCTCCAGCTTCAGAGATTTTTGCAATTTGTTCCAGTCATTGGCAGCAGAGAACTGGAAGGAATGGCGGCCAAAGGAGGTGTTGGCTTTGGGAATGACCAGTGAGATATACCTGCTGGAGCGCAGGACTACGGGTGGGTGCTGCTGCTATGGTGACCAATGAGCTAAGATAAGGCGGGGATTTGCCTAGCAGTGATTTATAGATGGCCTGGAGCCAGTGGGTTTGACGACGAACATGTAGTGAGGACCAGCCAACAAGAGCGTACAGGTCACAGTGGTGGGTAGTGTATGGGGCTTTGGAGAGAAAACGGATGGCACTGTGATAGACTACATCCAATTTGCTGAGTATAGTGTTGGAGGCTATTTTGTAAATGACATCGCCGAAGTCAAGGATCGGTAGGATAGTCAGTTTTACGAGGGCATGTTTGGCAGCATGAGTGAAGGAGGCTTTGTTGCGAAATAGGAAGCCGATTCTAGATTTAACTTTGGATTGGAGATTCTTTATGTGAGTCTGGAAGTTGAGTTTACAGTCTAACCAGACACCTAGATATTTGTAGTTGTCCACATACTCTAGGTCAGACCCGTCGAGAGTGGTGATTCTAGTCGGGTGGGCGGTGCTAGCAGCGTTCGATTGAAAAGCATGCATTTAGTTTTACTAGTGTTTAAGAGCAGTTGAAGGCTACTGAAGGATTGTTGTATGGCATTGAAGCTCGTTTGGAGGTTTGTTAACACAGTGTCCAATGAAGGGCCAGATGTATATAAAAATGGTGTCGTCTGCGTAGAGGTGGATCTGAGAGTCACCAGCAGCAAGAGCGACATCATTGATATACACGGAGAAAAGTGTCAGCCCAAGAATTGAACCCTGTGGCACCCCCATAGAGACTGCCATAGGTCCAGACAACAGGCCCTCCGATTTGACACACTGAACTCTATCTGAGAAGTAGTTGGTGAACCAGGCGAGGCAGTCATTTGAGAAACCAAGGCTATTTAGTCTGCCAATAAGAATGCGGTGGTTGACATAGTCGAAAGCCTTGGCCAGGTCGATGAAGACGGCTGCACAGTACTGTCTATTATCAATCGTGGTTATAATATCGTTTAGGACCTTGAGCGTGGCTGAAGTGCACCCGTGACCAGCTCGGAAACCGGATTGCATAGCGGAGAAGGTACGGTGGTATTCGAAATGGTCGATGATCTGTTTGTTAACTTGGCTTTCGAATACTTTCGAAAGGCAGGGCAGGATGGATATAGGTCTGTAGCAGTTTGGATCTAGAGTGTCACCCCCTTTGAAGAGGGGGATGACCGCGGCAGCTTTCCAATCTCTGGGGATCTCAGACGTTATGAAAGAGAGATTGAACAGACTAGTAATAGGGGTTGCGACAATTTCGGCGGCTAGTTTTAGAAAGAAAGGGTCCAGATTGTCTAATCCAGCTGATTTGTAGGGGTCCAGATTTTGCAGCGCTTTCAAAACATCAGCTGTCTGAATTTGTGTGAAGGAGAAGCGGGGGGGGGCGGCATGGGTAAGTTGCAGCAGAGGGTGCAGAGTTGGTGGCCGGGTTAGTGGTAGCCAGATGGAAAGCATGGCCAGCTGTAGCAAAATGCTTGTTGAAATTCTCGATTATTGTAGATTTATTGGTGGTGATAGTGTTTCCTAGCCTCAGTGCAGTGGGCAGCTGGGAGGAAGTGCTCTTATTCTCCATGGACTTTACAGTGTCCCAAAACTTTTTGGAGTTAGTGCTAGAGGATGCAAATTTCTGTTTGAAAAAGTTAGCCTTTGCTTTCCTGACTGCTTGTGTATATTGGTTCCTAACTTCCCTGAAAAGTTGCATATCGCGGGGGCTATTTGATGCTAATGCTGTACGCCACAGGATGTTTTGTGCTGGTCAAGGTCAGTCAAGTCTGAGGAGAACCAGGGGCTATATCGGTTCTTAGTTCTGTATTTTTTGAATGGGGCATGTTTATTTAAGATTGAGAGGAAATTACTTTTAAGGAACAACCAGGCATCCTCTACTGACGGAATGAGATCTATATCCATCCAGGATACCTGGGCCAGGTCAATTAGGAAGGCCTCCTCGCTAAAGTGTTTTAGGGAGCGTTGACAGTGATGAGGGGTGGTCGTTTGACCGCGGACCCGTTACGGACGCAGGCAATAAGGCAGTGATCGCTGAGATCCTGGTTGAAGACAGATGAGGTGTATTTAGAGGGTATGTTAGTCAGGATGATATCTATGAGGGTACCCATGTTTAAGGATTTAGGGTTGTACCTGGTAGGTTCTTTGATAATTTGCGTGAGGTTGAGGGCATCTAGCTTGGATTGTAGGATGGCTGGGGTATTAAGCATATCCCAATTTAGGTCACCAAGCAGTACAAACTCAGAGGATAAATGGGGGGTAATCAATTCACATATGGTGTCCAGGGCACAGCTGGGGGCTGAGGGGGGTCTGTAGCAAGCGGCAACAGTGAGAGACTTATTTCTGGAAAGGTGGATTTTTAGAAGTAGAAGCTCAAACTGTTTGGGCACAGACCTGGATAGTATGATAGAGCTCTGCAGGCTATCTCTACAGTAGATTGCAGCTCCACCCCCTTTGGCAGTTCTATCTAGATGGAAAATGTTATAGTTGGGGATGGAAATTTCAGAATTTTTGGTGGCCTTCCTGAGCCAGGATGCAGACACTGCTAGAACATCAGGGTTGGTAGAGTGTGCTAACGCAGTGAATAACTCAAACTTAGGAAGTAGACTTCTGATATTTATGTGCAAGAAACCAAGACTTTTGCGATTACAGAAGTCATCAAATGATAGCTCCTGGGGAGTAGGAGTGATACTGGGGGCTACAGGGCCTGGGTTAGCCTCTACATCACCAGAGGAACAGAGGAGGACTAGAATAAGGATACGGCTAAAGGCTTTAAGAACTGGTCTTCTAGTGCGTTGGGTACATAGAATAAAGGGGCAGATTTCCGGGTGTTATAGAAAAGATTCAGGGCATTATGTACAGACAAGGATATGGAAGGATATGAGTAAAGTGGAGGTAAACCTAAGCGTTGGGTAACAATGAAAGAGATAGTATCTCTAGAGGCATCAATTTAGTCGGTCTCTGAGTGTATGGGGGGAGGAACAAAGGAGCTAACTAAGGCATGTTTAGCTAGGCTGGGGGGTCTACAGTGATATAGTACAATTAGAAATACCGAAACAACAATAAACTAACCATGTTTGGGCTGAGGCTAAACATAAACAGGATGTAGTACCGTAAAAAGGAACAGTCCAGCAGATATCAGCTGTATAGCTGAGTTATCATAAGGTCCGGTGGTGAAGCGCTAGTAAGTAAGAGGCCACGGCTAGCGTGTGCTACGTCCGTTTTGTTGTAGCCAGCTGGTAGCGATGAATCCGGAGTTAAAGGTCCAGTGATTCAGTGATTCCGGCGGAAAAAAAAACTGATATGTTCTGGGTCAATAACGCGCTGTGCAGACTGGCCGAATATCCGGTGATCAATGTCCAGTGATTAAAAAAATTAATCCCGCGGAAAAAATCCAATATTCTGGGTGAAACACCGCTAGCTGTGGCTAATAGCAAGTAGCTAGTTCAGTAGCTAGTTCAGTTTAGTGAGTAAGAGGCCACGGATAACGTGTGCTAACGGGCCAGGGCTAGCAGATGGATGGAATCTTCGTGGTTAACGTCGTAACCACATCAGACGATTTCGTCGGCAGACCAGTCGTGTAGGATCGGCGGGGCTCCGTGTCAACACTAGGTGGTCCCGTCCGGTTGATAGAGAGGTAGATAGCCGGGAGATGGGCCTAGCTCGGGATGATTAGCCAGACCACAGCGTCCGTTTTGTTGTAGCCAGCTGGTAGCGATGAATCCGGAGTTAAAGGTCCAGTGAATCAGTGATTCCGGCGGAAAAAAAACTGATATGTTCTGGGTCGATATGTAGGTAGTTTGAGTCCAAAAACATTCCAGAATGTCATTATTGCAGGACAAGACCAAACAATCTGTAGGTAGTTTGAGGCCAAAACATTCCAGAATGTCATTATTGCAGGACAAGACCAAACAATATGTAGGTAGTTTGAGTCCAAAACATTCCAGAATGTCATTATTGCAGGACAAGACCAAACAATCTGTAGGTAGTTTGAGGACAATTCCCCACATTCTCTCCAGCATTCACTGGTTGTTTCTGGTCTCATCTTCCCCATTATGCCCGGGGTTAGAAAGTACCTGATGATTTTCCATTGATACTCTTTCCATATGTTTGAGGGGTAATGGTGTGAGCATTCCTACAGCTCACCTCCCATTTCCCACATTTACATATTTTTTAAAACAAACCTGTAAACCCAATATTGTTAATCAACCAGTTTGTCATCGAAATAATTATAATAGAGTAGCCTTATGTTAAAAAGAAAATCAATGCTGTTTTCTATGCTTGATAAAGGATGATGGATATACTGACTAAATACAGGTCTCTCCGCCCTAAAAATGGGCGTCGTCAAAGCAGCACTGTGGGCCGTCTAGCTCCCATCTATCCTTTCTTTGGATTGGTGGATACATCTCATTATTGTAATCGTTGTTTGCATATTCGATAAGGGTTGATGACATCAACAGCCTGTATTCAATGGAGAGAGATGCTACTAGCCTCAGATGGTTGGCATCCAATATGTTGCATTATCGCCCCCCACTGGACTATAGTATATATCCATGATCCTTTATGATGCAAAAATAATCCTACTATAAAAACAGTAAACAATAAACACCCTTCCAACTAACCCTAAACTCATTAAAGCCCACGACCCCATTCCACTACGTTGACCCCATCTGCTCCTGCACCATGCCATCGGCCTGGGAGGGACGGGGGCACCACCACTCAACACACCCTGGAACTCTTTCTGAACGCTAAGAAGACAAACTGACTTAAGCAATAAGGCCCTAGGGGGTGTGGTATATGGACAATATACCACGGCTAAGGGCTGTTCTTACGCACGACACAACGCGGATATTGGCAATATACCACAAACCCCAGAGGTGCCTTATTGCTATTATAAACTGGTTACCAATGTAATTAAAGCAGTAAAAAAAAGGTTTTGTCATACGCGTGGTATACTGTCTGATATACCACAGCTTTCAGCCAATCAGCATTCAGGGCTCGATCCACCCAGTTTATAATGAAGCATATATCACTCGTCAGCCTATCCCTCTGTGTCACGACTCCCTCCGAAGCTGCCTCCTCTCCTTGTTCGGGCAGGCTTCGGCGTTCGTCGTCATCGGCCTTCTAGCCACTGCCGCTCCTCATCTCATCATTCCATTGGTTTTGTCTTGTTTAATAAACACACCTGGTTCATATCCCCTCATCAGTACCTGTATAAGTGTTCCCTCTGCCCCCTTGTCTTTGTGTGTGATTGTTTATTGTGAGGATAGTGAAGCTCGTTGGAGCTCCTTTTGTATCGCCGGGTTATTTTCCCTGTGTGCCTTGTTGGTTCCAGTATGCCTGTTTTGCTCACTGGACTGTTTTGACGCATTAAATCCTGTTATTCTGTGATTTACCCTCCTGCGCCTGACTCCTTCAAATCACCCATCTACTACTCACAGGAATCCTCTCAGGATGCCTCACCCCTGACCCTTGACCCATCCTCCTCTACTTTCTTCACTGCCTCAGCATACGACACCTTCTGCACTGCTCTGACTCTGGCCACCTCAACCTGCCTCTATCGCACCGGACACTTCCGATCCCCAGCAACATGGGCACCCCTACAATTTACATTTACATTTTACATTATTTAGCAGACGCTCTTATCCAGAGCGACTTACAGTTAGTGCATACATTATTCTTTTTTTTTTTTTTTCATACTGGCCCCCCGTGGGAATCGAACCCACAACCCTGGCGTTGCAAACGCCATGCTCTACCAACTGAGCTACCTCCCTGCCGGCCATTCCCTCCCCTACCCTGGATGACGCTGGGCCAATTGTGCGCCGCCCCATTGGTCTCCCGGTTGCAGCCGGCTACAGCAGAGACTGGATTGACACACACAACTTTATCCACCAAACTACCCAATCCTCTGTCCCACGCCCTCCTGCACACTTCCCACGTCTTGGAATCTCCCTCCTACACCCTGCTGTGACATGCCCATAACCGTTGCACCTGAAACAGGGCAGTGGATTCGGCACAAAAGCTCTAACAGGATAACTTCTATATCCTAACATGACTTTGTCGGGTAAAGACTCTGACTAAAAACTCAAAAGGACTGACAGTGACTCCTCTGTTTCACCACGCTCACCACCGGGTCTGCGTCCCACCAAACGGCAGGCAATACAAACACCAGGAATCTTCAACTTCAATTGCTCCACTTCCACACTTAACACTACCCCAGAAATCACTCCTTTCAATGGTGTCCTGTTCCTAAGAGCAAAGCAAGAAACGGATCTTAACCCAGGTTGCGTGACACTGAGTGCCCGCTCCCTCTGGTCAGAAGAAACACAAAACAACTATCACAAGTCCACTATGGGTTTCCCTCACTGATTCAACTATCACAAGTCCACTATGGGTTTCCCTCACTGATTCAAATGCACCTAACTCATTTCCCACCCTGAAACTACAACTGGTCACATGTTCTACCCATTCTTGTGTTCTGACAAAACCCAAACCAGGTTGTAAAAATACAAACCAACTGAAGGAGACTATCGCAAAAAAATCTGTATTTTAAAAAAAGTAACCAAATCCACTGGCCTGGGTACTGTTTCATCTGTCTATATATATATATATATATATATATATATATATATATATATATATATATATATATATTATATATATATATATATAAAAAAAAAAAAAAGACACTGTTGTTAAATTACGAGCCTAGTTGGTTTAGCCTTGGAAAAAGACAGGAACCTTCCCGCTAGCCATAATTGGCTGAGATAATGGGTGGGCTGGACATGCCGAGAGATGAGTTCGGATTGGTCTGCCATGTACCACGCGTCTCTCTATAACATGAGCTGGTCAGTATGTGTCCTTTCTAACGTGGCTTTAAATATATATATATATAAACATGTAGAACTGCAACTTGTTGCTCTCCACTTTCTGGAGGAATAAGTTTTGAAATCAGTGGAATGTTCGGTGGAAGCAGAGTATGACAGCTAAAGAGATGGACAAACTTCTGGCTTTTGATTGCAAATATGCAGAGGGAGTTGAAAAGGGAACACAGAAGGCTGTTGTATAAAAACACCTGTCTCCGGATTACGTCTTCAAACTAAGGGCAACCATGGCATCCGTGACAGAGAGGGAGAAGTGTTCATCCATGTATACGGGTATGATATTCTAGCTAGCTAAATTTTCAGATATTATATACTTTTCTAATTTAGTCAGAAAGTCATTTTTCATTGCAAGTTAAAGGGTACTGTTAGCTAGCTAACGTTAGCTTGCTGGCTCGCTAGCTAACGTTGTGTGTATTATTTGTTTAGTAATAAAATTTGTATATATCAGAGCCATTTGTATTGCTAGTTATAGCCTAATGTTAGCTAGCTAACATTGAACCTGGTTGGTTAGCAACCAGCAGATTCATGCAGGGTAGTAACGTTATGATTTGGGATTATGGTTCATTGTTTAGCTAGCTAGCTAGCTAGCTAGCTACATGTCTAAACAAAAGACTCCACTATGCAAGAAACCATTTCAGTGTACCGTTTACACCTTATTCATCCCGTTCATGTGACACATAAACTTTGATTTTGTTTGATATAGTGTGTGTGTTTACCAGAGACGGCAATGTGAAGAACAAAAATGACCTGCACCAAAGTCAAAATTAGGATATAATGTTAGGCCAACTCATCCTTGACCGCTGGCTATGTCCCTTCCGTCTTCAAGAGAGCGAGAGTTGCACCCCTTCTCAAAAAAAACCAACACTCGATCCCTCTGATGTCAACAAACTACAGACCAGTATCCCTTCTTTCTTTTCTCTCCAAAACCATTGAGCGTGCTGTCTTTAGCCAACTCTCTTGCTATCTCTCTCAGAATGACCTTCTTGATCCAAACCAGTCAGGTTTCAAGACTGGTCATTCAACTGAGACTGCTCTTCTCTGTGTCACGGAGGCTCTCCGCACTTCTAAAGCTAACTCTCTCTCCCTCTGCTCTTGTCCTTCTAGACCTGTCTGCTGCCTTTGATACTGTGAACCATCAGATCCTCCTCTCCACCCTCTCTGAGCTGGGCATCTCCGGCGCGGCTCACTCTTGGATTGCGTCCTACCTGACCGGTCGCTTCCTACCAAGTGGCGTGGCGAGAAGCTGTCTCCGCACCACGTGCTCTCACCACTGGTGTCCCCCAGGGCTCAGTTCTAGGCCCTCTCCTATTCTCGCTATACACCAAGTCACTTGGCTCTGTCATATCCTCACATGTCCTCTCCTATCATTGCTATGCAGACGACACACAACTAATCTTCTCTTTTCCCCCTTCTGATAAACCCAGGTGGCGAATCGCATCTCTGCATGTCTGGCAGACATATCAGTATGGATGACGGATCACCACCCTCAAGCTGAACCCTGGCAAGACGGAGCTGCTCTTTCTCCCGGGGAAGGACTGCCCGTTCCATGATCTCGCCATCACGGTTGACAACTCCGTTGTGTCCTCCTCCCAGAGTGCGAAGAGCCTTGGCGTGAACCTGGACAACACCCTGTCGTTCTCCGCTAACATCAAGGCAGTGACCCGATGCTCTGGCACCCCAATGGTGGAACAAGCTCCCTCATGACGCCAGGACAGCGGAGTCACTCACCACCCTTCCGGAGACATTTGAAACCCCACCTCTTTAAGGAATACCTGGGATAGGATAAAGTAATCCTTCCCCCCCCCAAAAAAAAATATAATAAAAAAAATAAATAAATAAAAAACATTGTAAAGTGGTTAACCCACTGGCAATTTGTAAGTCGCTCTGGATAAGAGCGTCTGCTAAATGACGTAAATGTAAATGTAAATGTAAAGTGAAGACGTTGTCAGCTATATTACATGGTCATTATTTGAACTGGCTAGCCAGCTAACTTAATGTTAGTTAGCCAGCTTACAAGCTAGAAAACGAACCAAAACAATGTTATGAAAGTTGCTTTTTAGTCAACTGGTTTGCTAGATTGACATTCTTTTTTAAACAGGTGGGTTTATTGGTGCTAAAGAACACTAGTTTTGCTATTTTGGACCACCAGGCTGCTGAGGACCAGGAAACCAGATACACCCCCATCATCAAGCAGGTTGAACCCTGATAACACCTACACCCCAGGAGACCAGATACACCACCATCATCAACCAGGTTGAACCCCTCATAACCCACTCCCAGGAGACCAGATACACCCCCATCATCAACCAGGTTGAACCCATCATAACCCACTCCCCAGGAGACCAGATACACCCCCATCATCAACCAGGTTGAACCCCTCATACCCACTCCCCAGGAGACCAGATACACCACCATCATCAACCAGGTTGAACCCCTCATAACCTACTCCCCAGAAGACCAGATACACCCCCATCATCAACCAGGTTGAACCCTGATAACCCCCACCCCCCAGGAGACCAGATACACCCCCATCATCAACCAGGTTGAACCCTGATAACCCCCAACCCCCAGGAGACCAGATACACCACCATCATCAACCAGGTTGAACCCTGATAACCCCCACCCCCCAGGAGACCAGATACACCCCCATCATCAACCAGGTTGAACCCTGATAACCCCCAACCCCCAACCCCCAGGAGACCAGATACACCACCATCATCAACCAGGTTGAACCCTGATAACCCCCAACCCCCAGGAGACCAGATACACCACCATCATCAACCAGGTTGAACCCTGATAACCCCCAACCCCCAGGAGACCAGATACACCCCCATCATCAACCAGGTGAACCCCTCATAACCCACTCCCCAGGAGACCAGATACACCCCATCATCAACCAGGTTGAACCCTGATAACCCCCACCGCCCAGGAGACCAGATACACCCCAATCATCAACCAGGTCAACCAGGTTGAACCCCTCATAACCTACTCCCCAGGAGACCAGATACACCACCATCATCAACCAGGTTGAACCCCCTCATAACCTACTCCCAGGAGACCAGATACACCACCATCATCAACCAGGTGAACCCTGATAAACCCAACCCCCAGGAGACCAGATATACACCCCCATCATCAACCAGGTTGAACCCCTCATAACCTACTCCCCAGGAGACCAGATACACCCCCATCATCAACCAGGTTGAACCTGATAAAACCCCCAACCCCCAGGAGACCAGATACACCACCATCATCAACCAGGTTGAACCCTGATAACCCCCACCCCCAGGAGACCAGAGATACACCCCCATCATCAACCAGGTTGAACCCTGATAACCCCCAACCCCCAACCCCAGGAGGCCCAGATACACCACCATCATCAACCAGGTTGAACCCTGATAACCCCCAACCCCCAGGAGACCAGATACACCCCCATCATCAACCAGGTTGAACCCTGATAACCCCCAACCCCCAGGAGACCAGATAGACCCCACATCATCAACCAGGTTGAACCCATCATAACCCACTCCCCAGGAGACCATATACACCCCCATCATCAACCAGGTTGAACCCCTCATAACACATTTATAAAAAAAATTAACAGAAATATAAGTATTCAGACCCTTTACTCAGTACTTTCTTTAAGCAACATTTGGCAGTGATTACAGCCTCAAATCTTCTTGGGTATGACGCTACAAACTTGGCACACCTGTTTTTGGGGAGTGTTCTCCCATTCTTCTCTACAGATCCTCTCAGGCTCGGTCAGGTTGGATGGGGAGCGTCGCTGCACACAGCTATTTTCAGCTCTCTCCAGAGATGTGGTTCATTCGATCGGGTTCAAGTCCGGGCTCTGGCGGGCCACTCAAGGACATTCAGAGACTGGTCACGAAGCCACTCCTGCGTTGTCTGGGAGTGTGCTTATGGTCGTTGTCCTGTTGAAAGGCGAACCTTCACTCAGTCTGAGGTCCTGAGTGCTATGGAGCAGGTTGTCATCCCAGATCTCTCTGTACTTTGCTCCGTTCATTTTTCCCTTGATCCTGACTAGTCTCCCATCCCACCAGCATGATGCTGCCACCACCATGCTTCACCGTAGGGATGGTGTAAGGTTTCCTCCAGACTTGACGCTTGGGCATTCAGGCCCAAAAGAGTCAAGCTTGGTTTCATCAGACCATAGAATCGTGTTTCTCATTGTCTGAGAGTCCTTTAGATGCCTTTTGACAACCTCCAAGCGGGCTGTCATGTGCCTTTTTACTGAGGAGGGGCTTCCGTCCTGGCCACTCTACCATAAAGGCCAGATTGGTGGAGTGTTACTGCAGAGACGGTTGTCCTTCTGGAAGGTTCTCCCATCTCCACAGAGGAACTCTGGAGCTCTGTCAGAGTGACCATTGGGTTCTTGGTCACGTCCCTTACCAAGGCCCTTCTCCCCCGATTGCTCAGTTTGGCTGGGCGGCCAGCTCTAGGAAGAGTCCTTGGTGGTTCCAAACTTCTTCCATTTAAGAATGATGGAGGTCACTGTGTTTTTGGGGACCTTCAATGCTGCAGAAATGTTTTGGGCCTTTACCCTTCCCCAGATCTGTGCCTTCGACACAAATCCTGTCTCGGAGCTCTACGGACCAATTCCTTCGACCTCATGGCTTGGTTTTTGCTCTGACATGCAATGTCAACTGTGGGATCTTATTTTATTTATTTATTTATTTTATTTTATTTCACCTTTATTTAACCAGGTAAACCAGTTGAGAACAAGTTCTCATTTACAACTGCGACCTGGCCAAGATAAAGCAAAGCAGTGCGATAAAAACAAACACAGAGTTACATATGGGGTAAAACAAAACAAAGTCAAAAAAAATATAGATAGGTGTATGCCTTTCCAAATCATGTTCCAATCAATTTAAATTTACCACAGGTGCACTCCAAACAAGTTGTAGAAACAGCTCAAGGATGATCAATGGAAACAGGATGCACCTGAGCTCAATTTTGAGTCTCATAGCAAAAATGGTCTGAATACTTATGTAAATAAGGTATTTTCTGTTTTTAAATTTTAATAAATTTGAAAAACATTCTAAAAACCCTGTTTTCGCTTTGTCATTATGGGGTATTTGTGTGTAGATTGATGAGGAAAAAACATTAATTTAATCAATTTTAGAATAAGGCTGTAACGTAACAAAATGTGGGAAAAGTCAAGGGGTTCTGAATACTTTGTTTATTCATAAGTTATTGATGTCAATAACTTTAATGTTTTTTAATCAATGAACACAAAAATGCCTGTGATTGATTATCCACTACTTAGCAGGAGGCTGGCATAGTCTAAGGCTAGGTGGAGATGTAAAGGTAATACTGCTAATGACTGGCACTTGATTCATGTTCAGATGGGCGTGATTGAAATACTTTATTTATTGTTTCAGAGTGTCCAGTGCATCTGGGGGCAAACAATTTCCCCATTCTAGAAATTCTTGCCAATAGAACTTGGTAAGTCATCTGCAGTACATTGAAATGATTGCCAATAGAACTTCCAAGGAGGTAAGTCATCTGCAGTACATTGAAATTATTGCCAGTAGAACTTCCAAGGAGGTAAGTCATCTGCAGTACATTGAAATGATTGCCAATAGAACTTCCAAGGAGGTAAGTCATCTGCAGTACATTGAAATGATTGCCAATAGAACTTCCAAGGAGGTAAGTCATCTGCAGAACATTGAAATTATTGTGACTGTATTTACTGAGCCTTTACTAGTCCTTTATCTAACCCACTGATGTAGCCGTCTGTAGCGTGGACTAAATATTTTTTTTCAGCCTCCCACAATTATTTTCAGCATTCTTCAAACTCTGTCAAGATGTTGGGGATCATGCCAGCAGTTTCAAGTCTTACCATGGATTTTAAATGAGATTTAAGTCGAGAATATCTAACTTGGCCACTCAGGAAACATTCACTGTCTTCTGGACGTAAGCAACTCCAGTTTAGATTTGGCTTTGCGTTTGTAGGTTATTGTCCTGCTGAAAGGTGTATTCCTCTCCCAGTGTCTCAGGAATATTTAATGTTGGATTTGTGCCCCAAACATAAGGCTTTGCATTTAGGCCAAAACCGTGTATTCCTTTGCAGGGTGTTTCTTGCAGTATTACTTTAGTTCCTTGTTGTACCAGATGCATGTTTGGGAGTATTTCTATTCTGTATATTTCTATCCTTCTGTTCAATATATCATCAAAGTCAGTATTGTGGAGTCACTACAATGTTGTTGATCCATCCTCATTTTTCTCCCATCACAGCCCATTGAACTCTGTAACTTGTTTTAAAAAATCACCAATGGCCTCATGGTATCATCCCTGAGCAGTTTTTTAATTCCTGTCCTGCAGCTCAGTTCAGAAGGACGACTGTATCTTTGATGTGTCTGGCTGGTTTTTAATACATCATCTACAGTATAATTATTAAATTGACCCATGCTTAAAGAGATATTCGATGTCTGATTTGTTATCGTTTACCCATCAACCAATCACTGCCCTTCTTATGAGGCTTTCGAAAAAGCTCCTGGTCTTTGTAGTTTAATCTGTGCTTGAAATTCAATACTTGACTGAGGGGACCTTCCAGATGCTATATGTATGGGGGACAGAGGAAGGGTCAGTCATTTAGAAATCATGTCAACCCCTATTATTTCACAGAGTGAGTCCAGGTAACTTATTATGTGATTTGTTAAGTCAAATCTTACTCTGAACTAATTTAAGCTAAACAAAAGGGCTGAATACTTATGCAATTACTATAGCTAATTTGTATTAATCTTTTTTTTTTTAAGATCTTCCACTTTGACATTACAATTAAATCAATTTTAATCCGACTTTGTAACACAATAAAAATATGAAGAAATCCAAGGGGTCTGAATACTTTAGCAAGACACTGTTATGTACCGTAGTGTAAAAAAAAAAAAAACAGTATTTGAGAGGAGAAGAAGGTGTCAGACCGGACGTGAGACAAGGGCAACCAAAAAATCATAAAAACCTTTGTAAGGAATAGTCCACAACTTGCTCACGATTAAATAATGAATGATTTATTTGCTATTTCTGCTTAAAAACATGACTTCCTTTTTTTATGTTTTTCTTGCTAGTCTTACAGTGGCAAGGACAAGGGACAATGACTGGATCAAGGCCGAGGACTTGGGGTTCTCCAGTTTAATCTATACTTTACGCACATATGTATTGCTCACCCTCCCTTCACATTTATCACTGTCAATCGTGAATGATATGGGTAAATTCTTCATGATTACCGGTGAAAACGTTCCTGGAGCATATGCATGCCAAACCAATGTTCCCTCTAAGCTGTGCACTTCCTCCACGACTGCCGCGCAGAAGAAAAAATGCCTTGTGTTGTTAACATGTTTGTTTTTTATATATAAATAAATGTGGGACACAAAAAAAAAGTCAGTGTAGTACACCACATGCCCATCATGCATTGCTCTAATTAACGTTTCAAAAGATTGTTCTGAAGTTTGTCCCCAAATAAATGTATTTCCTATGAATTAAGACGCACAAAAATGTGTGTATTTTCATATTTAAATTTAAATTTTCGTCATTTAGCAGACGCTCTTATCCAGAGCGACTTACAGTTAGCGCATACATGAATTAAGACACACAAAAAACTCACAAAAAAAACACACAAAATCTGCTGAAATACTTTTGTACATATTTGCACGAATGACTGTGGAGAATGTGTTTGCAACACACATATAGGCTACTGTAGGGTATCCTGTATCATAGAAATCAAAAAAGCTACTTCCTCCAGGACTGCTGCGCAGAAGAAATGCCATGCTGCACAGAGACGCAAGACATTGAACTTCACTGCGTTCGCCCCATTCGTTTTGCACAATATTGACAGATCAACGTCTTTTCTGTGATCGAATCAACATTATATCACCCCTTTTTTCAATGCAACAAACCCAAAACAAAATATAACTTTACAAGACTGAGTCTGTGATTTAGTTGTAGGCAGAGCCAGAGCGCAACGGAGTAGAATTTTATTGGCGGGATCAGCTCAGATCGGAGCGCATTTTGTCAACATTCTTTTCTAGCGAGTTATTATCCCCGTTATAGATAAGTACAGGTCGGCAATGAGGAGTCACTGCTCCCTACAAGAGCACAAAACGTCTAGGCTACATTTCAAGCTGTCTTTGAAAAGCCAGTCAGGGAAAAAGCTTACGTCTTAATTAAAGGGGCAGTGTCGTATTTTGAGACATTGTCTAATTCTCTGTCTGGTAATAATAATTAATTGTATTTTGTAAAGTGGTTTCTTGCATCATACAACACAATACAATGCAATTTACAATCAGCTATTTGGCCCATGAAGTTACAGACCATGTAAGAAATAATTAATGTCAAGCCCTTCATAATGTAAAAACGTTTTTAAAAGTTTAATTCAATGTAAGCCTTCATTGAAACACCACATATAGGCTACTGTAGGCTCTATCATAGAAATCAAAAGTTATTTCCATGTGAAAATGTTCTGGGATTTACTCCATTGGTTTTGTTGGAATACCTACATTATGCTCAAATAGACACAATAACCTATTGGCTACTGTCTACAACTGTAAGGGTACAGCCTATTGGCTACTGTCTATAACTGTAAGGGTACAGCCTATTGGCTACTGTCTACAACTGTCAGGGTACAGCCTATTGGCTACTGTCTACAACTGTCAGGATACATCCTATTGGCTACTGTCTACAACTGTCAGGGTACAGCCTATTGGCTACTGTCTACAACTGTAAGGGTACAGCCTATTGGCTACTGTCTACAACTGTAAGGGTTACAGCCTATTGGCTACTGTCTACAAACTGTGAAGGGTACAGCCTATTGGCTACTGTCTACAACTGTAAGGGTACAGCCTTATTGGCTACTGTCTACAACTGTCAGGGTACAAGCCTATTGGCTACTGTCTACAACTGTCAGGGTACAGCCTATTGGCTACTGTCTACAACTGTAAGGGTACAGCCTATTGGCCTACTGTATAAAACTGTCAGGGTACAGCCTATTGGCTACTGTCTAAAACTGTCAGGGTACAGCCTATTGGCTACTGTCTAAAACTGTCAGGGTACAGCCTATTGGCTACTGTCTACAACTGTAAGGGTACAGCCTATTGGCTACTGTCTACAACTGTCAGGGTACAGCCTATTGGCTACTGTCTAAAACTGTCAGGGTACAGCCTCAGTGTTTACTGTAAACACGTGCTGGAAGTTGCACAAAATTCTGTGTTCCAGGTGTGATTGCTTCAGCGCCTCAACGGCAGAGCTAGGAAATATCAAATAGGACCTCATAGTTGAAGGCTCTTTCTCAACGGCAGAGCTAGGAAATATCAAATAGGACCTCATAGTTGAAGGCTCTTTCTCAACGGCAGAGCTAGGAAATATCAAATAGGACCTCATAGTTGAAGGCTCTTTCGTTGGGTCGTAAAAGTGTTTTGGAATGACTTAGGAAGTGTTCATAAAATGTTAATATGTACAGTACCAGTCAAAGGTTTGGACACACCTACTCATTCAAGAGTTTTTCTTTACTTCTACTATTTTTTACATTGTAGAATAATAGTGAAGAAATCAAAACTATAAAATAACACATATGGAATCATGTAGTAACCCCCCCGTAAAAACCCCCCTAAAAATATATATATATATACAAAAAAAAATCCTTTGTCATCAGCCCTTGAAAAGATAAATGAAATATAAATGACTATGAAAATATACACAGTGGTACAAAACATTAAGAACACATTCCTAATATTGAGTTGCACCCCCCAAGTTGACTTTCAATGCTTCCCCACAGTTGTGTGAAGTTGGCTGGATGTCCTTTGGGTGGTGGACCCTCTTGATACACACAGGAAATTGTTGAGCGTGAAAAACCCAGCAGCGTTGCAGTTCTTGACACAAACCTGTGCGCCCTTCGCTCCTCCTTGACAAGCACTACTGTCTGGCAATGGCTGGGATAGTAGCCACTAAAACTAACTCAGACTCAATGGGAAGTAGCTACTAAAACTAAATCATACTCAATGGGAAGTAGCTACTAAAAACTAACTCAGACTCATTGGGAAGTAGCCACTAAAACTAACTCAGACTCAATGGGAAGTAGCTACTAAAACTAACTCAGACTCAATGGGAAGTAGCTACTAAAACTACTCAGACTCAATGGGAAGTAGCTACTAAAACTAACTCAGACTCAATGGGAAGTAGCTACTAAAACTAAAACTCAGACTCAATGGGGAAGTAGCCACTAAAACTAACTCAGACTCAATGGGAAGTAGCTACTAAAACTAACTCAGACTCAATGGGAAGTAGCTACTAAAACTAACTCAGACTCAATGGGAAGTAGCTACTAAAACTAACTCAGAATCAATGGGAAGTAGCTACTAAAACTAACTCAGACTCAATGGGAAGTAGCTACTAAAAACTAACTCAGGCTCAATGGAAAGTAGCTACTAAAACTAACTCAGACTCAAATGGGAAGTAGCTACTAAAACTAACTCAGACTCAATGGGAAGTAGCTACTAAAACTAATATCAGACTCAATGGGAAGTAGCTACTAAAACTAACTCAGACTCAATGGGAAGTAGCTACTAAAACTAACTCAGACTCAATGGGAAGTAGCTACTAAAAAAACTAACTCAGACTCAATGGGAAGTAGCTACTAAAAACTAACTCAGACTCAATGGGAAGTAGCTACTAAAACTAACTCAGACTTAATGGGAAAGTAGCTACTAAAACTAAACTCAGACTCAATGGAAGTAGCTACTAAAACTAACTCAGACTCAATGGGAAGTACCTGCTAAAACTAACTCAGACTCAATGGGAAGTAGCTACTAAAACTAACTCAGACTCAATGGGAAGTAGCTACTAAAACTAACTCAGACTCAATGGGAAGTAGCTACTAAAACTAACTCAGACTCAATGGGAAGTACCTGCTAAAACTAACTCAGACTCAATGGGAAGTAGCTACTAAAACTAACTCAGACTCAATGGGAAGTAGCTACTAAAACTAACTCAGACTCAATGGGAAGTAGCTACTAAAACTAACTCAGACTCAATGGGAAGTAGCTACTAAAACTAACTCAGACTCAATGGGAAGTAGCTACTAAAACTAACTCAGACTCAATGGGAAGTAGCTACTAAAACTAACTCAGACTCAATGGGAAGTAGCTACTAAAACTAACTCAGACTCAATGGGAAGTAGCTACTAAAACTAACTCAGACTCAATGGGAAGTAGCACTAAAACTAACTCAGACTCAATGGGGAAGGTAGCTACCTAGTAGCTGGGGTGACAGCTGCACACGCATTCTACACTTATGAACTACACCCATCATCAATACTTTTAATCACAAATAAACAATCATCAGTTTTAGAACTGACAATGTACCATTATTTGTGTAAAACTAACAGTGAAATACGACTCAGACTCATCCTCTCTGGCTTAAAAAACAGAAGTCAAACTCTGGTGGTACGGTAGCTCAATGTACGGTAGTTTCCTGGGAAGACACAGAAGAAAAACAACACTCAATCAAAACCATCTAACCTGTAGCAGAGCGCTTTGACACACCCACTCCTTTTCCACACGCCCACTACTTTCCTTTCGACACACCCACTCCTTTTCCACACGCCCACTACTTTCCTTTCGACCACACCAATCCTTTTCCACACGCCCACTACTTTCCTTTCGTCACACCCACTCCTTTCCACACGCCCACTACTTTCCTTTCGTCACACCCACTCCTTTTCCACACGCCCACTACTTTCCTTTCGACACACCCACTTTTTTTCTACACGCCCACTACTTTCCTTTCGACACACCCACTCCTTTTCCACACGCCCACTACTTTCCTTTCGTCACACCCACTCCTTTTCCACACGCCCACTACTTTCCTTTCCACACGCCCACTACTTTCCTTTCGACACACCCACTCCTTTTCCACACGCCCACTACTTTCCTTTCGTCACACCCACTCCTTTTCCACACGCCCACTACTTTCCTTTCCACACGCCCACTACTTTCCTTTCGACACACCCACTCCTTTTCCACACGCCCACTACTTTCCTTACGACACACCCACTCGGCCATACTCCGTTGGCCATATTTGGATGCAGCTACCCCCTTTTCAGTGGAAAGCCAAAAGGTGGTTCCACCCAGAGCCATGTGTTTAGACTGAGCCAGCTCACAGTACAATTCCACCCTATCCGCTTACGGGTTAACGTATTTTAAGACTATTTTAATGCCTGTCTGTTTAGTGGTCCTTGCTTGATGTTGCTGAACCCTTATTGGGAGGTGGCTAACTAGTCTGTATATTCCACTGATTCATATGGATACCAGTCCATTCATTGGCTGTCTGTTTAGTGGTCCTAATAGTCTGTATATTCCACTGATTCATATGGATGCCAGTCCATTCATTGGCTGTCTGTTTAGAGCTCCTTGCTTGATGTTGCTGAACCTTATGGGAGGTGGCTAACTAGTCTGTATATTCCACTGATTCATATGGATACCAGTCCATTCATTGGCTGTCTGTTTAGTGGTCCTTGCTTGATGTTGCTGAACCCTTATGGGAGGTGGCTAACTAGTCTGTATATTCCACTGATTCATATGGATACCAGTCCATTCATTGGCTGTCTGTTTAGTGCTCCTTGCTTGATGTTGCTGAACCCTTATTGGGAGGGTGCTAAACTAGTCTGTATATTCCACTGATTCATATGGATACCAGTCCATTCATGGCTGTCTGTTTAGTGGTCCCTTGCTTGATGTTGCTGAAACCCTATTGGGAGGTGGCTAACTAGTCTGTATATTCCACTGATTCATATGGATACCAGTTCCATTCATGGCTGTCTGTTTAGTGCTCCTTGCTTGATGTTGCTGAACCCTTATTGGGAGGTGGCTAACTAGTCTGTATATTCCACTGATTCATATGGATACCAGTCCATTCATTGGCTGTCTGTTTAGTGGTCCTTGCTTGATGTTGCTGAACCCTTATTGGGAGGTGGCTAACTAGTCTGTATATTCCACTGATTCATATGGATAACCAGTCCATTCATTTGGCTGTCTGTTTAGTGCTCCTTGCTTGATGTTGCTGAACCCTTATTGGGAGGTGGCTAACTAGTCTGTATATTCCACTGATTCATATGGATACCAGTCCATTCATTGGCTGTCTGTTTAGTGCTCCTTGCTTGATGTTGCTGAACCCCTTATTGGGAGGTGGCTAACTAGTCTGTATATTCCACTGATTCATATGGATACCAGTCCATTCATTGGCTGTCTGTTTAGTGCTCCTTGCTTGATGTTGCTGAAAACCCTTATTGGGAGGTGGCTAACTAGTCTGTATATTCCACTGATCATATGGATACCAGTCCATCATTTGGCTGGTCTGTTTAGTGGTCTTGCTTGATGTTGCTGAACCCTTATTGGGAGGTGGCTAACTAGGGTCAGTATATTTCACTGATTCATATGGATACCAGTCCATTCATTGGCTGTCTGTTTAGTGCTCCTTTGCTTGATGTTGCTGAACCTTATTGGGAGGTGGCTAACTAGTCTGTATATTCCACTGATTCATATGGATACCAGTCCATTCATTGGCTGTCTGTTTAGTGGTCCTTGCTTGATGTTGCTGAACCCTTATTGGGAGGTGGCTAACTAGTCTGTATATTCCACTGATTCAGATGGATGCCAGTCCATTCATTGGCTGTCTGTTTAGTGGTCCTTGTGATGTTGCTGAACCCTTATTGGGAGGTGGCTAACTAGTCTGTATATTCCACTGATTCATATGGATACCAGTCCATTCATTGGCTGTCTGTTTAGTGGTCCTTGCTTGATGTTGCTGAACCCTTATTGGGAGGTGGCTAAACTAGTCTGTATATTCCACTGATTCATATGTATACCAGTCCATTCATTGGCTGTCTGTTTAGTGCTCCTTGCTTGATGTTGCTGAACCCTTATTGGGAGGTGGGCTAAACTAGTCTGTATATTCCACTGATTCATATGGATACCAGTCCATTCATTGGCTGTCTGTTTAGTGGTCCTTGCTTGATGTTGCTGAACCCTTATTGGGAGGTGGCTAACTAGTCTGTATATTCCACTGATTCATATGGATACCAGTCCATTCATTGGCTGTCTGTTTAGTGCTCCTTGCTTGATGTTGCTGAACCCTTATTGGGAGGTGGCTAACTAGTCTGTATATTCCACTGATTCATATGGATACCAGTCCATTCATTGGCTGTCTGTTTAGTGGTCCTTGCTTGATGTTGCTGAAACCTTATTGGGAGGTGGCTAACTAGTCTGTATATTCCACTGATTCATATGGATACAGTCCATTCATTGGCTGTCTGTTTAGTGGTCCTTGCTTGATGTTGCTGAACCTTATTGGGAGGTGGCTAACTAGTCTGTATATTCCCACTGATTCATATGATACCAGTCCATTCATTGGCTGTCTGTTTAGTGCTCCTTGCTTGATGTTGCTGAACCCTTATTGGGAGGTGGCTAACTAGTCTGTATATTCCAATGATTCATATGGATAACCAGTCCATTCATTGGCTGTCTGTTTAGTGGTCCTTGCTTGATGTTGCTGAACCCTTATTGGGAGGTGGCTAACTAGTCTGTATATTCCACTGATTCATATGGATACCAGACCATTCATTGGCTGTCTGTTTAGTGGTCCTTGCTTGATGTTGCTGAACCCTTATTGGGAGGTGGCTAAAAAAAAAAAAACAAAAACCTAGTCAGTATATTCCACTGATTTCATATGGATACCAGTCCATTCATTGGCTGTCTGTTTAGTGGTCCTTGCTTGATGTTGATGAACCCTTATTGGGAGGTGGCTAACTAGTCTGTATATTCCACTGATTCATATGGATACCAGTCCATTCATTGGCTGTCTGTTTAGTGGTCCTTGCTTGATGTTGCTGAAACCCTTATTGGGGAGGTGGCTAACTAGTCTGTATATTCCACTGATTCATATGGATGCCAGTCCATTCATTGGCTGGTCTGTTTAGTGGTCCTTGCTTGATGTTGCTGAACCCTTATGGGAGGTGGCTAACTAGTCTGTATATTCCACTGATTCATATGGATACCAGTCCATTCATTGGCTGTCTGTTTAGTGGTCCTTGCTTGATGTTGCTGAACCCTTATTGGGAGGTGGCTAACTAGTCTGTATATTCCACTGATTCATATGGATACCAGTCCATTCATTGGCTGTCTGTTTAGTGGTCCTTGCTTGATGTTGCTGAACCCTTATTGGGAGGTGGCTAAATAGTCTGTATATTTCCACTGATTTCAATATGGGCATACCAGTCCAATATCATTGGCTGTCTGTTTAGTGGTCCTTGCTTGATGTTGCTGAACCCTTATTGGGAGGTGGCTAACTAGTCTGTATATTCCACTGATTCATATGGATACCAGTCCATTCATTGGCTGTCTGTTTAGTGGTCCTTGCTTGATGTTGCTGAAACCCTTATATGGGAGGTGGCTAAACTAGTCTGTATATTCCACTGATTCATATGGATGCCAGTGGGTTTGTAAAAGTGGGTATATAATAAAAACAGAAAAGCATATAACTGAGCTATGTGGTCTTTACTTGATGTGGTGTGCAGCATAGAGTGTATAGTCCCTTTAGTCTCTATGGGCCAGATGGCCAGTGGTGAGGGTCTACAGCATGGGGAAAAAAAACCTGTTCAGATGGGGGTCTAATAACATCCAATCACATAGGTTTACAGCAGCGGACAGTTTGAAAATTCATCGCTACTAACTCAAACTGCCTTGGTTTTAAATAAAGACAATTTCTGTAAAGATAAAAAAATATATACTTTTAAATCATGAGCCTCGTCTTGAGGACAGTCACCTGTGACAGTATTCATAAAGAGTAGGAGGACTGATCTGGGATCAGTTTTTCCTTTTAGATCATAATGAATAAGACTACATGGAGAGGGGGGACCTCCTAGATCAGCACTCCTCCTCTGGGAAACTGCCTTTATGAATAAGGGCCCAGGGAGTCACCAGGACCAACTGGAAGTCGTTCTGGATAAGAGCTTCTGCTAAATGACTAAAATGTAAATGTAGTATGAGTCACCAGGACCAAGAAACCAAACACATGGTGTTGTAAAGTCTAGTTACAGCAGGGGTTTACTGCCATCTAGTGGAAGATACCAATAAAACACTTGATTGTCAGGGTGGGGAGACGGTGAGTGAAACAGAAAGTACAGGATCCACTTGGAGATGACAGAGCAGAAAAACACTATATGGAGAGAACTGAAAAATAAAGTAAGTATTTCTGAACAATAATCTATTTCTAAAGGACAGAGTAAGAATGAATACCTGGAATGAGATATTACTAGTTAGTAGAACTGCTACTTGAGCTGAGTTTGCTGACAGACAGCAGTTTTCAAGTGGAAACTAATCAGTAGGTCTATGTGTTATCAGGTAGGCTAGTATCATTGTCATAATGGAGACACCTATTTTACAACCCTTATTCCATAAAACATATTAACGCTGTAGAACTGATGCACATCAAGAAATAAGGTGACAAATCACAGGAAAACTACTTTAGGCTCTCTAGAGCACGTTAGATACATTCTGTCGGAGGTGGTTTAAACTGCATTCTACGACTTGCTTATGGAAAAACCATATCATGCGAAGAAGTTTTTACACATGCTCTGTTCTTGGGTTTTTGTTCTTGGGGTCTCGAGTGGAAATTTGAAATGGAAGTTATGGAACTCCATCATGTGCTTCTGTTATGAGAAAACCTCCACAATGAAACAGACATTAAATGTGGAGAATGATAGATCTGTTGACCATCAAGTAGCCTATTAATTGTTATGCCTGTCTAGGCTACTGTAGTCTGCCATTTTATACTATAAATATGTGAAAATGACTGGAGTCATTGCAAATCATTTTGTGCCACTTGTGTAGCCAACCTGGAGCTGGCAAACAGATGTAATAAATAGCATTTAACTTCAGTTTATTGTTGTTGTAGCCTTGTGTGTTATTATGTAATTATTAATGGCCGTGTTTAGTTAATTCAATTGGAAGTTATCAAGTGTCACCATGGTCACAGTTCTACAGGAAAGTCGGAGCTCTAGAAAGAGGCCAGAATTTTGAGTTGGATGACCGTTTTAAACAAAAAGTTTCCAGTCGGAGCTCTAGAAAGAGGCCAGAATTCCGAGTTGAATGACCGTTTAAAAACAAATGTTTCCAGTCGGAGCTCTAGAAAGAGATGACCAGAATTCCCAGTTGGATGACCGTTTAAAAGACAAATGTTTCCAGTCGGAGCTCTAGAAAGAGACCAGAATTCCCAGTTGGATGACCGTTTAAAACAAATGTTTCCAGTCGGAGCTCTAGAAAGAGACCAGAATTCCCAGTTGGATGACCGTTTTGTTTTCCAAATGTTTCCAGTCGGAGCTCTAGAAAAAGGCCAGATGTTTCCCAGTTGGATGACCGTTTAAAACAAATGTTTCCAGTCGGAGCTCTAGAAAGAGGCCAGAATTCCGAGTTGGATGACCGTTTAAAACAAATGTTTCCCAGTCGGAGCTCTAGAAAGAGACCAGTATTCCCAGTTGGATGACCGTTTAAACAAATGTTTCCAGTCGGAGCTCTAGAAAGAGGCCAGAATTCCCAGTAGGATGACCGTTTAAAACAAATGTTTCCAGTCGGAGCTCTAGAAAGAGGCCAGAATTCCCAGTTGGATGACCGTTTAAAACAAATGTTTCCAGTCGGAGCTCTAGAAAGAGGCCAGAATTTTGAGTTGGATGACCGTTTTTAAACAAATGTTTCCAGTCGGAGGTCTAGAAAGAGGCCAGAATTCCGAGTTGAATGACCGTTTAAAAAAATGTTTCCATTCGGAGCTCTGGAAAGAGACCAGAAATTCCCAGTTGGATGACCGTTTTAAACAAATGTTTTCAGTCGGATCTCTAGAAAGAGACCAGAATTCCCGGTGGATGACCGTTTAAAACAAATGTTTCCAGTCGGAGCTCTAGAAAGAGACCAGAATTCCCAGTTGGATGACCGTTTAAAACAAATGTTTCCAGTCGGAGCTCTAGAAAGAGACCAGAATTCCCAGTTGGATGACCGTTTAAAACAAAACAAATGTTTCCAGTCGGAGCTCTAGAAAGAGGCCAGATTTTGAGTTGGATGATGACCGTTTTTTAAACAAATGTTTCCAGTCGGAGGTCTAGAAAGAGGCCAGAATTCCGAGTTGAATGACCGTTTAAAACAAATGTTTCCAGTCGGAGCTCTGGAAAGAGACCAGAATTCCCAGTTGGATGATGACCGTTTTCGGAGCTCTAAACAAATGTTTCCAGTCGGATCTCTTAAAACAGAGAGAAAAGAGACCGAATTCCCGGTTGGATGACCGTTTTTAAAAACAAATGTTTCCAGTCGGAGCTCTAGAAAGAGACCAGAATTCCCAGTTGGAATGACCGTTTAAAACAAATGTTTCCAGTCGGAGCTCTAGAAAGAGACCAGAATTCCCAGTTGGATGACCGTTTAAAACAAAATGTTTCCAGTCAGAGCTCTAGAAAGAGGCCAGAATTCCCAGTAGGATGACCGTTTAAAAACAAATGTTTCCAGTCGGAGCTCTAGAAAGAGGCCAGAATTCCCAGTTGAATGACCGTTTTGTAAAACAAATGTTTCCAGTCGGAGCTCTAGAAAGAGGCCAGAATTTTGAGTTGGATGACCGTTTAAAACAAAATGTTTCCAGTCGGAGCTCTAGAAAGAGGCCAGAATTCCGAGTTGAATGACCGTTTAAAACAAATGTTTCCAGTCGGAGCTCTAGAAAGGGACCAGAATTCCCAGTTGGATGACCGTTTAAAACAAATGTTTCCAGTCGGAGCTCTAGAAAGAGACCAGAATTCCCAGTTGGATGACCGTTTAAAACAAATGTTTCCAGTCGAAGCTCTAGAAAGAGGCCAGAATTCCCAGTAGGATGACCGTTTAAAACAAATGTTTCCAGTTGGAGCTCTAGAAAGAGGCCAGAATTCCCAGTTGGATGACCGTTTAAAAAAAAAATGTTTCCAGTCGGAGCTCTAGAAAGAGACCAGAATTCCCAGTTGGATGACCGTTTAAAACAAATGTTTCCAGTCGGAGCTCTAGAAAGAGACCAGAATTCCCAGTTGGATGACCGTTTAAAAACAAATGTTTCCAGTCGGAGCTCTAGAAAGAGGCCCAAAATTCCCAGTTGCATGACCGTTTTTTTTTGTTTTTGAAAAAACAAATGTTTCCAGTCGGAGCACTAGAAAGAGACCAGAATTCCGAGTTGGATGACCGTTTAAAACAAATGTTTCCAGTCGGAGCTAATTTTTTTCCCCATTTCCCAGTTGTCTTGAACTCATTGAAGTCGGAAGTCTGAGATTTCCCAGCTCAGAGTTTCCAGTTGTTTTGAGCACGGCAGTAAATAAAGATTATGCCAGAGTCTCCAGTCAAGTAAAATGACGTAGGGTTTTTAACAGCAGTTGGCATCCAACGTTATGCTGCATTACCGCCACCTACTGTACTGGAGTGTGGGCCAGAGACAGGGAGAAACTAAATCCTACCTGCTCTTAAAGCCAAGCACCACAGACTTAAAGGGATTGTTTTTCCTTTACTCTCATCATACTGAAACTTTACCAGTTGAAAAAGTATACATAAATACAATATCTTTTTGAATTACAAATTGTATTTGTTATAAAAGTAAAATATGCAAATAAGGCAAAACCCTCCTTAAATATGCACTAATTGCATATTAGGAGAATCTGTTTTTTCAACACATTGCTTCCAGACACTCACTGGTCAGACTTTTACAGAACAGTTTATCAAAATATTGTCATTTCATGGAATAAAAAAAACCCCTCTATTCACATGTATGACGGATGCATATTTTGCATATATTTACAGATAAAATGACACTTACAATAAAAACGACACAAGATATCAAAGAAAGCCACAGTAAAAGTCTGACTATAAGACCTACGAACCTGTGTGTGGAATAATGTTAATGTCCTCTGAAGACTGAGAAAAAGGAATTGTCACACGGGGGAACATGTCATTTAGAGAACATGGCTGATAAAAATAGGCTAATGCAATTAAAAATGTACTTTCCATAAAAATGACCATTTACATCACATTAAATATATCTATTTTTCATATATCACTTCTAAACTGTCAAATAAACATCAAATATACCTTTTACAAATACATCAGCACGTTTAATACATTTGTTTCAAGCAATAGAGCATATGCTTTGATTTCTTGGCCAAATTCTCATATCACTTTGCTCAATTTTGTCACATCCAAGGCTTTTGTATGGCTGTTGAAATGTGCAGAACAGTAATCAGCTATGCCTGCCCCATATGTACGGCCCTCTTTGAGTTGTTGCTGGTGCTGCTTTACTTTCTTGACTGTGTCATGTGACCTGCGCCTCCCCTTGTCACACTCCATTGAAGCAGCATCAGCTCTCACAACTCCTCTCTGATTGCTTCCAGTGTCACCAAAGTGCTGCCAATACACAATTAGTCCATCCCATCTGATATAGCAGTGGCTCCCTCATTGAACGTGGCTACTGCCATACTGGCAATGAGGCTTTTGACCAAGAAGACAGTTTTGGGGCATCGCGACCATATTAGAGTTCAGACGTTCATTTGCATTCTGGGTTCCTCCGTGCTACATTCTTTTGAGGATGTTATCATTTGACATCCTGTGATATACAGGTACCATTTTCTGTGCATCCTCTCAATTAAAGAATGTATGGCCTCCATGTTTTTTGCGACTGGGTGGATCTTCACCATTTTCTAGGGCTGGCTGGTACCTGCACCAATGTACACACCTATCCCGTAGTTGGAAGTGAATCCTCTCTTGTGCCAAGAGCCATCAAAGGATCCATGAATGTCTATGATGGCATCCTCATCCTCCTTCAGCAACTCTGCTATGTCTGGGTCTATATCTGCATATTCTAATTAGCTTTGCAGCACTCCCCATTGGCTGTTGCCCTCTCTGAATCTCTGCTACTAAAGTGGGGGGAAAGAGTACTTATTATGATGTCTGTCGACATTACAGTCATAACTGCAGGACTAAATATCAGCATGTTACCCTATGTACATATTAGCATATCAGCATGTTACCCTATGTACATATTAGCATATCAGCATGTTACCCTATGTACATATTAGCATATCAGCATGTTACCCTATGTACATATTAGCATATCAGCATGTTACCCTATGTACATATTAACATATCAGCATGTTACCCTGTGTACATATTAGCATATCAGCATGCATTTACTTTATGTAAAGCTAATTTCTCAGTAATCACAGTTGGCTACTAAATATTATTTATACACAGTAAGTCACCTGACAATAATGGGCTACTCTCCCTTTTTATTGACCTGTCACTCTCCTGTCATGTCTCTGATATGAGCTGAGACTCAGGGAAGGAATCCCTAGGACTTTGTTTGTTTTCTTTAGAGCTGCATAACCACGTCCAAGTCCGTGTGCTAGAAGAACCATCCTCACATTTATATAAAATGCCACATCTCCCCTGGAGCCCTCCTGCAGCCTGGAGGAAGTGGAAACACTCCTCCTAAATGCATCACGATCACCTTCTCAGGGTGCACATTCTATCATGACAGAATTACAGAATCCCTGGTTGGTGGGGGTCTATGGTGATTTTCAGTCCAGTGTTTAGACACTTAGGGCAAATCAAATCATGTACACGTTGGTTTCTTTGTGACATGTGGAAAAAAAGCCACTGTTGGCTGTCTGTCTGTCTGTCTGTCTGTCTGTCTGTCTGTTTTTCTGTCTGCTGTTTGGTTGATTGCTGCTAGCTGTCATCTTCATCTCAACTAATGTGCGTCTCGACGCGCTGCTGCCGGCCTCCTCCTTTTCCTCCTCTACCTGTACTGCCACTGCCTGGATCGGCTGATCTTATATGATAGATATATATGAGGGAGTGGTTGATACAATGTTGATATATTAGATATGAGGGGGTGGTTGATACAATGTTGATATATTAGTTATGATGGGTGGTTGATACAATGTTGATATATTAGATATGAGGGGGTGGTTGATACAATGTTGATATATTAGTTATGAGGGGGTGGTTGATACAATGTTGATATATTAGTTTATGGGGGGGGATACAATGTTGATATATTAGATATGAGGGGTGATACAATGTTGATATATTAGATATGAGGGGGGGGTTGATACAATGTTGATATATTAGATATGAGGGGGTGGTTGATACAATGTTGATATATTAGTTATGAGGGGGTGGTTGATACAATGTTGATATATTAGATATGAGGGGTGGTTGATACAATGTTGATATATTAGATATGAGGGGGGGTTGATACAATGTTGATATATTAGATATGAGGGGTGGTTGATACAATGTTGATATATTAGATATGAGGGGTGGTTGATACAATGTTGATATATTAGATATGAGGGGTGGTTGATACAATGTTGATATATTAGTTATGAGGGGGGTTGATACAATGTTGATATATTAGTTATGAGGGGGTGGTTGATACAATGTTGATATATTAGATATGAGGGGTGGTTGATACAGTGTTGATGTATTAGTTATGAGGGGAGGGGGGTTTGATACAATGTTGATATATTAGTTATGAGGGGGTGGTTGATACAATGTTGACATATTAGTTATGAGGGGGTGGTTGATACAATGTTGACAATGTTGTACAATGATATATTAGTTATGAGGGGGGTGGTTGATACAATGTTGATATATTAGTTATGAGGGGGTGGTTGATACAATGTTGATATATTAGATATGAGGGGTGGTTGATACAATGTTGATATATTAGATATGAGGGGGGGGGTTGATACAATGTTGATATATTAGTTATGAGGGGGTGGTTGATACAATGTTGATATATTAGATATAAGGGGGGGGTTGATACAATGTTGATATATTAGATATGAGGGGGGGGTTGATACAATGTTGATATACATACAATGTTGATATATTAGATATGAGGGGGTGGTTGATACAATGTTGATATATTAGATATGAGGGGTGGGTTGATACAATGTTGATGTTGATATATTAGTTATGAGGGGGGGTGGTTGATACAATGTTGATATATTAGATATGAGGATATATTAGATATGTTGGTTGATACAATGTTGATATATTAGATATGAGGGGGGTGGGGTTGATATATTGATACAGGGGTGGTTGATGTTTGATATATTAGTTATGAGGGGGGGTTGTTGATACAATGTTGATATATTAGTTATGATATATTAGATATGAGGGGTGGTTGATACAATGTTGATATATTAGATATGAGGGGGTGGTTGATACAATGTTGATATATTAGTTATGAGGGGGTGGTTGATACAATGTTGATATATTAGTTATGAGGGGGTGGTTGATACAATGTTGATATATTAGTTATGAGGGGTGGTTGATACAATGTTGATATATTAGTTATGAGGGGTGGTTGATACAATGTTGATATATTAGATATGAGGGGTGGTTGATACAATGTTGATATATTAGTTATGAGGGGGTGGTTGATACAATGTTGATATATTAGTTATGAGGGGGTGGTTGATACAATGTTGATACAATGTTGATATATTAGTTATGAGGGGGTGGTTGATACAATGTTGATATATTAGTTATGAGGGGGTGGTTGATACAATGTTGATATATTAGTTATGAGGGGTGGTTGATACAATGTTGATATATTCACTACCAGTCAAAAGCTGGGAAGTAGTTTCAAAATCTAACTCAGACTCAATGGGAAGTAGCTACTAAAACTAACTCAGACTCAATGGGAAGTAGCTACTAACCAACTCAGACTCAATGGGAAGTAGCTACTAAAACTAACTCAGACTCAATGGGAAGTAGCTACTAAAACTAACTCAGACTCAATGGGAAGTAGCTACTACTAAAACTAACTCAGACTCAATGGGAAGTAGCTACTAAAACTAACTCAGACTCAATGGGATGTAGCTACTAAAACTAACTCAGACTCAATGGGAAGTACCTACTAAAACTAACTCAGACTCAATGGGAAGTAGCTACTAAAACTAACTCAGACTCAATGGGAAGTAGCTACTAAAACTAACTCAGACTCAATGGGAAGTAGCACTAAAACTACTCAGACTCAATGGGAAGTAGCTACTAAAACTAACTCAGACTCAATGGGAAGTAGCTACTAAAACTAACTCAGACTCAATGGGAAGTAGCTACTAAAACTAACTCAGACTCAATGGGATGTAGCTACTAAAACTAACTCAGACTCAATGGGACTCAATGTAAGTAGCTACTAAAACTAACTCAGACTCAATGGGAAAAACTAAGCTACTAAAAAAACTAACTCAGACTCAATGGGAAGTAGCTACTAAAACTAACTCAGACTCAATGGGAAGTAGCTACTAAAACTAACTCAGACTCAATGGGAAGTAGCTACTAAAACTAACTCAGACTCAATGGGAAGTAGCTACTAAAACTAACTCAGACTCAATGGGAAGTAGCTACTAAAACTAACTCAGACTCAATGGGAAGTAGCTACTAAAACTAACTCAGACTCAATGGGAAGTAGCTACTAAAACTAACTCAGACTCAATGGGAAGTAGCTACTAAAACTAACTCAGACTCAATGGGAAGTAGCTACTAAAACTAACTCAGACTCAATGGGAAGTAGCTACTAAAACTAACTAAGACTCAATGGGACTCAATAAAACTAACTAGCTACTAAAACTAAAACTAACTCAGACTCAATGGGAAGTAGCTACTAAAACTAACTCAGACTCAATGGGAAGTAGCTACTAAAACTAACTCAGACTCAATGGGAAGTAGCTACTAAAAAACTAACTCAGACTCAATGGGAAGTAGCTACTAAAACTAACTCAGACTCAATGGGAAGTAGCTACTAAAACTAACTCAGACTCAATGGGAAGTAGCTACTAAAACTAACTCAGACTCAATGGGAAGTAGCTACTAAAACTAACTCAGACTCAATGGGAAGTAGCTACTAAAACTAACTCAGACTCAATGGGAAGTAGCTACTAAAACTAACTCAGACTCAATGGGAAGTAGCTACTAAAACTAACTCAGACTCAATGGGAAGTAGAAGTAGCTACTAAAACTAACTCAGACTCAATGGGATGTAGCTACTAAAACTAACTCAGACTCAATGGGAAGTAGCTACTAAAACTAACTCAGACTCAATGGGATGTAGCTACTAAAACTAACTCAGACTCAATGGGATGTAGCTACTAAAACTAACTCAGACTCAATGGGAAGTAGCTACTAAAACTAACTCAGACTCAATGGGAAGTAGCTACTAAAACTAACTCAGACTCAATGGGATGTAGCTACTAAAACTAACTCAGACTCAATGGGATGTAGCTACTAAAACTAACTCAGACTCAATGGGAAGTAGCTACTAAAAACTAACTCAGACTCAATGGGAAGTAGCTACTAAAACTAACTCAGACTCATCATTAGCTTTCACCAGTGAACTCAGAAGTTACGTGTTTTCCTATAACTACACTCAGACTTAATGTCATTTAGCAGATGAAACTAACTCAGACTGGTGGGAGTAGCTACTAACACTATTCATAGCCAGTGGGATAACCACTTTACAATATGTTTTTTTTTTTTTTTTTTTTTAGTTTTTCCTCATATTTACATTTCATCATATTTCATTTAGCAGATGCTCTTATCCAGAGCGACTTACAAATTATGCCAGTGTAAGATGCTCTTATCCAGAGCGACTTACAAATTGGTGCCAGTGGGATAACACCCTATAGCCAGTGGGATAACCACTTTTTATGTTTTTTTTTTTTTTTTTTTTTTTTGGGGGGGGGGGGGTTGTAGAAGGATTACTTTATCCTATCCCAGGTATTCCTTAAAGAGGTGGGGTTTCAAATGTCTCCGGAAGGTGGTGAGTGACTCCGCTGTCCTGGCGTCGTGAGGGAGCTTGTTCCACCATTGGGGTGCCAGAGCAGCGAACAGTTTTGACTGGGCTGAGCGAGAACTATGCTTCCGCAGAGGAAGGGAGCCAGCAGGCCAGAGGTGGATGAACGCAATGCCCTCGGTTGGGTGTAGGGACTGATCAGAGCCTGAAGGTACAGAGGTGCCGATCCCCTCATAGCTCCATAGGCAAGCACCATGGTCTTGTAACAGATGCGAGCTTCAACTGGAAGCCAGTGGAGTGTGCGGAGGAGCGGGGTGACGTGAGAGAACTTGGGAAGGTTGAACACCAGACGGGCTGCGGTATTCTGGATGAGTTGTAGGGGTTTAATGGCACAGGCAGGGAGCCCAGCCAACAGCGAGTTGCAGTAATCCAGACGGGAGATGACAAGTGCCTGGATTAGGACCTGTGCCGCTTCCTGTGTAAGGCAGGGTCGTACTCTCCGAATGTTGTAGAGCATGAACCTGCAGGATCGGGTCACCGCCTTGATGTTAGCGGAGAACGACAGGGTGTTGTCCAGGGTCACGCCAAGGCTCTTCACACTCTGGGAGGAGGACACAACAGAGTTGTCAACCGTGATGGCGAGATCATGGAACGGGCAGTCCCCGGGAGGAAGAGCAGCTCCGTCTTGCCAAGGTTCAGCTTGAGGTGGTGATATGTCTGCCAGACATGCAGAGATGCGATTCGCCACCTGGTTATCAGAAGGGGGAAAGGAGAAGATTAGTTGTGTATCGTCAGCGTAGCAATGATAGGAGAGGCCATGTGAGGATATGACAGAGCCAAGTGACTTGGTGTATAGGGAGAATAGGAGACAGCTTCTCGCCACGCCACTTGGTAGGAGCGACCGGTCAGGTAGGATGCAATCCAGGAGTGAGCCGCGCCGGAGATGCCCAGCTCGGAGAGGGTGGAGAGGAGGATCTGATGGTTCACAGTATCAAAGGCAGCAGACAGGTCTAGAAGAAAAAAGAGCAGAGGAGAGAGAGTTAGCTTTAGCAGTGCGGAGAGCCTCCGTGACACAGAGAAGAGCAGTCTCAGTTGAATGACCAGTCCTGAAACCTGACTGGTTTGGATCAAGAAGGTCATTCTGAGAGAGATAGCAAGAGAGTTGGCTAAAGACGGCACGCTCAATAGTTTTGGAAAGAAAAGAAAGAAAGAAGGGATACTGGTCTGTAGTTGTTGACATCAGTGGGATCGAGTGTTGGTTTTTTGAGAAGGGGTGCAACTCTCGCTCTCTTGAAGACGGAAGGGACATAGCCAGCGGTCAAGGATGAGTTGATAAGCGAGGTGAGGTAGGGGAGAAGGTCACCGGAGATGGTCTGGAGAAGAGAGGAAGGGATGGGGTCAAGCGGGCAGGTTGTTGGGCGGCCTGCAGTCACAAGTCGCAGGATTTTATCTGGAGAGAGGGGGAGAAAGAAGTCAAAGCATAGGGTAGGGCAGTGTGAGAAGGACCAGCAGTGTCATTACACTTAACAAACGAGGATCGGATGTCATCAACCTTCTTTTCAAAGTGGTTGACGAAGTCATCCACAGAGAGAGAGAGGAGGGGGGGGGGGGGGGGGGATTTCAGCAGGGAGGAGAATGTGGCTAAGAGCTTCCTAGGGTTAGAGGCAGATGCTTGGAATGTAGAGTGGTAGAAAGTGGCCTTAGCAGCAGAAACAGATGAAGAAAATGTAGAGAGGAGGGAGTGAAAAGATGCCAGGTCGGCAGGGAGTTTAGTTTTCTTCCATTTCCGCTCCGCTGCCCGGAGCTCTGTTCTGTGAGCTCGCAATGAGTCATCAAGCCACGGAGCTGGAGGGGAGGACCCGAGCCGGCCGGGAGGATAGGGGACACAGAGAGTCAAAGGATGCAGAAAGGGAGGAGAGGAGGGTTGAGGAGAGCAGAATCAGGAGATTGGAGGGAGAAGGATTGAGCAGAGGGAAGAGATGATAGGATGGAAGAGGAGAGAGTAGTGGGAGAGAGAGAGAGCGAAGGTTGCGGCGGCGCATTACCATCTGTGTAGGGGCAGAGTGAGTAGTGTTTGGAGGAGAGCGAGAGAGAAAAGGATACAAAGTAGTGGTCGGAGACATGGAGGGGAGTTGCAGTGAGATTAGTAGAAGACAGCATCTAGTAAAGATGAGGTCAAGCGTATTGCCTGCCTTGTGAGTAGGGGGGGGACGGTGAGAGGGTGTGAGGTCAAAAGAGGAGAGGAGTGGAAAGAAGGAGGCAGAGAGAAATGAGTCAAATGTAGACGTAGGGAGGTTGAAATCCCCCAAAACTGTGAGGGGTGAGCCATCCTTAGGAAAGGAACTTATCAAGGCGTCAAGCTCATTGATGAACTCTCCAAGGGAACCTGGAGGGCGATAGATGACAAGGATATTAAGCTTAAATGGGCTAGTGACTGTGACAGCATGGAATTCAAATGAGGAGATAGACAGATGGGTTAGGGGAAAAATTGAGAATGTCCACTTGGGAGAGATGAGGATTCCTGTGCCACCACCCCTCTGACCAGATGCTCTCGGGGTATGCGAGAACACATGGTCAGACGAGGAGAGAGCAGTAGGAGTAGCAGTGTTTTCAGTGGTAATCCATGTTTCCGTCAGCGCCAGGAAGTCGAGGGACTGGAGGTTAGCATAGGCTGGATCAAGTCAGCCTTGTTGGCAGCAGAACGGCAGTTCCAGAGGCTGCCTGAGACCTGGAACTCCAGGTGTGGGGTGCGTGCAGGGACCACCAGGTTAGAGAGGCAGCAGCCACGTGGTGTGAGGTGTTTGTGTAGCCTGTGCGGAGAGGAGGAGAACAGGGATAGGCAGAGGCATAGTGCATAGTTGACAGGCTGTAGCAAATGGCTACAATAATGCAGAGGAGATCGGAATGAAATTAACTAAACATCTGGGAAAGGAGAGAGTAGGGCCTCCCTCACCAAAACTCCCAAATATATAACTCACCCAACTTCCACCTCAGAAACTATAATTGTTGTGAACTACAGCGGTTCAATGTTTCAAGGAATAGACTCAACTTACTTTATTCAGCTAGCTAACTATGACGCCATAGCTAACTAGCATGCTAGCATCCAATAACACACAGTTTAGCACCAATACTTGGTTACAACAAACTACCAATAGTGTGTTAACACACTAAACAGATAATTCGTGTCCGTGTCTAGTTCCTTTCGTAACGCAGCAATAATTAAACGTTGGCTAGCTAGCACAAATATATTGTATTTAGCTGCTACAGTACAGCTAGCTGGTCGTGTTGGCTAGCTAGCAATGGCTGGCTGCTGTGTTGACTTTGTTTGAAAAACGGCGGCGCTGCGAACAAATGTAGCTGGCTAAAAGGATATTGTATCTAGTTGCTACCATTGCTAATAGCTACTCCAGGAGGTGAGTTAGCTAGCTAGCTAGCTTCGTGCTACTACACCCGGCAACGCCGAATATAATGCTAACCTACAATAACTACCCACAACAGCCCACGATGCCTACCTACAATACCTAACTACAATCTAAATACATAATTTAAGCCTTACTCGACAAAGCCCAAGCTATGTATAAAGCCAAACTTACCCGACGCCAGCTGTCTGGGTGGCAGACAAGAAGACATTTGTCTTCTGCAATCAGTAGCTGTAATTAAGTACAGTAGCTACTAACTACCTAACGTTAATGCCTCAGATAATGAGGTTAGAAAAACAGCTGAATGGTAGGTAGCTAGCTGGCTTAATTACAGGTACTCTTAAGCGTGAAATAACATTGGAAACAACTATCCACCGTTGCTAAAAGTTACCAGTAGCTACCCGCTAGCTAGCTAGCTTTATTGGTCTAGGTAGTGGGTTAGCTAGCCTCGTGCTTCGCCGGGCTCCGCCGTATACAATACTTACCTACTTACCTACAATAATTACCTACAATAACCTACAATAACTACCTAAATAAGCTACCTACAATACCTAACTACAACTACCTACCTACAATCTAAATACATGGTTTAAGCTTTACTCAACACCATATAAGAAGCCAAGCTTACCTCCTGCTAGAGAAAACACAACCTCTCCCGACCACTCCCGACTATACTTCTGGACACACACACACACACACACACTGACTCCGACCACTGCCGAACAATCTATGAACGTGAAAGTACGTTTTTAGCCTACGCAGTTACAATATGGCTGTTGAAACTGTGGCACACATTTCTCGGCAACATTAGACGTAGGATAAATGTGTTGATTTGAAGGAAAGACGGGCAGACTCTGGTAAGTCCAGGCTACACAGAACTATTATAAAGTTAAGTCGTCATCAGACATTCAATAGACAGAGCATGCTTGAGATATGATTCTTTATCATGCTGACCAACCTGGGCCTGGTTTCCGCGATGGGATTTAGGCTTAATGCTGGGTACGCATAAAAAGTGGGAAACGAGACTGAACAAAATACAAAGTTGAGTAAACGCTATTTTGCAAAGAAAAAGGTGCGTAAGTGCGTTTACCTTCCACTACAACCCTGTTGATGTGGTGAGCAGCGTAGAGTGTATAGTCCTTTAGTCTCTATGGACCAGATGGTAGTGTACAGTTCAGAGATGGCTTGATGTGGTGAGCAGCATAGAGTGCATAGTCCTTTAGTCTCTATGGACCAGATGGTAGTGTACAGTTCAGAGATGGCTTGATGTGGTGTGCAGCGTAGAGTGTATAGTCCTTTAGTCTCTATGGACCAGATGGTAGTGTACAGTTCAGAGATGGCTTGATGTGGTGTGCAGCATAGAGTGTATAGTCCTTTAGTCTCTATGGGCCATTTGGCCAGTTGGTGAGGGCTACAGCATGGGGAAAGAAACTGTTCAGATGGGGGTCTATAACATCCAATCACATAGGTTTACAGCAGCTGACAGTTGAAAATTCATCGCTACTAACTCAAACTTCCTTGGTTTAAATACAATTTCTGTAAAGATAAAAAAGTATATAACTTATAAATCATGAGCCTCATCTTGAAGAGTCACCTGTGACAGTATTCATAAAGAGAAGGAGTACTGATCTGGGATCAGTTTAGCCTTTTAGATCATAATGAATCAGATTAAATGGACAGGGGGGACCTGATCCTAGATCAACACTCCTCCTCTGAGACACTGCCTTTATGAATAAGGGCCCAGGAGTCAGCAGGACCAACTGGAAGTAATCTCGATAAGAGCTTCTGCTAAATGATTAAAATGTAAATGTGGTATGAGTCACCAGGACCAAGAAACCAAACACAATGGTGTTGTAAAGTCTAGTTACAGCAGTGGTTTACTGCCATCTAGTGGAAGATACCAATAAACACTTGATTATCAGGGTGGGGACGGCTGAGATGAAACTGAAAATAAATGTTTATTTTGTATAGGATCCATTTTGAGATGACAGAGCAGAAAACAGTATATGGAGAGAATTGAAAAATAAAGTAAGTATTTCTGAACAATAATCTATTCTAATGGACAGAGTAAGAGAATGAATACCTGGAATGAGATATTACTAGTTAGTAGAACTGCTACTTGAGCTTAGTTGCTGACAGACAGCAGTTTTCAAATTGGAAACTAATCAGTAGCTCTATGTGTTATCAGGTAGGCTATTATCATTGACATTATGGAGACACCTATTTTACAACCCTTATTCCATGAAACATATTAACGCTGTAGAACTGATGCACATCAAGAAATAAGGTGACAAATCACAGGAAAACTACTTTAGGCTCTCTAGAGCACGTTAGATACATTCTGTCGGAGGTGGTTTGAACTGCATTCTAATGTCGACTTTGCTTTGCTTATGGAAAACCATATCATGCAAAGGTTTTTACACATGTTCAGTTCTTGGGTTTCGTGAGTGTAAATTTAGAAAATGGAAGTTATGGATCTCCATCATGTGCTTCTGTTATGAGAAAAACCTCCACAATGAAACAGACATTAAATGTGGAGAATGATAGATCTGTTGACCATCAAGTAGCCTATTCATTGTTATGCCTGTCTAGGCTATTCTAGCCTGCCATTTTATACTATAAATATGTTGAAATGACTGGAGTCGTTGCAAATCATTTTGTGCCACTTGTGTAGCCAACCTGGAGCTGGCAAACAGATGTAATAAATAGCCTTTAACTTCAGTTTATTGTTGTTGTAGCCTTGTGTTATTATGTAATTAATAATGGCCGTGTTTAGTTAATTCAATTGGAAGTTATCAAGTGTCACCATGGTCACAGTTCTATCTCAATTGCTGATCAGATGTTAGAATGCATTAGATTGAAGGTAACAGTCAGCCAGATTAGGCTACAGGTAAAAAATAACCTGGCTGTTGTTGACAAGCATGGACCTATTCAGTTCATATCCATATTATTAAATATTTAATACAGATTGAAATTACGACCCCATCCTCAGTAGCCTATTCCAGCAGGCTACTGGGCAACAGAAGCACTTCCTACCTCAAAATCGTCTTGCTGTTCATGTTAAATAAATTAATCTGTCAATTTGAACTAAGCAAGCTGCTAAATCATTCATCTTACTTGCCCAGGCTACTGGAGGCTGTCTGAAATAAGATGTAGGCCTATCAGGGGCTATGTTTTGGCCTAGTTTTCAGGCCTTGTTGTGGGTTTTGAGTAGTCATTGGGCTAGAAAAGAAATGCATTAAATCACCTGACTGTTTGGATGTGTCTGTTAGTTTGTCACGGTTTCGGCCGAGGCTGCTCCTTCTCCTTGTTCGGGCAGGCTTCGGCGGTCGTCGTCTCCGGAGTACTAGCTGCCACTGTTTCGATGTTTGATTGGTTTTGTCTGTTTTGTTACACCTGTTCCTTGTTAGTGTTCATTATGCGTCCTATAAGTTCTCTTGAGTTTTGTCATGTGTTGTGTGTAATTGTTCGTTGTCACTGTGGTATGCTAGTTCGTTTTGTCTCTCTCTGTTCGGTGTAGTAGAGAGCTCCGCACTTTTGTGCCTTTGTGTGTACTTTACCGGTGTGCGTAAAGTTCGCTTGCCTCCCAGGTTGTATGTAGCCGTGTTTGGCTTGTTCTTTTTGTCTTCACTAAAGACGTCAGTACGAAGCCTCTGTGTGTCCTGCGCTTGATTCCACACCACTTCTACACTCAACTGTGACATAGTTAATGTTTTATTTCTGAGAGATAATGAATAAAAGAGAACAATTGACATTCAATAATTAGTTGTCACTGTGTTAACCACAACCAACATGCTGCATCTCTGTTTAGGGGTCAGTGCTCTAAAATGAGTCTCTCTGGGGGAGAGAGAGGAGGGGGCCCTGCCTCTAAAATGAGTCTCTCTGGGGAGAGAGAGGAGGGGGGCCCTGCATCTAAAATGAGTCTCTCTGGAGAGAGAGAGGAGGGGGGCCCTGCCTCTAAAATGAGTCTCTCTGGGAGAGAGAGAGGAGGGGGGCCCTGCCTCTAAAATTAGTCTCTCTGGGGAGAGAGAGGAGGGGGCCCTGCCTCTAAAATTTAGTCTCTCTAGAGAGAGAGAGGAGGGGGGCCCTGCCTCTAAAATGAGTCTCTTTGGGAACATGACACCAAAGACAAGAGCTGACAAGAATTTATTCCAAAACGCTATATACAAAGAAAATCACGTGTGTTTTTTCATCAGAAATGATTGCTTATTGGTACCTTCAATATTTCTGTTCCAGATTTTAGATGTGCATGAAAATGTTTTATTATTTTGCAAAACGCTATATATCCATTGTTTAGCTGGAATGTAATGTTCGTATCCTGTATATTTGACTGTGATACGTGGTTGTCTCACCTAGCTACCTTAAGGTGAATCAAATCAAACAGGGGCGGTGTGTTCAATAGGGCGATATGGGCGACGCACTGCCAAACGGGAAAAGGAAGGGATTTTTTTTCTAATCAATTATATCACGGCAACAGTAGTTATCAGTGTTGTAATCTAGACGTCTGATCTGCCACTAAATGTCCAATCAGGCTAAAGTCGTGCTTCAAATGCCCCCCCCCCCCCCCCCCCTTTGGGGCGATTTCAGTCAGGTTGAAAATCGCCCAGAAGTCTCTCATAGACTCCCATGTAAAATCTATTTTTTTCAAATATCAGAGCTTTCAATACAATCTCTATGGGTTTCTGAGGGCTTGCACTTACGCGCTTTCGTCATACGTAACATAACCATGAACGTAACTAAGAAAAGAGCGGGTAGCAGCGTCAATCAATTCACGTACTACTGGTAAGATGGCTTTAGCGTTCAGTGCAACTCGATTGTCTCTTTGAAATAAGTTACTTTTTGTCGGCGAACAAATCAAGATAAATTGGCAACGAAACAATTAGGACCTCCCAGACCAAATTTAATAATTCAACAGGTTTCTACTAAAGGCGGAAAGTCCTACACCCGAGGATTTTCCAAAAATTGTTACGAACGATAAAACCTGGCTAGCAGGCTGCGATGTAGCTAATGCAGCCTTCTGCTACCCCCTGCTTACTCTTTCACCCTGAAGGCGGCACGGCAGACAGCACCGCTTGGACAGCGACTGGTGTGTAACGGACATGCACCATCTTTCAGGAAAGATTAAGAAACATGAGCTGTCAAAGACCCACATGGATAGCTGTTTGAGATTGTCTGCTTTGGGGAGTGAACATTGCCACTCAACTGGATGAGGGATACAGGCTAGCTGTCCGCCGCCACAACGATGAGGTTAGTGTTGATAATCACAAGTTTACTGGAGAACTGAGACCAAGTAGAGACTTTGGACAGGGTGGATATGGTATAATAAAGGCAGTTTATTCAGAGGTAAAGATATCTGGAATCGCGTGCACGGACCCGTTCGTTATCTGAAGACAATGTTTCATTGTGTGCAGACATTTTATGCAATAAATGAAGTAGGTTGAATCTAGTAGTTCTGATCTTCTGATTGGTCCTGATGAGTTGGGCGAGGTCCCCTCCAGGCTAGTGTCACTGTTGCATTGGCTCTGAGTCGGGTTCTCTGTCTTCAAATGTTCAGCCTAAGAGAGGGGATTTTTGTGTGTGTGTGTGTGTATTTAACAGTGATGATGTGTGTGTGTGTGTGTGTGTGTGTGTGTGTTTAACAGTGATGATGTGTGTGTGTGTGTGTTTGTGTGTGTGTGTCCTCAGAGCAAGAACTCGTGAGTTGGAAGAACTGAGAGGCCTATGGCGTGGGTGTTGTCCTTGGCCACCTGCTGACAAGGCTGACAAGATAGGACCCTTTTGTCCATTGTTATTGGATAGGAACAGAACTTATAACCAGCTCCTGACCTAAATAGATCTTAGCACAACATTTTACTCAACATATCATATTCCATATTCACTATAACGAATATATTTACTACGACATTAGCAAGAACCGCCACATCCTCAGCCGGCTAATCCAGTGTGTGAAGTTTTGCGGAGTGTTTGAGTTAGCTTTGCGAGGCAAAGATGAAACTGAGGGCTCCACCAACCCTGGTAAGCCAACACTTTTGAGATCAGTCAATAAATGCTTCTGGTATTGATTTATATGCTGCCCCTGTCTTCATGTTGTTGCTGGACATATCTTTTTTAAAATGTGTGTAGGTCACCTAAATCATCAGAAAAATTGCCCCCCCTGAGAATTTTTTCAGGAGCCGCCACTGAAATCAAATTGTATTGGTCACATGTACATATTTAGCAGATGTTATTGCGGGTGTAGCGAAATGCTTGTGTTCTTAGCTCCAACAGTGCAGTAATATCTAACAATTCACAACAATACACACAAATCTAAAAGTAAAATAATGTAAATAAGAAATATATATCGCTTTCATAATTTCTTTGAACAATAAAAGCAAATTTACCAACATTTCTGAAAATGGATATATAGCGTTTTGGAATGAACCTCTTGCTTCCCCATCAGAGCTCAGAGTAGATGAGAGATGTAATGTTTGTCTCTGTTGTGTTGAAGCCCAATCAAGCAGGAGAGACCAGCCTCCCCTGTACCCAGCTGTGTGTCCATGAAGAGTGACTGGTCTATGAAACAACCTATATCCTTTAGAGAGGGAGACTTTTCTAGTGAACAAAGGTAAGAAGAACTCATGGGTCATGGTCAGTGAGTTAAACAACACTGTCTCTAGTCATTTCTCCTCTCCCATTTTCCCATTTATTTTGTTGTTTTCATAATCCATAGGCTAATCCTTTTTTCCATTTTCATAGTCCTGAAACAATATTAAACAAACACAAAATTCCCTCCCTGTGTGTGTGTGTGTGTGTGTGTGTGTGTGTGTGTGTGTGTGTGTGTGTGTGTGTGTGCACTCCCTGGATGAGGAGATGTAATCTCTATCCTGATTGCCTAGTCATTTTTACCCCTACCTACATGTACATATCACCTCAACTACCTGGTACCCCTAGACATTGACTCAGTACTGGTACTCCTTGAATATAGTCTAGTTATTACCTCAACTACCTGGTACCCCTGCACATTGACTCAGTACTGGTACTGCTTGTATATAGTCTAGTTATTACCTCATCTGCTAAATGACTAAAATGTCAAATGTAAATGTTTTACATACAGATCTCATATTACTGTATTGAATGTTGTACATATTTTTTTTTTGTTATTTGTTACATTTGACTGTGTAAAATCTAGCAGTATACTTATTCCTCTGAGAGTGAGACAGATACAGTTGAAGTCGGAAGTTTACATTCACTTAGGTTGGAGTCATTAAACTCGTTTTTCAACCACTCCACAAATTTCTCGTTAACAAGCTATAGTTTTGGCAAGTCGGTTAGGACATCTACTTTTTGCATGACACAAGTAATTTTTCCAACAATTGTTTACAGACAGATTATTTCACTTATAATTCACTGTATCACAATTCCAGTGGGTCAGAAGTTTACATTTACATTTACATTTTAGTCATTTAGCAGACGCTCTTATCCAGAGCGACTTACAGTTAGTGAATACATGTTTTTTTTTATTTGACTGGCCCCCCGTGGGAATTGAACCCACAACCCTCATACAGTTAAGTGTGCCTTTGAATGGAAAATTCCAGAAAATGATATCTTGGCTTTAGAAGCTTCTGATAGGCTAATTGACATCATTTGAGTCAATTGGAGGTGTACCTGTGGATGTATTTCAAGGCCTACTTTCAAACTCAGTGCCTCTTTGCTTGACATCATGGGAAAATCAAAAGAAATCAGCCAAGACCTCAGCCAATTGTAGACCTACACAAGTTTGGTTCATCCTTGGGAGCAATTTCCAGACACCTAAAGGTACCACGTTCATCTGTACAAACAATAGTACGCAAGTATAAACACCACGGGACCACGCAGCCGTCATACCGCTCAGGAAGGAGACGCGTTCTGTCTCCTAGAGATGAACGTACTTTGGTGCGAAAAGTGCAAATCAATCCCAGAACAACAGCAAAGGACCTTGTGAAGATGCTGGAGGAAACAGGTACAAACGTATCTATATCCACAATAAAAACTAGTCCTATATCGACATAACCTGAAAGGCCGCTCAGCAAGGAAGATGTCATTGCTCCAAAACCGCCATAAAAAAGCCAGACTACGGTTTGGGGACAAAGATCGTACTTTTTGGAGAAATGTCCTCTGGTCTGATGAAACAAAAATAAAACTGTTTGGCTATAATGACCATTGTTATATTGGAGGAAAAAGGGGGGTGGCTTGCAAGCCGAAGAACACCATCCCAACCGTGAAGCACGGGGTGGCAGCATCATGCTGTGGGGGTGCTTTGCTGCAGGAGGGACTGGTGCACTTCACAAAATAGATGGCATCATAAGGAAGGAATATTATGTGGATATATTGAAGCAACATCTCAATGCTACCAAATACTAATTGAGTGTATGTAAACTTCTGACCCACTGTGTGATGAAAGAAATAAAGCTGAAATAAATCATTCTCTCCACTATTATTCTGACATTTCACATTCTTAAAATAAAGTGGTGATCCTAGCTGACCTAGACAGGCATTTGACCTAAGTTTAATGTATTTGGCTAAGGTGTATGTAAACTTCCAACTTCAACTGTATGTAGGATCTTAATTTGAGCCAGTTTGCTACAGCAGGAAAATATTCCTGCAGCAACAGGAAATGTGGATCATAATTTCTGTAAATTTTTGTAAGGTTGATATATTCTTCATATGAAAAAATCTAGTCTGAAACTTTGGAAGCTGTTTTAAACCTCAAATACATTTCCTGCATTGCATGGAAGTTATTCTGCAGTGATCAAATTAAAAGTATCTAGACATGATCTCACATTTCTTTTAGAGTAACATTTAACTTTTCAACAGCAGAGGTTTGTATAAACCTTGCTGTCTGTCTGACCGACATTGCAACATTGTTTCAATATTCAAATTCGATCTCCAGCTGTCGCATAGTAATGAACGTGTCAGGAGTCGGGATGAGACAGACTGGCAGGCAGCTTTTCTCAACCAGTCGAAATCAATAGAAAACAGGTCAAACTAAACGAAGTGCAGCTAGTTAGCAGTTTTTTTTCATTTCACTTCCCCAATTTTGACTATTTTGTGTATGTCCATTACATGAAATCCAAATAAAAATCCATTTGAATTACAGGTTGTAATGCAACAAAATAGGAAAAATGCCAAGGGGGATGAATACTTTTGCAAGGCACTGTATTTGCACAGTTTGCTTAACAAAACCCGTGCCAATACAGTATAACTTCTGTCAGAGTTATAAGGTCTATGATAAATGTCCCTGATGCAATGTCTCCACTCATCCTTCCAAGGAGTTTGCATCTCATCATGGTCTTCTCCATGATCCCTCCAGAAACTCCCACTTTTCTCTCCACCACCACCTAGGTTTGATAAAAGAAAAACAAATACACAAAAACAAACACAGAAATAATAATGAATATAAGAATAACACAACACTATAATAATAATGGAAGTCTATACAAATTTCCCCTTAAATTCAGTCCTTCCCCAACTCCTCCGAAGTTGGTGTCTGTGTCCTTGGTGCTCCTTTAAGCCTGGACGCATGTATCCACTGCGGTTGACCTTTAACCTTAACCGATGTACGTGTTTCCAGAAGAACCTGGGTTGGACATCCATAACGTGGCTCTCCTTGTATAACCACAGGTTTTAAACTTCGTACCAGAACATAATCTCCTGGTTGAAAATTGTGTATCGGTTTCTCCCCTGGTGAGGGAAGGGAATCGATTACCTGTTGAGAGTATTTGGAAACAAAAGAAAACAAATGTTGAACATAATTTTTGTTGCAATTCCTGTACCTGTGTCATATCCACCACTGGATTCTCCTTCATCAGCGCACCTAGAGGAAAAGGTCAAGCCATCAACACTTCATGAGGAGACAATCCGGTACACGCTTTAGGCATTGCTCTTATTGATAAGAGTACTAAAGGTACTGCCTCCAACCAATTAATCCTCCTCTCTAGATGTACTTTCATCAGTTTATCCTTAATCGTTTTATTAGTGCGTTCCACCTGTGCCGAACTTTGCGGAGAATAAGGAATATGAAACGTCCACTTCATCCCTAACGCTGCCGATAACTGTCTAGTTATTCTGGACTTAAAAGGCGTGCCATTATCGGAATCAATACCCATAGGTAAACCAAACCTAGGAATAACATGTTCCATCAGACACTTCACTACTGTTTGAGCATTCTCTTTTCTTGTCGCAAAAGCCTCTGTCCATTTAGAAAACCTATCGACAATTACCAAAAGATATGAATACCCCTTATACTTTGGCATATGCGTATAAATCTATTTGTAATTGTTGGAATGGACCCTCAGGTTTTGGTAAATGTTCCCTTTTAGGTGGATTGATGCATGGATTACATCTAGCACAAATTAAACATATTTGTATGAATTGTCTAACTTGTTTCTCCAAACCTATAGTAAAAAACACCTTATTTATAGAAGCTGTCACGCCCTTGTACCCTACATGTGTTACTCCAGAACATAGGCAATAACCGAATCATAAGCTAACTTCGGTAACGCAACTCTATCATCGATACATTTCCATAAACCATTTTTCATCCTTCTTACAACCCTTTTATGCCCCATAATCTCACTTCATAATCAGTTGCTTGGTTCTGAAAAGACCTTGAAATTATCACATGTGAACGGAGGATTCTCTTGACTAATTAGTTGTACTGCAATTAGTTCCTTTTCCATCCACGGTGGAAAAGATCCAAACATAGCTGCATCATGAGCACATTTATCTGCTAAATGATTCCCTCTTGCTATCTCCGAATCTTCCTTTGAATGACCTTTACATTTGACAATAGCAATGTTATCAGGTAACATCATAGCCTTAATCAAGCTTTTAACTAAATCGGCTGAATATGTTTCCCCTGCATTAGTCACAAAACCTCTATTTTCCCATATTTTGCTAAAATCCTGTGCTACTGAAAAAGCATATTTGGAATCAGTGTATATGGTTACAGTTTTATCCGCAGCATAAATACACGCTCTTGTTAACGCAATTAATTCAGCAGCCTGAAAATCTGAGGAAACACTGGTATTTTATATGCTTCAATGCACTGTCCTTCATTATCCACAACAGAAAATCCTGACAATACCGTTTACAAATTACGCACAAACATCTGGTCTCATTGCTGAAAACCATCACAATACAAAACCATATAATTATTATCTAATGCAGTCTGTTTCAAATCAGCCAAGGACTCACGCAAAACCAGATGTGGCATTAATGTAGTTTACATACCGCCGATCATTGTATGAGATCTTCATCATCTATACTACTTTCAACTCCAGGTAACAATGCCTTTAGATTCAAAGCTTACAATTCGTATGTGTTGCAGTAGAAATAGTCAAATTTTGAGTTCCCGGGTTCAAAATATGTTCGTAATTGCTACGCCTTTGGCTAGTCATGTGTTGTGTGTTGTTGTATATTTAGCAAAAATGATATTCACTGTGTGGGAAGTGTGCAATATCAATGTATGTGCTAACACAATAGTTTTGGGATTTTTCTACCATCAATGCAGCAGCAGCCACAGCTCTCAAACAGGGAGCCATACCTTGCACAATCATTGGTAGCATCTTACTATAATAAGCAACAGGTCGCATGCCCTCTCCATGCATTTGAGCTAAAACAGCTGACACAACACTGCCATCCTCTGACACATATAGATGGAATGTCAGATTGTAATCCGGTAAACCCAGTGCTGGAGAATTGCATAAAAGATACTTGATGTGACGAAAAGAGTTTCATTTCATCAGTCCACACAATATCCTCAGGAGCATCTTTCTTCGTTGCACAGCGCAGTATCGAATCATACACTGCGTATTCAGCCAACCAAGGTCTGCAATAATTCACAAGTCCCAAAAAAGACAACATTCCAGTCTTATTCATTGGCCTTTCAATGTCTTTGATCGCTTGCACCCTCTCTGGTGACAAAAATCTACATCCATTGCGTAGTATATATCCCAGATAATTGACAGCCTCCTTACAAGACTGTAGCTTGGCGAGTGACGCCCTGTGACCCCCATTAGCCAGATGCGTTAGTAGTGCAATTGAATCCTTAGCACACTCTTCCTCGCATGAAGAAGCAATGAATATGTCATCAACATACTGTAAAAGCGTTGAATTGCATGGGAGAGACAATTGAGCCAAGTGCCTATTAACCGCTGAACTATAGACTGCTGCTGAATCAATAAATCCCATTGGTAGACGACGCCAAATATATTGTTCCCCTTTAAATGTAAAAGCAAACAAAGGCTGTGTGTTTTCGTGTACAGGAATGGAGAAGTATGCCGAGCATAAATCAACAACAGTATACCACTTAGAATTAGCAGGTAAAGCCGTTAATATTGAATTAACATCAGGCACAATCGGAGATACCGGTATTATTGCCTCGTTAATTTTCCTGAATTCCTGTAAATCGATATTTCTTACTGCCTGGTTTTAAATTCGGGTTTATATGTGTATTATTCGGGGACATGCCTTTGTAAAACACCTCTTGTTGTAACAAACTGTCAATTATAGGACTAATACCCTCTTCTTTTTCCTTAGATAAAGGATATTGTTTAATAAAGACTGGATATTTATTTGGATCAATCTTTGCCTCATAAGGCGGAACATCAATTAACCCCACATGATTAGCATGCAAAGCCCATAACGAAGATGGTACCCCACTCAACATGCATGGAGGACATAAAGTTATGACATTTTCCTCATCTATACTAATCAATGGTTTAACGTCTATCTGTAAATCTTTAACAAAAAAATGCTTTGGCTCCAAACCATAAGACCAGATAATATAACCCTTGTTTCTCTCCTCCTCTGTCGGAGACAAAGTTATATATTCATTAAACGAATTAACCAACACACACTAACATCGCTAAAATCATTTCTTACTGCACATACAAAAGTAACAATATCATTAGAAGTATCTTTCCATAATAATAACAGGCCGTGTGGTGATATGAAAAAACGTTGTGGAATTTCCTGCATTGCATCCACTTCAATTACTTTATCCGAAAAAGGCATATTTACAATCTTCATTGAAATTATCATTGCAGCCGCTGCTGCATGGCAAGAAGCTAATCTTTTATCCCTTCCATAGTAAATAATTTTAACACAAACTCTGCCTTAATCAATGTGGTTTTCGCGAAGTATGTACATTGAGTGCTATTAGAGAATAATTGATATGCAGAACTTGGCGGAATGTGTACCTCCATGCCCTCTTGTGAGCAAAAAATGGTCGCATTAAGTTTACTAAGAAGGTCTCTTCCCATTAACGCCATCGGAGATGTAGCGCTGACTATAAATGAATGTTGGAAATTACTATCATCCAAATCAATTTGCAATGGTAAAGATATAAGATCAATTTGTGTAGTTCCACTAATTCCGATAGACTGGACCTTCTGAGTACTTAAAGGACACTTTAAATCTTGTTACATTTACATTTTTACATTTTAGTCATTTAGCAGTACGCTCTTATCCAGAGCGACTTACATATTTTTTTTATACTGGCCCCCTGTGGGAAACGAACCCACAACCCTGGCGTTGCAAACGCCATGCTCTATCAACTGAGCTACATTTTTTTTTTTTTTTTTTTTTAGTCATTTAGCAGACGCTCTTATCCAGAGCGACTTACAGGAGCAATTAGGGTTAAGTGCCTTGCTCAAGGCACATCGACAGATTTTTCACCTAGTCGGCTCGGGGATTAGAACCAGCGACCTTTCGGTTACTGGCACAACGCTCTTACCCACTAAGCTACCTACATCCCTGTCGGCCATTCCCTCCCCTACCCTGGACGACGCTGGGCCAATTGTGCACCGCCCATTGTTGCCATAAACATGACATAGTTGCCCCTGTATTAATTAAAAATGGGATTATTTTACCAGGATACACATAAACTTAACTGTGGTATTTGTAATGGGTTGTCCGAAATATGCAATTGTGGTGCATTTATCATGTATAAACGTTATTTACTTCTTCCTGTCTATCGGAGTTCTATGTCATTGTCCCCACAATTAATTCCCCGGATTTTCAACTCTAGGGTTTTTTTGGGAATTAGGTTGCGGTTTATCCGGATTCCAATTTCCCCTCTCGCTCTATCACCACATATTCCCGTCTATTCTCATCCATCAATCGGACGGCACAATCTTTCCGCCAATGTCCCCATTGTTTGCAATAATTACAAGTATCTTTATCTCTATTAAACTTCCTTCTTCCTTTCCTCTGGAATTACCATTAGACCTGCCTCTACCTTGATTAGTATTTATAGGGCACGAATTGCCCATCTCGCCTGCTGCTGATATGGTACCTGTTTATCCTGCGGTTTGTATTGGGGAAATTTGCATTGCATGAATTGTAGGTTTATGCTCATTGAATAATTGAATATTGAATAATCCTACCGCCTCTAATTCCCTAATCTGGTTAATAGCTGTAAAGTTCAAAAACATTTACTGTGTATATTTGTAGTTCAGGTGTTACTAGTTTTAAGTGTATATGCAGACCTTGGTCCAAGCCATTCAAAAACATGCTTACGAAAAAAGTGTCCTCCGCATCATTTATTTCCAATTTAGCGTGTCCTCTCTCCATTTTCTGAGATAATACATGTTCAGAATTCTCTAAAATCCTTTTTTACAGAACAAAGTTTTACCGCTATTGGAGGGTCCTGTGATTAGGCTGAAAATGGTAGTTGCAACCTAGGATCAAAAACTCTTCTACAGAGATCCATTGTATCTTCAGGGTTAAGACACACAAGGATTGGAACATAAAGTCAGTAACCAAAGGGTAAAGTGGTCCCGTCAGGTAAAAGGATTGTAACATAAAGTCAGTAACCAAAGGGTAAGGTGGTCCCGTCAGGTAAAAGGATTGGAACATAAAGTCAGTAACCAAAGGGTAAGGTTGGTCCCGTCAGTAAAAGGATTGGAACATAACGTCAGCTGTTTTGCCGGTCTAAAAGTCAGTAACAAAGGGTAAGGTGGTCCCGTCAGGTAAAAAGGATTGGAACATAAAGTCAGTAACCAAAGGGTAAGGTGGTCCCGTCAGGTAAAAGGATTGGAACATAAAGTCAGGTACCAAAGGGTAAGGTGTGTCCCGTCAGGTAAAAGGATTGGAACATAAAGTCAGTAACCAAAGGGTAAGGTGGTGCCGTCAGGTAAAAGGATTGGAACATAAACTCAGTAACCAAAAGGGTAAGGTGTTCCGGTCAGGTCAGGTAAAAGGCTATTGGAACATAAAGTCAGTAACCAAAGGGTAAGGTGGTCCCGTGGAGTCCCGGTCAGGTAAAAGGATTGGAACATAAAGTCAGTAACCAAAGGGTAAGGTGGTCCCGTCAGGTAAAAGGATTGGAACATAAAGTCAGTAACCAAAGGGTAAAGGTAAGGTCCCGTAGGTAAAAAGGATTGGAACATAAAGTCAGTAACCAAAAGGTAAGGTGGTGCCGTCAGGTAAAAGATTGGAACATAAAGTCAGTAACCAAAGGGTAAGGTGGTCCCGTCAGGTAAAAGGATTGGAACATAAAGTCAGTAACCAAAGGGTAAGGTGGTCCCGTCAGGTAAAAGGATTGGAACATAAAGTCAGTAACCAAAGGTAAGGTGGTCCCGTCAGGTAAAAGGATTGGAACATAAAGTCAGTAACCAAAGGGTAAGGTGGTCCCGTCAGGTAAAAGGATTGGGAACATAAAGTCAGTAACCAAAGGGTAAGGTGGTGCCGTCAGGTAAAAGGATTGGAACATAAAGTCAGTAACCAAAGGGTAAGGTGGTCCCGTCAGGTAAAAGGATTGGAACATAAAGTCAGTAACCAAAGGGTAAGGTGGTCCCGTCAGGTAAAAGGATTTGGAACATAAAGTCAGTAACCAAAGGGTAAGGTGGTCCCGTCAGGTAAAAGGATTGGAACATAAAGTCAGTAACCAAAGGGTAAAGGGTGGTCCCGTCAGGTAAAAGGATTGGAACATTAAAGTCAGTAACCAAAGGGTAAGGTGGTCCCGTCAGGTAAAAGGATTGGAACATAAAGTCAGTAACCAAAGGGTAAGGTTGGTTCCCGTCAGGTAAAAAGGATTGGAAACATAAAGTCAGTAACCAAAGGGTAAGGTGGTCCCGTCAGTTAAAAGGATTGGAACATAAAGTCAGTAACCAAAAGGGTAAGGTGGTCCCGTCAGGTAAAAGGATTGGAACATAAAGTCAGTAACCAAAGGGTAAGGTGGTCCCGTCAGGTAAAAGGATTGGAACATAAAGTCAGTAACCAAAGGGTAAGGTGGTCCCGTCAGGTAAAGGATTGGAACATAAAGTCAGTAACCAAAGGGTAAGGTGGTCCCGTCAGGTAAAAGGATTGGAAACATAAAGTCAGTAACCAAAGGGTAAGGTGGTCCCCGTCAGGTAAAAGGATTGGAACATAAAGTCAGTAACCAAAGGGTAAGGTGGTCCCGTCAGGTAAAAGGATTGGAACATAAAGTCAGTAACCAAAGGGTAAGGTGGGGTCCCGTCAGGTAAAAGGATTGGAACATAAAGTCAGTAACCAAAGGGGGTAAGGTGGTCCCGTCAGGTAAAAGGATTGGAACATAAAGTCAGTAACCAAAGGGTAAGGTGGTCCCGTCAGGTAAAAGGATTGGAACATAAAGTCAGTAACCAAAGGGTAAGGTGGTCCCGTCAGGTAAAAGGATTGGAAACATAAAGTCAGTAACCAAAGGGTAAGGTGGTCCCGTCAGGTAAAAGGATTGGAACATAAAGTCAGTAACCAAAGGGTAAGGTGGTCCCGTCAGGTAAAAGGATTGGAACATAAAGTCAGTAACCAAAGGGTAAGGTGGTCCCGTCAGGTAAAAGGATTGGAACATAAAGTCAGTAACCAAAGGGTAAGGTGGTCCCGTCAGGTAAAAGGATTGGAACATAAAGTCAGTAACCAAAGGGTAAGGTGGTCCCGTCAGGTAAAAGGATTGGAACATAAAGTCAGTAACCAAAGGGTAAGGTGGTCCCGTCAGGTAAAAGGATTGGAACATAAAGTCAGTAACCAAAGGGTAAGGTGGTCCCGTCAGGTAAAAGGATTGGAACATAAAGTCAGTAACCCAAAGGGTAAGGTGGTCCCGTCAGGTAAAAGGATTGGAACATAAAGTCAGTAACCAAAGGGTAAGGTGGTCCCGTCAGGTAAAAGGATTGGAACATAAAGTCAGTAACCAAAGGGTAAGGTGTGTCCCGTCAGGTAAAAGGATTGGAACATAAAGTCAGTAACCAAAGGGTAAGGTGGTCCCGTCAGGTAAAAGGATTGTAACATAAAGTCAGTAACCAATGGGTAAGGTGGTCCCGTCAGGTAAAAGGATTGGAACATAAAGTCAGTAACCAAAGGTAAGGTGGTCCCGTCAGGTAAAAGGATTGTAACATAAAGTCAGTAACCAAAGGGTAGGTGGTCCCGTCAGGTAAAAGGATTGGAACATAAAGTCAGTAACCAAAGGGTAAGGTGGTCCCGTCAGGTAAAAGGATTGGAACATAAAGTCAGTAACCAAAGGGTAAGGTGGTCCCGTCAGGTAAAAGGATTGGAACATAAAGTCAGTAACCAAAGGGTAAGGTGGTCCCGTCAGGTAAAAGGATTGGAACATAAAGTCAGTAACCAAAGGGTAAGGTGGTCCCGTCAGGTAAAAGGATTGGAACATAAAGTCAGTAACCAAAGGGTAAGGTGGTCCCGTCAGGTAAAAGGATTGGAACATAAAGTCAGTAACCAAAGGGTAAGGTGGTCCCGTCAGGTAAAAGGATTGGAACATAAAGTCAGTAACCAAAGGGTAAGGGTGGTCCCGTCAGGTAAAAGTATTGTAACATAAAGTCAGTAACCAAAAGGGTAAGGTGGTCCCGTCAGGTAAAAGGATTGGAACATAAAGTCAGTAACCAAAGGGTAAAGGTGGTCCCGTCAGGTAAAAGGATTGGAACATAAAGTCAGTAACCAAAGGGTAAGGTGGTCCCCGTCAGGTAAAAGGATTGGAACATAAAGTCAGTAACCAAAGGGTAGGTGGTCCCGTCAGGTAAAGGGATGGAACATAAAGTCAGTAACCAAAGGGTAAGGTGGTCCCGTCAGGTAAAATGATTGGAACATAAAGTCAGTAACCAAAGGGTAAGGTGGTCCCCGTCAGGTAAAAGGATTGGAACATAAAGTCAGTAACCAAAGGGGTAAGGTGGTCCCGTCAGGTAAAAGGATTGGAACATAAAGTCAGTAACCAAAGGGTAAGGTGGTCCCGTCAGGTAAAAGGATTGGAACATAAAGTCAGTAACCAAAGGGTAAGGTGGTCCCGTCAGGTAAAAGGATTGGAAACATAAAGTCAGTAACCAAAGGGTAGGTGGTCCCCGTCAGGTAAAAAAGGATTGGAACATAAAGTCAGTAACAAAGGGTAAGGTGGTCCCGTCAGGTAAAAGGATTGGAACATAAAGTCATAACCAAAGGGTAAGGTGGTCCCGTCAGGTAAAAGGATTGGAACATAAAGTCAGTAACCAAAGGGTAAGGTGGTCCCGTCAGGTAAAAGGATTGGAACATAAAAGTCAGTAACCAAAGGGTAAGGTGGTCCCGTCAGGTAAAAGGATTGGAACATAAAGTCAGTAACCAAAGGTAAGGTGGGTCCCGTCAGGTAAAAGGATTGGAACATAAAAGTCAGTAACCAAAGGGTAAGGTGGGTCCCGTCAGGTAAAAGGATTGGAACATAAAGTCAGTAACCAAAGGGTAAGGTGGTCCCGTCAGGTAAAAGGATTGGAACATAAAGTCAGTAACCAAAGGGTAAGGTGTGGTCCCGTCAGGTAAAAGGATTGGAACATAAAGTCAGTAACCAAAGGGTAAGGTGGTCCCGTCAGGTAAAAGGATTGGAACATAAAGTCAGTAACCAAAGGGTAAGGTGGTCCCGTCAGGTAAAAGGATTGGAACATAAAGTCAGTAACCAAAGGTAAGGTGGTCCCGTCAGGTAAAAGGATTGGAACATAAAGTCAGTAACCAAAGGGTAAGGTGGTCCCGTCAGGTAAAAGGATTGGAACATAAAGTCAGTAACCAAAGGGTAAGGTGGTCCCGTCAGGTAAAAGGATTGGAACATAAAGTCAGTAACCAAAGGGTAAGGTGGTCCCGTCAGGTAAAAGGATTGGAACATAAAGTCAGTAACCAAAGGGTAAGGTGGTCCCGTCAGGTAAAAGGATTGGAACATAAAGTCAGTAACCAAAGGGTAAGGTGGTCCCGTCAGGTAAAAGGATTGGAACATAAAGTTTGTAACCAAAGGGTAAGGTGGTCCCGTCAGGTAAAAGGATTGGAACATAAAGTCAGTAACCAAAGGGTAAGGTGGTCCCGTCAGGTAAAAGGATTGGAACATAAAGTCAGTAACCAAAGGGTAAGGTGGTCCCGTCAGGTAAAAGGATTGGAACATAAAGTCAGTAACCAAAGGGTAAGGTGATCCCGTCAGGTAAAAGGATTTTGGAACATAAAGTCAGTAACCAAAGGGTAAGGTGGTCCGTCAGGTAAAAGGATTGGAACATAAAGTCAGTAACCAAAGGGTAAGGTGGTCCCGTCAGGTAAAAGGATTGGAACATAAAGTCAGTAACCAAAGGGTAAGGTGGTCCCGTCAGGCAAAAGGATTGGAACATAAAGTCAGTAACCAAAGGGTAAGGTGGTCCCGTCAGGTAAAAGGATTGGAACATAAAGTCAGTAACCAAAGGGTAAGGTGGTCCCGTCAGGTAAAAGGATTGGAACATAAAGTCAGTAACCAAAGGGTAAGGTGGTCCCGTCAGGTAAAAGGATTGGAACATAAAGTCAGTAACCAAAGGGTAAGGTGGTCCCGTCAGGTAAAAGGATTGGAACATAAAGTCAGTAACCAAAGGGTAAGGTGGTCCCGTCAGGTAAAAGGATTGGAACATAAAGTCAGTAACCAAAGGGTAAGGTGGTCCCGTCAGGTAAAAGGATTGGAACATAAAGTCAGTAATCAAAGGGTAAGGTGGTCCCCGTCAGGTAAAAGGATTGGAACATAAAGTCAGTAACCAAAGGGTAAGGTGGTCCCGTCAGGTAAAAGGATTGGAACATAAAGTCAGTAACCAAAGGGTAAGGTGGTCCCGTCAGGTAAAAGGATTGGAACATAAAGTCAGTAACCAAAGGGTAAGGTGGTCCCGTCAGGTAAAAGGATTGGAACATAAAGTCAGTAACCAAAGGGTAAGGGGGTCCCCGTCAGGTAAAATGATTGGAACATAAAGTCAGTAACCAAAGGGTAAGGTGGGTCCGTCAGGTAAAAGGATTGGAACATAAAGTCAGTAACCAAAGGGTAAGGTGGTCCCGTCAGGTAAAAGGATTGGAACATAAAGTCAGTAACCAAAGGGTAAGGTGGTCCCGTCAGGTAAAAGGATTGGAACATAAAGTCAGTAACCAAAGGGTAAGGTGGTCCCGTCAGGTAAAAGGATTGGAACATAAAGTCAGTAACCAAAGGGGTAAGGTGGTCCCCGTCAGGTAAAAGGATTGGAACATAAATCAGTAACCAAAGGGTAGGTGGTCCCGTCAGGTAAAAGGATTGGAACATAAAGTCAGTAACCAAAGGGTAAGGTGGTCCCGTCAGGTAAAAGGATTGGAACATAAAGTCAGTAACCAAAGGGTAAGGTGGTCCCGTCAGGTAAAAGGATTGGAACATAAAGTCAGTAACCAAAGGGTAAGGTGGTCCCGTCAGGTAAAAGGATTGGAACATAAAGTCAGTAACCAAAGGGTAAGGTGGTCCCGTCAGGTAAAAGGATTGGAACATAAAGTCAGTAACCAAAGGGTAAGGTGGTCCCGTCAGGTAAAAGGATTGGAACATAAAGTCAGTAACCAAAGGGTAAGGTGGTCCCGTCAGGTAAAAGGATTGGAACATAAAGTCAGTAACCAAAGGGTAAGGTGGTCCCGTCAGGTAAAAGGATTGGAACATAAAGTCAGTAACCAAAGGGTAAGGTGGTCCCGTCAGGTAAAAGGATTGGAACATAAAGTCAGTAACCAAAGGGTAAGGTGGTCCCGTCAGGTAAAAGGATTGGAACATAAAGTCAGTAACCAAAGGGTAAGGTGGTCCCGTCAGGTAAAAGGATTGGAACATAAAGTCAGTAACCAAAGGGTAAGGTGGTCCCGTCAGGTAAAAGGATTGGAACATAAAGTCAGTAACCAAAGGGTAAGGTGGTCCCGTCAGGTAAAAGGATTGGAACATAAAGTCAGTAACCAAAGGGTAAGGTGGTCCCGTCAGGTAAAAGGATTGGAACATAAAGTCAGTAACCAAAGGGTAAAAGTGGTCCCGTCAGGTAAAAGGATTGGAACATAAAGTCAGTAACCAAAGGGTAAGGTGGTCCCGTCAGGTAAAAGGATTGGAACATAAAGTCAGTAACAAAGGGTAAGGTGGTCCCGTCAAGTAAAAGGATTGGAACATAAAGTCAGTAACCAAAGGGTAAGGTGGTCCGTCAGGTAAAAGGATTGGAACATAAAGTCAGTAACCAAAGGGTAAGGTGGTCCCGTCAGGTAAAAGGATTGGAACATAAAGTCAGTAACCAAAGGGTAAGGTGGTCCCGTCAGGTAAAAGGATTGGAACATAAAGTCAGTAACCAAAGGGTAAGGTGGTCCCGTCAGGTAAAAGGATTGGAACATAAAGTCAGTAACCAAAGGGTAAGGTGGGTCCCGTCAGGTAAAAGGATTGGAACATAAAGTCAGTAACCAAAGGGTAAGGTGGTCCCGTCAGGTAAAAGGATTGGAACATAAAGTCAGTAACCAAAGGGTAAGGTGGTCCCGTCAGGTAAAAGGATTGGAACATAAAGTCAGTAACCAAAGGGTAAGGTGGTCCCGTCAGGTAAAAGGATTGGAACATAAAGTCAGTAACCAAAGGGTAAGGTGGTCCCGTCAGGTAAAAGGATTGGAACATAAAGTCAGTAACCAAAGGGTAAGGTGGTCCCGTCAGGTAAAAGGATTGGAACATAAGTCAGTAACCAAAGGGTAAGGTGGTCCCGTCAGGTAAAAGGATTGGAACATAAAGTCAGTAACCAAAGGGTAAGGTGGTCCCGTCAGGTAAAAGGATTGGAACATAAAGTCAGTAACCAAAGGGTAAGGTGGTCCCGTCAGGTAAAAGGATTGTAACATAAAGTCAGTAACCAATGGGTAAGGTGGTCCCGTCAGGTAAAAGGATTGGAACATAAAGTCAGTAACCAAAGGGTAAGGTGGTCCCGTCAGGTAAAAGGATTGTAACATAAAGTCAGTAACCAAAGGGTAAGGTGGTCCCGTCAGGTAAAAGGATTGGAACATAAAGTCAGTAACCAAAGGGTAAGGTGGTCCCGTCAGGTAAAAGGATTGGAACATAAAGTCAGTAACCCAAAGGGTAAGGTGGTCCCGTCAGGTAAAAGATTGAACATAAAGTCAGTAACCAAAGGGTAAGGTGGTCCCGTCAGGTAAAAGGATTGTAACATAAAGTCAGTAACCAAAGGGTAAGGTGGTCCCGTCAGGTAAAAGGATTGGAACATAAAGTCAGTAACCAAAGGGTAAGGTGGTCCCGTCAGGTAAAAGGATTGGAACATAAAGTCAGTAACCAAAGGGTAAGGTGGTCCCGTCAGGTAAAAGGATTGGAACATAAAGTCAGTAACCAAAGGGTAAGGTGGTCCCGTCAGGTAAAAGGATTGGAACATAAAGTCAGTAACCAAAGGGTAAGGTGGTCCCGTCAGGTAAAAGGATTGGAACATAAAGTCAGTAACCAAAGGGTAAGGTGGTCCCGTCAGGTAAAAGGATTGGAACATAAAGTCAGTAACCAAAGGGTAAGGTGGTCCCGTCAGGTAAAAGGATTGGAACATAAAGTCAGTAACCAAAGGGTAAGGTGGTCCCGTCAGGTAAAAGGATTGGAACATAAAGTCAGTAACCAAAGGGTAAGGTGGTCCCGTCAGGTAAAAGGATTGGAACATAAAGTCAGTAACCAAAGGGTAAGGTGGTCCCGTCAGGTAAAAGGATTGGAACATAAAGTCAGTACCAAAGTGTAAGGTGGTCCCGTCAGGTAAAAGGATTGGAACATAAAGTCAGTAACCAAAGGGTAAGGTGGTCCCGTCAGGTAAAAGGATTGGAACATAAAGTCAGTAACCAAAGGGTAAGGTGATCCCGTCAGGTAAAAGGATTGGAACATAAAGTCAGTAACCAAAGGGTAAGGTGGTCCCGTCAGGTAAAAGGATTGGAACATAAAGTCAGTAACCAAAGGGTAAGGTGGTCCCGTCAGGTAAAAGGATTGGACATAAAGTCAGTAACCAAAGGGTAAGGTGGTCCCGTCAGGTAAAAGGATTGGAACATAAAGTCAGTAACCAAAGGGTAAGGTGGTCCCGTCAGGTAAAAGGATTGGAACATAAAGTCAGAAACCAAAGGGTAAGGTGTGGTCCCGTCAGGTAAAAGGATTGGAACATAAAGTCAGTAACCAAAGGGTAAGGTGGGTCCCGTCAGGTAAAAGGATTGGAACATAAAGTCAGTAACCAAAGGGTAAGGTGGTCCCGTCAGGTAAAAGGATTGGAATAGAGTTCTGAACATAAAGTCAGTAACCAAATTGGGTAAGGTGGTCCCGTCAGGTAAAAGGTTTGGAAACATAAAGTCAGTAACCAAAGGGTAAGGTGGTCCCCGTCAGTAAACTTGATTGGAACTAAAGTCAGTAATCAAAGGGTAAGGAATGTCCCGTCAGGTAAAAAGGATTGGAACATAAAGTCAGTAACCAAAGGGTAAGGTGGTCCCGTCAGGTAAAAGGATTGGAACATAAAGTCAGTAACCAAAGGGTAAGGTGGTCCCGTCAGGTAAAAGGATTGGAAACATAAAGTCAGTAACCAAACGGTAAGGTGGTCCCGTCAGGTAAAAGGATTGGAACATAAAGTCAGTAACCAAAGGGTAAGGTGGTCCCGTCAGGTAAAAGGATTGGAACATAAAGTCAGTAACCAAAGGGTAAGGTGGTCCCGTCAGGTAAAAGGATTGGAACATAAAGTCAGTAACCAAAGGGTAAGGTGGTCCCGTCAGGTAAAAGGATTGTAACATAAAGTCAGTAACCAAAGGGTAAGGTGGTCCCGTCAGGTAAAAGTCATCTCTTGTCACAGACGACCCGGAATCTTTTAGTAAGTGGGGCATTACGTAGATGGAACCCCTTTTAATCCCTAACAATCTTTTTGTAGGAGTTTCAACATTTCTAAAACACTATTTCGGTCGTTTATAAAACCCTTGACTAAGCGTGTGATTGATTCCAAGTTTACACGCAGGGAATTTTCATAGTTTTGTGTCACGCCTTTGGCTTTCAACACTACGTGATTGTGTTTAGTCCTAAAAGCGTTTGGGTCCACAGGATGACCACTCTATGATATGGTCACCATCTTCCAGTTCACTCGTTAAACCACCCAGATAGTTGCTAAGAGGGGGGTTCCAATCACCAGGTTTGCTTCCATAGACCACAGAGTCTGTGTCATGGTAAAGAACCCGACTCTGCAGGTGCTCCATGAGGGTGTGTAGTTCAAGTCGCCCATAGGCCGTGGTAAAAGCTGCTAGAAACACGTTTCCATTACTCGGGGGTAGAACCCACTTCTTGTTGAGTCTCCATTGCACCAGAGCTATGTCTTGATTCAAGAACAAAACATTTGAAATGTCAGATTGGTCTGAAAAAACCAATCCCATAAATTCTTCGGGATCTTTAATGATAGATGTTGTTAACATATTGCTTCTCTGGGCAAATATGCCCCCCAAACTGTTCAAGAAAAGCTTGCACACCTTTATTTTGGCTTTGTTGACCTCTATTACTGTCAGGGTCAAGACGTATGCCTCCCGAGTACCCCACGGGGGTATAAAAAATATATATATATAATGTATGCACTCACTAACTGTAAGTCGCTCTGGATAAGAGCGTCTTCTAAAATGACGTAAATGTAAAAATGTAAATGTATGCCCTCTTTTTCATGATAGTCCCTGAATGTATCTGTCTTGCTCTCTTGATCAGTGACTGATGCAGGAAACCCTGAAGCCATTTGCTTGCCTCTCAAGAAGGTATTGATGTACTCCTTAAAAAAGAGTGTCTTTTTTATTATATTTTTTTTCCTGGGAAAGTTCCACACTTCAAAGACTTTGGCCACACGATACCCCTTCTCTATAGCCATTGTTGGATTCAACGGTGACCCATTTTATTTTTTTATTTCACCTTTATTTAACCAGGTAAGCCAGTTGAGAACAAGTTTTGATTTCATTTACAACTGCGACCATACACCATACACCGGTCAGGGCTCTTTCTGATCTATGAATGATCACAAGGCTTTTTGTACTGGGGTTTTCAGAAACGTTTCAGAAAGAGTAGTGCACCATTGGGGTCCTCTGCCGACCCCTTTTCACCCTTGAAAGTCCTGGTAGATACAGAAATAGGCAGGTTTAAACCCTGATTGCTGATTACTCTCAAAGTCATAAAACACACATTTCTCTGAATGTTCATATTCATCTGATGGTTGAAGGTAGCACTCATGTTCCAATTCTTGAGCCACTTCTGGGTTTCTGCTTTTCAAAGGCCCTTTACAGATAGGGCAGTGAAGGATATGTAAAATATCTTTAGTTATGCAATTGCAGGCAGAAGTTAATACAGAGTCAACAGGATTTGTATCGCTCTTCATAAGTTCTACAAATTGTCCAAAACAATCTCTGCTTTTCATCCAAGCACGCCCCTCCCTGGCAGATCAGGAGCCACCATGTTTTCTTCTTGTGGCTGTGTGGAAGCAACGAGAAATTGAAACAATCCAGGTCTGTCTGTTCCTCAATTGATCTCTATCCAATGTCCTTGACTACACGCCCAAGACCAGCTGCAGGGAGCTACCAGGTCTACCTGTTCCTCCAGTTGATCTCTATCCCATGTCCTTGACTACACGCCCAGACCAGCTGCAGGGAGCTACCAGGTCTACCTGTTCCTCCAGTTGATCTCTATCCCATGTCCTTGACTACACGCCCAGACCAGCTGCAGGGAGCTACCAGGTCTACCTGTTCCTCCAGTTGATCTCTATCCCATGTCCTTGACTACACGCCCAGACCAGCTGCAGGGAGCTAGAGGGAACCATCCTTACCAAAAGCACAGCATTGGTTAGTTTAAGGAAGGTCTCTGCTATTGTTAATCATATTCATTGTTAAAACTATTAATATTGAACAAATTAGCTAAATATGTGCTCTTTCTCTCACAGCATAATAGATCATATATTCCCCATCAATGTGCTTTCCTTCAAAGAAACAGCTGCACTATCAAGTTACATAAGCACACCCTAAATAGTGAAGAGAAACATCCGGACAGGATGTCCTTAAAAGGTCATAAACACAGGACACAGGAAAACTCACAATCACTTTTTGACAGCAACCGTCTACTATATTCTCTCTCACAGGAGTCTGTGAAACAAGACAGTTGGAGATTGAAACATTGTATGTGTATTCACCTTCCCCCAACTGCTCTGTTCACTCAGACAAACAAACCAGACTGCAGTTTCCCACGCAAGAATTGACTTCAAATCCTAAATTACTTGATATCTTTCAGAAATACATAATTTTCCCCCCCCTCATAATTCCATGGGTCTATAGGAGTGTCCAGGTTTTCATTACAACCATTTCTAGTGCATATTGTATATGGTTTCAATATCAGATTTGATAAAAACAGATTATAACATGAAAAGCTCAGTGTTTGATTTTAAATATAAACATTAACAGTCCACAAAAATGGTGTGTAAAAACAGTATGTTGGCTTGGCTGATAAAAAGGGTAGATTGAATTTCTCTTGGCAGTTGTGGCTCCCAGGTCTACAGCCAATCAAGGACTAGCTACCCATCCCCCACTGCTGCTCTCACCCCCCACCCCCCACCCCTCCCCTGACATGCTGGACTCTCAGGTTCTGTTCAATAAAGTGCAGCACAGCACAGTACAGTACAACTTTATTAGTCCATGTTACAGGGAACAAAGGGAATTTGTCTTTCTGAGGGGTTGGTCACAGATCTGCCAGTTCAGATCAAATCCTACGTTTTTTTTTGTCTGGCTCAGGACTCAAACCAGTGACCTTTCAGTTACTGGACTAATTCTCTAACTTCCACCTCCTAACACTTCTAGCATGGGCTTCCTAGGCTAAGTTCCTTTTACACTATCCCATGTGTGTAGAAAACATGAGTCTGTCTCATGATCTGGTAATGAGGTAGTCCTGCCTTCAACTTCAAAATCAGTGTCACCCTCAGCTCAAGAGGGCATTACCTCTTGGTCTAATGGTCAAGACACTGGTTTTTTCCCATGGGACACCTGGGTACAGATCCCACCCATGAAATGTGCACACCTCTCCCAGGCAAGGTTTTGCAGGGGGCTGTATTGCAGTATCACATTGCTCAGCTGTGTTCAACACTTCATTCCATAGGTCATCAGAAATGACTCATCCCTGTAGTCATTCAGAGTTTGAACTAAGGCTTCAACTAAATCAACAGCCTTTGACAGGTCAAGTGATGAAGACTGTAGCATCTCTGATAAAATATAATATGCCATTTAGCAGACGCTTTTATCCAAAGCGACTTACAGTCATGCGTGCATACATTTTTGTGTATGGGTGGTCCCGGGGATCGAACCCACTACCTTGGCGTTACAAGCGCCGTGCTCTACCAGCTGAGCTACAGAGGACTACAGAGGACCAGTATAAGTATATACTGTAGCAAGCTGAACCAACAAGCTCTGTGGAGTGGAACAAGGAACACAATGAATTGTAAATCTATCTGTGCAAGCAGACCTCGTGCCTCAACAGATCTGTCAACCGTTGTGTTCTTGGACTATGTCTTGCAGGACTCGCTTATCGGCAGGCAATCTATCCATAATAGTATGTAGAGCCATATATCGACATGCCCTGCGAGTTGTCACTTAGTCTCTGAAGCTCTCTAGGTGCACCTGGGTACATCTCTCTTTGTACGCTAAGCCATTTTTGATGCACATGTATGACCCAGATGTGAAGACATACAGTCTTTCTAGGAAGGAGAAGAACTGTCCTACCTCAGGGACAGCTTTGACTGTCTCCACTAAAACTAAGTTTTAGACAGTGTGCACTGCAGTGGAGGTAAAAGGCTTTGCTTGTTCTTTAATGCGTTGCCTGGACGCCTGAATGCTGCCACTCATAACTGAAGCCACCGTCATATGCTTGGCCTACTAGGTTGGTTTTGTATTCAAGACCATGACTTTCTAATATGTGTATGATTTAGTCAGTAAGCCCTGCTGCATCTAGTGGATCAGCCGATTCAAAGTGGAGACAGCTCTCATGGACAGCTCCACTGAAAATAGTACCTGAGTACTGGAGATATATGATCCTTTTGTTTTAACATCTTTTGTTTTCCGTCTGCCATTATGCTGAAGACCTCACTGTCTTTCACTTCTTCTATCATCTCTGTTGGAACCATGTCTTCCAAACAACTCAGAACCTCATTCTGAATCCCTTTGCTTGTGTATTTTGCATTATGAATGGAAGTCAACCTTTTTTTCCACAGTTGTGTCATGCTTAGCTATTGTTTCTAGGATTGCCATGAAGTTCCCTTATTATCAGACTCTGCAGACTCATCGTGTCCTCTTTGTGCAATGTTTTGTGTGGCTGTAAGTTGTAGTACTTCTCCTATTGTTTTAATATAGTCCCCATTTTCTTGAACCTGTTTGTTGTGTTCCTTGTTTAGGGCATTTACCAGTGTTGCATTACTTTTTACAGCTTTCTGATAGGACTCTCCACGTAATCCTTGCTTGTTTGTGCCGCTCAGACCTGTTGCATGAATTACAAAATCCCCCCGTCTTTGTAAGTTGCCTTCTTCCAGTTGTTTTTTAAACCCAATTTTGAATCCATCCAGTCTCTGAGACAGGCGTATCAAAAACCCAGAGTCTGATTTGTTTGAATATTGAAGCCAGGGGTGGATGTGTGTACCAGGGCCGCCTTGAAGCTCCTCCTCCTGTCCACCCATCAGAGTTCTTGGGTCCATGTTCATCACTGGCTGCACAGGTGGCTCCTCCCGGGATTGGCTGACATCACTCTCAGTCTCTCCAATGGTCTTCCTGCTCTCTCTCTCTGCTCTCTCTTGCTCTCTCCACACCTGAACCTCTGGCTCTGTCTGACTTTCTGCCTTGTCTTTTCTTTGGAAGAAAACATGACGTCCTTTTTTCTCTCATGTTGGTGACAACTATAGAGCAAAAGCAATGGGGACCAATTATTTCCTTCTTTTACTTGAACGATATTATTCGCGCCTGTTTAATTCTTTCAATTCTGTTTAGAAAAAAACTGAGATCCATGGTGTAGAAAAAAAAACTTGCAAGATCCATGTGGTACGATACGTGTGTTTCCGCCTAAAGGAGGAGTCACCACTAGAAAATGTGTCAATGTTACTTTAGGGTTCCGCTTTGCCACTGTCTAATAACGGATGTAATTATTATTTTTTTTTAATAAAAAAAGGCACAGAAACGATCGCTAAAATGTATTCTGTGATAATTATTTCAGACTCCGCATTTACATTACATTTTAGTCATTTAGCCAGACGCTCTGATCCAGAGCGACTTACAGGAGCAATTAGGGTAAGTGCCTGCTCAAGAGGCACATCGACAGATTTTTCACCAGTCGGCTTGGGGATTAGGACCAGCGACCGCTTCGGTTACTGGCACAACGCTCTTAGCGGGGGGGGGCACTAAGCTACTTGCCGGCCCCCATTTAGAGGGGCCACAAGGGGGTCCAAGCTTGTTGTCACAGGGGCACTGCCCCCCCCAGAACCGCGAGTGTCTCACAGCCCTTCGTCAGCCTGTTTGGATGCTAGCTCAGAAGAAGCACCAGCATGGTTTCAGAATGGTGAGGGACAAGGGTTATAACAACAATCCAAGAGACACTTTCTGAACGCCTCAGCAAAAGTGATGTGCTGGTCGATAAAAACTCCACGAAGACCAGAAAGTCACAAAGGGGGAACGAGTGAAAAGTTACAAAAAGACCATGCTGACCAACAGGCTGCCATCCTGGCCGGTTCCGCCTGGAAGTGGAATCAAAAGCACTAGGAGTTGGAAGATGCCATATCTAAACTCGAGAAATTAGATTTCTTACGAAATTCCAAAATGCTTGAATTTGAGATTTCAAGGTTTCCTCCCGGAGGCCCGTGGGGGGGAAGAGACGCCATTCCTTTTTACAGGAATGGTTTCCCCAAAAATTCTGGATCAAACCCCTTCCCCGAAACCCACTGAAAATTTGAGAGGGCCAAATCGCACCCTACGGAGGCGGCTGCCGGGGCCCAGGTTTAAAAAACCCCGGGCTTTTGGTAAATTAAAACATTTCCAACGGTTCCCCAAAGGACATTTGGTTCCCCCATCCTCTTGCTCCCCGGGGAAGGCAAAGGGGAGCATCCAATTTACGGTTTTGGGCCAAAATTTCATGATTTTTTTGGGACCTTTCCCTTTCCCCTTTTCCCCCCTAAACACAGAGGGGGATGGTTTCCCTCCCCACTGGGAAAAGGGGGCCTTCCCCCCGGGGAAGGCGGGCCCGGGCATACAGCCTGCTCCCTCCCCGACGATTTTGTGGAGGGGAAACCCAAAGGGAATTTTGGTGACCCGAAACATTTGGGACTCTGGGGGGGGAAGACGGCTGAATCCTTTCCCCATGAGGAAAAGAACTCCCGGGACTTTTTTCCCGTTTTTTTACTACTTTGGGGAGGAACTGTTTTTTAAAAACTTGGAAAACGGGGAAAAGGGGAACCCCCTTTTAAAATTTGGGGATACAAACCAAATGAACTCAAGGACCCAGCGGGCCCTTGGCTTTTGGGTAGATGGCTAGCGCCAAAAGGAAAAAGGCCAAGGTAAATTTGGGATCATTACTAAATGTTGATTTGGTGGCGGGCCCAAATGGTAGCCCCATAATGACAGCGGGGTATTTGGGGTTTCATTAGCTAATTTTGACTGGTGGATTGGCTAGAGGGGGTTTTAGCGCCAAAATTAAAGGGGCCCGGGGGGTAAAGTTGGGGATATAGCTAATTTTTTGCTGGCTGGCTAGAGGGGCTTCCCCCTAAGACGGGCCGGGTTTAAATTTGGAATCATAGCTAAATGTTGCCCGGGCGGGGGCGGGGCTAGATTGGTTTAGCAATAATGACCGGGCCCAGGTAAAAGTTGGATCATAGAAATGTTGACGGGCGGGTTTTGGTTTAAGTTTGGTTTAGCACCATAATGACGGGCCCGGGTTTTTAAATTTTGGATCATGGGTTTTAATTTTGGGAATGGGCTTGGGGGTTAGAGGGCCCTTAGCCCCCAAAATAAGGCCCGGAATTTTAAAGTTGGATCAAAACAAAATTTTGGGACGGGCGGCGGGCTGGGATGGCTAGCGCCATAAGGGACGGGGCCGGGTTTAAAAAGTTGGATCATACCCAAGGGGTTAACTGGCTGGCTAGAGGGGAAAGGCGCCAAAAAATGACAGGCCGGGTTTAAAGTTTTTATCATAGCTAATGTTGATTTGGTGGTTTGGGGGCTAGAGGGGCTAGCACCAAATGCCAGGCCGGGTTTTAAAGGTTTTGGATCATACCCTTAATTTTTTAACTGCGCTATTTAAACCCAGTTCCCCTAAGTTTAAACCGGGGGTGTTACTATAGCTACAGCCCCCCCCCCCAATGCCGGGGTAGTTAAAATTTTTTTTTCTGGATATTTTTTTTTTTCCCCCTAGGGGCCCCAGTGGGGTTTGGTTAAATAGGGGTGTGGTTTTTGGACGGGGTTTAAAAGCCTAACTATTTTTAGTTCATATTGTTTTAAAGGGGAATTTTTTTAGCACCTATTACTTTTTTCCTTGGTTTGTTTCTTGTTAAAGAGATTTTATTTTTAGGGGAAAGGTGTTAACCAAAGGCAGGGAGAGTACTCACTGGCTGGAACCAAATTTCCCTTAGCTAAATAGCTGTACGGGTTGTGTGTTGGGAAATTTGTGTATATAAATAAAATATAATGGGGGGTTGGGGGGGGGGTGAATTTCAGGGGGGATGGGGGATTTTGTTTCCAAAATTTGTCTTATTTTATTTTTAAAGGGGAAATTTAGTTTCTTTGGGTAAAGGTTTTCTTTTTTCATCAATAGCTTGATGTCTTTTTTCCTGGCTGTTTGGGGTGGGTTTGTTTCACAGCGAGGTTTCGGGGCCTTGGTGCTTTATCTTGGCCAGGTCACATTTGGGAAAAATGAGAATTGTTCTCAAGGGGCCCTTACCGGGTTTAAAAAAGGGGGAAATAAAAATAAAAAAATAACAAGGGCTGATTGGGTTTTTGACGTTTTTTTGGGGGGTGGGGGTTTAGGCGCGTTGGTGACTATGAACGCCTCCTCGTTTTTGTTGTTGTTTTGTTTTTTGTTGTTTTTTGGTTTTGTTGTTTTTTGTTGAACATGCTCAATTTGGGGCTAAATATTTCCAAATTCTTTTATTGTTGGGCCCTTTTGTTTTTGTCTTTTTTGTTTAAAAGGTATCTTGGGGACTGGACTAAAAATATATTATTTTCCCAGGGAACGTCAATTGCATTTCTAAATCCCCATATACAATAATTTAGAATAAAAACCTCTTTGGGGTGTGATGCTATGATAGCGGGACATCTAGCTTAAAGACTAGCTTTCAAAGGGGTTTTGGGTTTTTAACTCCCTCTTTTTTTTTTTTGGGGGGAGGGGTTGGTGGGGGGGGGGTTTGGGGGGTCAGGGTATTAGCTCACCAAAGGGGTTTACTTTTTTTAATATTTTAAATTCTTTCCCTTTTTTTTCTATTTTTTTTCCCCCTTTTTTTTATTATCTTTAAAATGTTGCTCCTAAAAAACTAAACATTGGACACTTAACATTGGGGGTACGTACTGAATACTCAGGGAGAAAAAGGTGAAATTTTTCCAGCGCAGAGGGGCCCAGGGGGTTTATTTACGCCTTTACGGAAGACAGGAATCGGGGGTTCACAGGCAGGCAATGGGACTACACATTTGGCAAACAGGCGGGTGAATCAAAAAAGGACTGAAGGCTAAAACTGGTTCTCAAAAAACCGAGCTGGGGAAAAGGGCTTATTTAGAGTCAAAACAAAAACAAAAAACCTCAAAAAGGGCCCAAAACCCAGAATGAACTAAAATTTAAATAAGGAGGTAAAGGAGCCCGGGGGAAAGTAACTAACACGGGTTTTGGAATAAATGAAAAAAACTAAAAGACGGGGGGCTACTTTCAAGAACACAAAAGAAAAGGGTTTACGTTAAAGAACACAAAAAAAAACAGGGCTACGTTCAAGAAAAAAAAAAACCGGGTTTAGTTCAAAAACACAAAAGAAACAGGGCTACTTTTAAAAGAACACAAAGAAACAGGGCTACGTTCAAAAAACCCCAAAGGGGGAAAAAAACGGTGGGGAAAAGGCTTAGAAACCAAAAGGGGGTTCTGGGAAAAAAGTCCTTTAATTTATCTCCACAATTCCCCTACGTCCTTTAGCCTGTTCGCTGGCAGTAGCGGGGTTTCCTAGAAAATTAAAGGGTTTTTGGGCCCCCTTTTACCCCTAAAACATGTAGGAAAATGTTGGCCCATCCATTCTTTACAAAAAACTAAATTTTTAAAAAACCGTTTTTTGTATATGAGCCCCCCTTGCTCAAACTTTCCTAAAAACTTTTCCAAGGGTTTTCCATCAATTTTCCAAAAATTTTTTTTTCGTTTCTCAATAAGTTCCTGTTTGTCACTCATTTTTCAATATTGTCTTCAACCACAGCAATTTTTTCCCACAGTGACCCTTCATTACTTCACTCACTGACTTTTTCCTCCAAAATTTTCGCCTTTTAAAGGGCAGATTTTAATTAAAAGGGGGGGTTTTCAAGTTGAATAAATGCCCTTTCCCTTTAATCATGTATACCCCCCCCCCTTTTTTAAAATTCCCTTTGGTTTTTCCCGCCCCGGGATGTCCTTTCTCCAGTCCTTTTCTCCCGCCATGTGATGTTAACCCCCGTGGGGGAAAAAAAGAAACCCAATTGTCATTACTTGAGTAAAAGTAAAGTTTCCCTTAACAAAAAAGACTCCCCCTAAAAAGTAAAAAAGTCCCCCAGTAAAATACTTTTTGAGTAAAAGGGCCCTTAAAAGTTTTTGGTTTTTTAAATAAAATTAAGTACCCAAAGAAAATTAAATTGCTAAAATTAAAAAGTATAAAAGTAAAATTTAAAAGGATAAAAAATTAAAACCCTTACATAAAGCAAACCAGA
>CM072257.1:8040561-8079710 GCA_036851935.1 Coregonus suidteri | reverse complement strand
ATAATGCTCACGGTTCAAGTACAGACACTCTCAACATCAACTGTTCGAGGGGACGTGGAAGGGGCCCTTTGGTCAATGCTGCAAAAAAACATAAAGGACCCAATATAAGAAGAGACTTGCTTGGGCCAAGAACACGACAAGGGACTTAAGGGGGCAAATTTGCCCTTTTGGGTCGGGAGCCCAAATTTAGATTTATTTTCCCAACCGCTGTGTTTTTGTGGATGGGTGGGGTCTCCCAGTGTATTCCCCCCGTAAAGCATGGAGGAGGGGGTGTTTTGTGTGGGGGTTTTTGCGGGTGCATGTTGTTTTATTTAGAATTCAACCCAACTTTAACCACAGGTTCCCACTGCATTTGCGGATGCCACCCATCGGGTTTGGGGTTAAGTGGGACACTTTGGGTTTTTTTTCAGCGGAAATTACCAACACACCTCCAGGCTGGTAAGGGCTATTTTACCAAAAAGGGAAATGTTGATGCTATCGATGACCGGCCTCCAAAATCACCCGCCCTCAACCAATTGAATGGTTTGGGATGAGCACCGCAGAGTAAAGGAAAAGCCCCACCACAAGGGGTTTGGGTTTGAAAAGTTCCATAAGGGGTTGGGAACCAAGATGTGAAAGTGTCTAAGCGTGGGCTTTTTAAAAAAATCAAATATAACAAATTTTGTTTTAAATTTTTTTACTAAAAATTTTCCATATTTTATTTTTTTTTATTTTGTTTTTTCAAAAGAAAAATAAAAAAATGAAAAAAAGGTTTTGGGAAAACACTTGGAGTTTTAACCCCTTATCCTAAAAAGGTTCTAACGTTACTTAGCCTTCAGGTGCTTTTGGGAAAAACCCGGGGCCCGGTGGGCTCTTTGGAAATTTTTTTAAAAAATTTGCCCAGGCTACAGCCCCGTTTTTTTGGACTTAAAAACCCATTTGTAGGTATCAAACCTGTACTGATAGCCTATGTGAATTTATTGACGGGTTTAGGGTGGTCATTAGGATATGTAGGTTACTGAGGGAAATCCAGTCAAAGTTTGGGCACCCTACTCATTTCCCGGGTTTTTCTTTTTTTTTTACTTTTTTACATTTTAGAAAATAGTGAAAACATAAACTATGAAAAAACATACACATATTGCTCATGCCTAGGGGTACATGCTCGTCCTGCTACGGTGGCCCGAAAATTATGGGAACTGATCTGAACAGGTTTAGGCTGGGCATCTAGGAATGTGGGTAAGCTGAGGTATAGACCTCCCTTCTATCACTACAAACCACTATTATATTTAACCTGCCTACTTTCTAATATAATCTCTCTGTTGCAAAAAATTTCTGATGTTCAAGATTTCCCCCCGATCAATGCCCTTTTAGCCCTTCTGTCACATTCTAGATAGTTTTTGAAAAAACAATTTAAAGAAAAAGTCTACTTTTATAAAAACACATTTGCCTGAGAGAGTGGAAGGGCTGAGAGGAAGGGCCTTGTGTTGCTGCACTGCTATACTACCTTTAAAAAACAGTAACAGGGAGAGAATGAAAAATATCAGTCACGCCCCTACATTTTGTTACGGGCTTTGGTATTTCCATTTCAGGGGGGGAAAAATATTTAGTCACCCAAACCAAATTTGGTCCCAAGTTCTCCATTTAAAAAAAGTTTGAGAGAGGCCTGAAATTTTTCATCATAGGTCCGTAAACTAGACACACAAAATTGGGGGAAAAAAAACCAGGAAAATCTTTTTTTGAAAGGATTTTTAATAAATTTAAAAATTTGAAAAAATGATGGGGGAAAAAAAATTTTTTGGGGGCACCTAAAAACAAGAAAGTTTTCTGGCTCTCACACCCCCCTGAACTTCTTCTTTGAGGCTCCTCTGCCCTTTCCACTCTTTACCGTTTTAAATGGAAACCTGTTTGAACTTTTTTATCAGTTTAAAAGACCCCCTGCCCACAACCTAAAACGGGCACACTCCAAACTCCACTATGGCCAAGCCCAAAAAAGAGCTGCAAAGGACACCGGGAAAAAAAATTGTAGCCCTCCCGGGCGGGGGAAAGACGAATCTGAAAAGGGTAAGCGTTTGGTTTTGAAAAAAAAAACCGTGGGAGAAATTATTGGGAAAGGAAACATAAAAAGGCCCCACTGAAAATCCCCCTCGACCCTGGGGCCCACGAAAGATCTCCCCCCGGGGGTTCAAAATGATCACAAAAAGGGTGACAAAATCACAAAACCCACGGGGGGGGAAACCTAGGGGAATGCCTGCAGAGAGCGGGGGACTAAAGTAACAAACCCTACCCAGTAACCCCCCTATGCCGCCAGGGACTCAAACTGCAGTCCCCAGACGTGTCCCCTGCTTAAGCCAGTCATGCCCGGGCCCCCGTCTGAAGTTTGCTAGAGTGCTTTGGATGTCCAGAAGAGGAAATTTGGGAATGTCATATGGTCAGATGAAAACCCAAAAAAAAAACTTTTTGGTAAAAGCTAAACCCCGTGTTTGGGGGACAAAGAATGCTGAGTTCATCCCAAAAAACACCTACCTACTTTGAAGCATGGGGGGGGAAAAAATCATGCTTTGGGGGGTGTTTTTTTTGCAAAGGGACCAGGGCGGGTACCGTGTAAAGGGAAAAAATGAATGGGGCCAGTATCGTGAGATTTTTAGTGAAAAAACCCCCTTCCAAACAGCAAGGGATTGAAGATGAAACCCTGGGTGGGTCTTTTGCATGAAATGATTTCCCCAAAAACACCCCCCGGGCAACGAAGGAGTGGCTTCGTAAAAAGCTTTCAAGGTCCTGGAGTGGCCTAGCCAGTCTCCAGTTTTCAAATCCATAGAAAATTTTGGAGGGGTTTTAAAGTCCGTGTTGCCCAGCGAAAAGCCCCAAAAAATCCTGCCCCTAGAGGAGATCTGCATGGGGGAAAGGGGGGGAAAATACCAGCAACAGTGGTGAAAACCTTGTGAAGACTTTTCAGGAAAAAAGTTTTTACCTGGTCAATGCCAAAAAAAAGGGGGTATAAAAAAGTATTTAGAAACTTTTGTTATTTACCCAAAATTTTTTTCCCCCATAATTTGCAAATAAATTTATTTTAAAAACCCACCAAAGGATTTTCGGAATTTTTTTTTCCCCCATTTTGTCTGTCATAGTTTTAGTGTACCCATGATGAAAATTTACAGCCTTTTCTCATCTTTTTAAGTTGGGGGAACGTGCCCAATTGGTGGTGATAAATATTTTTTTTTCCCCCCTTTTATATTTTTTGGTTTTACGTTAGCAAAGGGTTGGGGCCCCAAACCCCTTGGCGCCACCCAAAAAGACAGTTGCTTATTTTTTTTTTTTTTTTTTTTTTTTTAATTTATTTAACCCGGGGAAAACCCCGTTGAGAAAAATTCTCCCTTTACAAAGCGACCTGGCAAAAATAAAGCCCAAAACAGTGCGAAAAAACAACAACACAGAGTTTCCCCAAAAGGGGGAAAACAAAAAAAAGCCAAAAAAAAAAAAAAAAAAAAAAAATACAATGAAAAAAAAAATTTAAGTCGCGTGGATAAAAGCGTCTGCTAATGACTAAAAAAGTAAAAAGTTTGGTTTTCTCCCCTAGTTTTTTACTCCATATTTTATTTGGAGGGGTTTTTTTTTTCAGATGTCCCTCTGGAGCCAAATTCAAAAGGGGACTCAGGGGGGAGTCCTTTTTTGTAAAACTTTTTTGTTTCTAGTCAACATTTAGTGGACCAAAGGGGGATTGGAAAGATTTAAAAACCGGGGATCTGATGGCCGGTTTTCAGTTTTTTAAAGATTTCTGATTTTGAACAAGTATCAAAGCTTTTTTCAAAGTGCAAAACTCCTGATGATGACTGCAAAAACGGACATCACACTACCATCCGGCGGGTTCAGAAGAGCAAAATGACCTCTGCTGGAAGCTTTTTGTTTTACTATAATAAAAAAACAATACACTGCTTTAAAAAAAAAAATGGGAACCTTAAACAAAACAAGTAACTCCCCAAATCAAACCCACTTCTGTGAAAACAAAATGGCCATTAGGAAGCAAAAAACTGATTCCAATACATTTCCCCTGCCGTTTTGCAAATGGGAAAAGACAACAGGTGGAAATTATAGGCAATTACAAGAACCCCAATAAAGGATTTTTTTTGCAGGTGGTCCCCACAGACCACTTTCTTCCTATGTTCCCGGTGTTTTGGTCTTTTTGAATGCGGGCGGTTTTTACTCAGGGGTAGCTTTGAGAGGGAGTCTACAACCCACACAAGGGGCTGGGGTAGTGCAGCTCACCCGGATGGAGTCTGCGACTGGGGCAAAAAGGGTTTTGCTGGTCTGTCGCGTATGTCCAAGCTGGGGCAAACCGGGAGAGGCCCCAGTCCCTCAGGAGACGTGGGGATGCCTGGGGGAACCCCCCGCAGCAGGACTGCTTCTCCACTTTTTTCAAGGAGGAGCGGGAGGGCACTGCCAGAGCCCGCAAAATGACCCCCAGCGGCCACAAATTGAGGGTTGCTCAAACGGTCAGAAACAGACTCCATGAGGGGGTTTATGGGGGCCCGAAGTCCCAAGTGGGGGTTGTGGCTTACAGCCCCACACCGTGCAGGACATTTGGCCATTTGCCAGAGAACCACCAAGATTATTACAAATTCGCCCACTGCGCCCCCCCCACTGGGGGGGTTGCCTTTGGTTCCCCCTTTCACAGATGAAAGCAGGTTCAACGACTGAGCACATGGGCCGCACTTGACAGAGTCTGGAGACGCTGTGGAGACTTCGTTCTGATGCCTGAAACATCCTCCAGCATGAACCGGTTTTGGCGGTGGGTTCATTCATGGTGGTGGGGTGGCCCATTTCCTTTGGGGGCCGCACAGGCCCTCCATGTGCTCGCACAGAGGTAGCCTGAACTGCCCATTAGGTACCGAGATGAGATCCCTCAAGACCCCGTGTGAGGACCAAATGCCTGGTGCGGTTGGCCCTGGGTTCCCTCTAAATGCCAATACATGCTATACCTCCATGTGGCTGGTAGTGTGTCATCAGTTCCTGCAAGAGGAAGTCATTTGATGCTATGGACTGGCCCCGCCCGTTCCCCAGACCTGAATCCCATTGATGAGCACATGTGGGACATCATGTCTCGCTCCTCCACCAACGCCACTTGCACCAGCGACGAAGTGAAAAGGGGCAGCTGTCCAGGAGTTTGGCGGATGCTTTATAGTCCAGGTCTGGGAGGAAGATCCCTCAGGAGACCATCTGCCCACCTCATCAGGATCATGCCCATGCGTTGAGGGAGTCATACAGGCACGTGGAGCCACCACACACTACTGAGCCTCACTTTTGACTTGTTTTAAGGACAGTACTGTCAACGTATACGGATGAGCCTGTATGTGGTTTTTCCACTTTAATTTTGAGGGTGACTCCAAATCCAGACATCCCTGGGTTGATATTTTTTTGTGTGGATTTTGGTGTCCCAGCACATTCAACTTACGTAAAGAAAAAAGTATTTAATAAGCTTATTTTCATTCATTCAATCTAGATGTGTTATTTTTTAGTGTTCCCCTTAATTTTTTGGGGGGGGGGGGGGGAACATGTATAACTCAACATGTAAAGTGTTGGGGTCCCATGTTTTCATGAGCTCGAATAACATATCCCAGAAAATGTTCCGATTCTTTCGCACAAAAAACAGATTTCTTCTCAGATTTTGTGCAAAAATGTGTTAACATCCCTGTTAGGAGAGGCATTTATTCCGTTGACGCAAGATCATCCGTCCACCAGACGAGGGTGGCATATCAAGAAGCTGATAAAACAGCATGAGCATTACTTAGGGTACACTTGATGCTGGGGACAATAAAAGACCAATCGAAAATGTGCAGTTTTGTCACAAAACACAATTGCCACAGCTGTGTCAGTTTTGATGTAGTCGTGCCATTGGCATGCTGACTGAAGGAATGTCCCCCAGAGCTGTTGCCAAGAGAAGTACACTTGGTGTCAAGAAGTGAAATGCGGCTGTGAGTTCATCAGGAACGCACGGCCCGGACGTGTGGAGTATGTCGACTTCCTGGTCGGAGAGGGGCAGTGTGAGCCACATTCCCAATTCCCGCCGACATGTGGGTTAACCCTATTGGGGCTATGCGTATGTTGTTTGCCTTTTTTACACGTGCAACCTGGGTTCACTTCCCTGCCCCTCTGTTTGATCACATTGGTGTCAAGTAGTATTGTGTCCTGTGAGGCCATCAGATGCACTGCCCGGATTTGTGGAGTAGTCCGACTTCCTGTTCGGTGGGGCAGTGGCGCCACAAGTCCAATTCCACACCATGTGGGTACCCCTATTGGTGCGATGCCTAGGTTGTTTGCCTTTTCAAACGTGCACCCTTGTTTGCTTCCCTAGCCCCGCTGTGTCTGTGAGGCCATCAGAAATGCCCGGCCCTGCGTGTGGTGAGGGGTCTGATTAGTCGAATCACAGGACTTGCTTTATAGGGGGCAGTGTGCGACAGGTTTACATTCCCATCCGCAAGCAATAGGGTTAACCTAGTTTTTGGCCAGCGGTCCTGGGTTCACTGGCCCTGCCGCCGCTGTTTGCTACAATATTATTATCACAGGCTACCCAAAGCGTCCGTTGAACACACATTTTACATTTTTTACATTTTTAGTCATTTAGCAGACGCTCTTATCCAGAGCGACTTTCAGTTAGTGAATACATCTTTGTTTATACGGGCCCCCCGTGGGAAACGAACCCCACAACCCTGGCGTTGCAAACGCCATCTCTTATCAACTGAGCTACATCCCGTCCGGGATCCCGGCCTGCCATTCACTCCCCTACCCTGGACCGACGCTGGGCCAATTGTGCGCCCCCATGAGATCTCCCGGTCGCGGGCCGGCTGCGATAGAGCCTGGATTCGAAACCAGGATCTTCTAGTGACACATTTAGCACTGCGATGCAGTGCCTTAGAGAACCCACTGCGCCACTCAGGAGCAAAACAAAGGACACAACAATATGAAGTGAAAGGATTTTAGGATAATATCCGTTAGTGTTTTATTTAGAGTTGTCCCTTCTGGGTTTCAGCCTCTAGCTTCCTTTATCCATAGGGTGAATTACCAAATGACAGATGGCCTCCAGAAGTTTGGGGAGATAACCAGTCCCAGTTTAAATCGCCCATGGGGTCCATTTTTTAATTTTCCCCAGAGCAGCAAGGGAATCTAGAGACTCAACCTTTGCAGAATCAGAATCACCGTTTTTTTGCCAGTAACATTTGCACATGCATATGTAGGATCTTACTTTGAGCCAGTTTGCTACAGCGAGTCAATATTCCTGCAGGCAACAGGACATGTGAATTATAATTAATGCAGAACATTTTTTGTTAGCGTTTTACACATACATTTTTTATTAGGGGTAACTCTCTGCGGTGGGGGGAGATCAAATTAAGATCTTACATCTGTACACCATAATTCTACATGGTGATAGTGACAGACAACATTTAGAGACAGAATACAGACAGAAGAGTTTGCACCAAATGTATGTACAACATTATACACAACTAGGAAGAGTGAGCTTTGAGCTATAAGAGAATGAACAGTGGATATACAGATATACAGTACAGTGGGAATACAAGTTTGGTATACAGATATACAGTACAGTGGGAATACAGTTTGGTATACGATAACAGTACAGTGGGAATACAGTTGTGATATACAGATATACAGTACAGTGGGAATACAGTTGATATACAGATATACAGTACAGTGGGAATACAGTTGATATACAGATATACAGTGGGAATACAGTTGATATACAGATATACAGTACAGTGGGATACAGTTGGTATATAGATATACAGTACAGTGGGAATACAGTTGATATACAGATATACAGTACAGTGGGAATACAGTTGATATACAGATATACAGTACAGTGGGAATACAGTTGGTATACAGATATACAGTGGGAATACAGTTGGTATACAGATATACAGTACAGTGGGAAATACAGTTGATATACAGATATACAGTACAGTGGGAATACAGTTGATATACAGATATACAGTACAGTGGAATACAGTTGATATACAGATATACAGTACAGTGGGAATACAGTTGGTATACAGATATACAGTACAGTGGGAATAAAGTTGGTATACAGATATACAGTACAGTGGGAATACAGTTGATATACAGATATACAGTGGGAATACAGTTGATATACAGATATACAGTACAGTGGGAATACAGTTGGTATACAGATATACAGTACAGTGGGAATACAGTTGATATACAGATGAATAACAGTACAGTGGGAATACAGTTGATATATACAATATGCAGTACAGTGGGTATACAGTATACAGTATGATATACAGATATACAGTACAGTGGATATACAGTTGATATACGGTGGATGTCCACATATACAGTACCAGTATAGTCCTATATGGGACCAGAGATGTACACAGAGTGCTAATGCAGTATAGTGTATAGTCCAGTTATTTAGATGTAGTGTACAGTTCAGAGATGGCTTGATGTGTGTGTGCAGCATAGAGTGTATAGTCCTTTAGTTTAGTCTCTATGGACCAGATGGCCAGTTGGTGAGGGCTACAGCATGGGGAAAGAAACTGTTCAGATGGGGGTCTATAACATCCAATCACATAGGTTTACAGCAGCTGACAGTTGCAACGTCATTGCTAATAAATCAAACTGCCTTGGTTTAGATAAAAAACATATTCTCTGTACAGATGTAGGATCTTAATTGATCACCCTGTTGCAGGATAACTAAAACTTGTAGTGTATTTGAGTGTATTTTAAGCTTTAAAAAAGTTTCTGAAGATGATCAATTGCACTTTTCTATTATAAAATTAATCATTCATTATAATCCACATAATAATTCAAATGTCCTGTTGCTGCAGGATTATTTTCCTGCTGTAGCAAACTGGCTAAAATTAAGATCCTACATCTGTAGCAATACACCTCTCTTTGATGTACATGGCTATATCAGGATTGACTTTTGACCGTTTGACATCTTTTATTTACTGTTGTTTAGGCTGGTTGAATGAGTCGCCTATAAAAGCTACTTCATCTGCAAGAGAACAGGCGGCTGCACCAGCGACTGTCAGAAGTTATGTGATTTCCTCATATGAACGTGAAAGTAAGTGTGTAGCCTACGCAGTTACACAATGGCTGTTGAAACTGTGGCACATATTTCTCGGTAACATTAGAAGTCGGATAAATGTGTTGATATGTAGGAAATACGGGCAGACTCTCTGTAGGTCTAGGCTAAACTACAAACTATTATAAGGTTAGGTCGACGTCAGACATTCAATAGTCAGAGTAGGTTTGAGCTATGATCACTTATCATGCTGACAAACCTGATGGTCTCCGTTTGAAATGTGTGTAAAATACCATGCCTAGGCTACATGCTCTGTCCTGCTACTGTTAGGTCTATAACGTTATGGGAACTGATCTGAACAGGTTTAGGCTGGTCATCTAGTATATGTAGGCTATAGCTGAGGTATAGACCTCCATCTGTATCAGGACTAGGCTCCTGCTACTGTTACTGTTTATAACGTTATGGGAACTGATCTGAACAGGTTTAGGCTGGTCAATCTAGGATATGTAGGCTATAGCTGAGGTATAGACCTCCATCTGTATCAGGACTAGGCTTTCCTGCTACTGTTGTTCTGTTATAACGTTATGGGAACTGATCTGAACAGGTTTGGCTGGTAATCTAGGGATATAGCTGAGGTCAGTGGTGATTTTTAGCATGTCAATCTTGGTGGGGCAAAACATAAATAAAGGGGGATGCATGCCAGCAAAGCCACTCCACAACACACACTAAAAACAATACATTCATTGCACTATAACGGTGACAAACGGTGCCACAAACTGTCAGGGCCTACAGCAGAGTCATAAAAGCAGAGTCCCAACAGCAGAGTCCCAACAGCAGAGTCCCCCGACAGCAGAGTCCCGACAGCAGAGTCCCGACAGCAGAGTCCCTACAGCAGAGTCCCAACAGCAGAGTCCCAAACAGCAGAGAGTCCCGACAGCAGAGTCCCAACAGCAGAGTCCCAACAGCAGAGTCCCACAGCAGAGTCCCGACAGCAGAGTCCCCAACAGCAGAGTCCCAACAGCAGAGTCCCAACAGCTGTCCTATCATTTCTCTTCATTATTTCTCTTCATATGACAAGGATTAAAAAGGATTTGCCTGTAGATTGTCGACTTGATTCATGATGATGACTGCTGGCTAAGATTTTGAAAGTATGATGTTGACATGATCAGTCCAATCAAAGCTACTGTAGATATAATGTGATTTGACGTCATTTTATCTGTGACTCTGTGGCAGCACCCAAGGGGCTTGAATTTTCTAGCTCTACCCTTAGACTTGGCAGTGACGTAGTGTCCCCATGAGTGACAGAACACTGAGCCAATCACGGCGCAGCGCTCTGTATTTTCTTCTGGCTTGCCCACCACCACAGAAAGCACTGAGCTAGGCTGAAACACCTGCATTTTGGAGCTGCCTTACTCAAGAAAACAAAAAAGAGACCATGTTTGTATGCGGCTATATTAACTCAATGATATATATATATTTTTTTGTATTTTTTGCAAACTGATATGTGACACGTATTAATGCCAAAATAACATGCAAAACAGGGAAAGGCCACCTGCCCTTAATGACGGGTCGCTGGTTGAGAGACTGCCAAGAGTGGTGCAAAGCTGTCATCAAGGAAAAGGGTGGCTATTTGAAGAATCTCAAATATAAAATACATTTTGATTTGTTTTAACACTTTTTTGGTTACTACATGATTCCATATGTGTTATTTCATAGTTTTGATGTCTTCACTATTATTCTACAATGTAGAAAATAGTACAAAATAAAAGAAAAACCCTTGAATGAGTATGTGTTCTAAAACTTTTTTTTTTGACCGGTAGTGTATATATATTTTTACATTGTTTTTAGCAAACTGATATGTGACATGTATTAATGCCACAATAACATGCAAAACAGGAAAGGCCACCTGCCCTGAATGACGGGTCGCCACTTGCTGAGGTATAGACCTTGATCTGCTTTACACAACAACAAAAAAAAACTGTTTATACATTATAACCTAGCCTACTTTAAATAATAAAACATCTCTTAATTGTTGCAAAAAACCTTTCTGTATCACTGATCACCCCCCCCCCCCCAGATCAATCAAGCCTGTTTTAGCCCATTCTGTCTACATTCTCAGATATGTTTTAGAAAATAAACAGATTCAAAAATAATAAATGGCAACTTTTAATGAATACAAATAAGTGTGACATGGCCTTGTGTTGCTGCACTGTCTATAACTACCTTAACAAACAACTTATTATTATTATTGACAGTTTACCATGGAGAAGATATGTCACAACTACATGTTCATGTGATTGCATTAAATCACCTGACTGTTTCGATATGTCTGTTAGTAAATGTTTTGTAAGAGATAATTAATAAATGATAACAATTCACATTCAAGAATTACTGTGTTAACTACAACCAACATGTTGGATCTCTGTTTAGGGGTCAGTGGTCTAAAATGAGTCTCTCTGGGGAGAGAGAGGAGGGGGGCCCTGCCTCTAAAATGAGTCTCTCTGGGGAGAGAGAGGAGGGGGCCCTGCCTCTAAAATGAGTCTCTCTGGGGAACATGACACCAAAGCTAAGAGGTGAGATGACAATTTTGTTTAAGAATTATTAAGAGTTTATTTCCTAAATGCTATTTCCACAATTTTTCACATGTGTTTTTTAATCAGAAATGGTTGCTTATGGGTACCTTCAATATTACTGTTCTCAGATGTTTAATTAATAGATTTTAGATGTATATATCATTATTATTATTATTATTGCAAAACGCTATATATCCATTGTTTAGCTGAAATTGAATGTTCGTATCCTGTATATTTGACTGTATTATCTGGTTGTCTCACCTAGCTATCTTAAGATGAATGCACTTACTGTAAATCGCTCTGGGTAAGAGCATCTGCTAAACAGGTGGGGCTCTGCCCTGAATGACAGGTCACCACTGCTCCAAAGCAATTACATGTTGCACAGGAACCACTGACTCGCTGCATGTTTCTATTATCAAGACACCTGCTGGTACCTCTTAACTGGTTAGGACAGCTCATGAGGTGTCCTAAATATCTGCCAACTAGGTGGGACACTTATGAATAAAGAGGCTTCATGCATAGCTTTAATTTATACCCATAAGAGTAGGACTAAAATGGCTTTATTCTCAGCACTTATACGACACATTTTCTACTCTGAGACGCTTTTTGGATATATGGGCCCAGATCTCAAAATATTGTAACGACCCAGTATTAAATGAGTCTGTCTGGGGAGAGAGAGGACCAAATTTTTCTACTCTGAGACGCTTTTTGGATACGTGCCCAGATCTCAAATCTTGTTTTAAAAAACGATTTTGTTTTTGTTTGACATAATAAAAAAGAATATTACTAATGTACCCGACTTTAAAGACTGCTTTTAGTTTATTGTGTTGCTCTGCTCATGTCCGCGTTCTGAAACTGTCCGCGTCCCCGTACAGAACTGTCCGCGTCCACGTACGGTTTGGCGCCAAGCATATTGTCCAGTTACGCGCAGAGTGGTCTGAGGTGATCTTGGGGAATAACGACGGAGTTCGCTACAGTGTTGAGACACCGAAGTTTATTGTTCAATTTGCTTTTTTTGCGTAATGGTCAGTGACAGTATGAGTGTAGCCAGATCCTTTTCACTCGCTATCCTTGTTTCATCTTGTGGTTCACCGGATTCGTCATCATCCTCGAGGGACAGACGAACGACCTGCTAGCTAGCCAAGCTAGTCGGTACAGCTAGCTAAGCTAGCTACTCTACCAGCAGCATCCTAGTTATCCTAGCTACCACTACATCATCACCGGCTGCCTGCATTTCTTGTGGACCGATGGAGCTCCCGGGTTGTTTCTTCCACCTGTTAAATACCGTGGAGGGCTTCTCCCTCTCTCGTTGACGGATGCTGGCCTACGCTCCCTCTGTCCGGTTCTCCTCTCTTCACTAAATGGACGGTAACTTTAGTGTTTAACCCCTCTGTGTCCAAGGACTGAACTTTTGAATATTATTTTCGGGGCGCCTCAAGTGACATTTTTTACAACGTTTATTTCTGATAAAAATTAGTTCATTGCATCCGCCATGGAGCCCAGTTTTCATAATATTACCTTCTGTCCCCTGGTTATGAAGTATTTGCGAAAAAACAGGCCTTATGTTTTGGGGTTTTTTTCACCCTACCACCTCCTATTAGTTCTATTGAGCTCCGTGACAACCGACTCGCCTTCAGAACGTTCTATCCCAGCCCATTTGTTCTGCGTCACAATGCCAGCTTCACTATTGTTATCAATGAGACCTGCTGTGTTAACCCTGTAGGTTTACCTCAGGTAACTTATTATTACAAGGTTACGGGCTACTTGGTGAGCGTTTTAACCCTGTAGGTTTACCTCAGATAACTTATTATTAACAAGGTTACGGCTACTTGGTGAGCGTTAACCCCTGTAGGTTTACCTCAGGTAACTTATTATTAACAAGGTTTACGGCTACTTGGTGAGCGTTAACCCTGTATTTTTACCTCAGGTAACTTATTATTACCAAGGTTACAGCTACTTGGTGAGCATTAACCCTGTAGGTTTACCTCAGGTAACTTATTATTAACAAGGTTACGGCTACTTGGTGAGCGTTAACCCTGTAGGTTTACCTCAGGTAACTTATTATTAACAAGGTTTCGGCTACTTGGTGAGCGTTAACCCTGTAGGTTTACCTCAAGTAATTTATTATTAACAAGGTTACGCCTACTTGGCTCACAGTTCACCTGTGTACACCTTGTGGTAACCCATAGCGCTAGCGATGGCTGGCGAAAAGCCATGAAACGTTAAACAGTTTCTGGTCATGGTTAACCAATGTTTTCAGAAAAAAGGTGTACAACCTAAACAAACGCATGTCCCTGTCCTCTTTTTCAAGATGTGGGCCGATTTAAACAGCCAGAATACATTTTTTTTTTTTATTAAAAATAACAATTTTTCTTTGATTTGTTGTTTTCTAAATGGCCTCTGGGTAATTTGATATGCATCGAAATCTTTATTAGTAGGCATCAAATTGAGCGAATGCTGCACAGGTTCACTGAATTGAAAACCAAATGGATATAATGGGGTGATTGTTGTCTAATCGGGTGGTCTAGCTAATGGATTTGTAGATCTGACGCAGTTGCTACCTCAGATTATGAGCCTAGCAAGTGTCAAGAATTAGTTATGTAGTAACCACAGACGGCCACAGGGAGGCGGAAGAGAGCTATAAACAATACTGTTTTTTGCCATAAAAACCCTAAACCTAACAATCAATCAAATGTATTGATAAAGCCCTTTTTACACCAGCAGATGTCACAAAGTGCTATACAGAAAAACTCTTACCCTACGTATTACCTATTTCAGCCTTAAGGGTAGGGTAGGGCCTAGAACTTTTTAACTTTTAGAAACTATTTTAGTAATAATATTATGTTAGTAAATACAATTATAGTATTAAATAGCATTTTGATAATTTTGTTAATCAAAACCTGTTCAACGCATTTTAGCTTTTTTTTTTGTTTATTAGTTATTTTATGATAATTATTTATTATTGCAAGGCAGAACGCTTGATAAACAAACACATTTATTTTATTTTTCAAATGTGGTTTTTGAACTGGGTGACTAGTCACCTCTATGTGAAAGTCCAGAAAATGGCGTGGGATAGGTGGGGCAGGTTTGAGACTGGATCTAAGGAATTAACAAGAAAAATACACTTTATTCTCAGCTGCCTCACCAATGTCTGTACTTGAATTAATCACTTTTAATTGCTAAATATTTCCAATAGATGGCAGCATATGACCACGAAGCATCAGTTATAGGCTACAAGCAGCAATAATGATTCACATAAAATAGCATGCAACTACCAACCAACTATATGTCCCATGATTTTCTAAAATGGTCACTCATTACTTTAGTTAGCTATATATCTCGTATTAGGCCTGTGATGCTTTTGGAAGAGCAATTAAATAGTGACTATAGCAGGTGTTGAACCCCGGGTAAATAATCACTAGTCAGATGCTTTAAACTCAACCCTAGTATTATCATGTATTATAAAAAATGATCTTAATATCTGATATTGGGAGTAAACAACCTCGGAATATAGATAAGACAAGAGTGCATCTTCCAGCCCCCCAATAATAAATTACATCATGCAACCCTTGCGGTTAGAAGCAATGTACCTCAACATGACGGCCCTCGCTGCTGAGTGGCTAGAGAGGCAGAGTGCTCGCTGCTGGTTGATGAATCTGACCAATGAATGTACTAGGAAAATACATTTTTCTCGACCAGAGGTGACTCAATTAATGTTAATTGATTGGTTCTAATGGTCGTCTTGTGCTGAACTGCACATGTGCAGGCCGTCAAATCAAAGGCACTCCTTCGATATAAAGTTGTTTTTGACTAACATGAAAATGTGTCAGTTTGTTAAACTACTTAAGACAGAACATTTTCTAAATGAACAACTAAGGAAGTCATTTTTATCTCTCATTGACATCTCAAACCCCAAACCCTGGCCTGGTTTGCTTCATATGCATTCCCAGAAGAGTAATTTTTTACATCAGCAGTTGTCACCAAGTGCTTATATAGAAACCCAGTCTAAAACCACAAACAGAATATGTCAAATGCAAAAAAAAAAACATGTCTCTCTAAAATGAAGCCATTAAGTGATCGATTTTAAACAAACACATGTCTGTCATTGAACAACACCATGCCATGATTAGCTAGTGAGAAAACACAACCATTTATTTGATCATTTCTTTAAACAATAGAAGCTAATTTACGAACATTTCTGAAAATGGATATATAGCGTTTTGGAATGAAACTCTTGTTATGTTTCCAAATCTGAGCTCAGAGTAGATGAGAGACGTAATGTTTGTCTCTGTTGTGTTGAAGTCCAATCAAGCAGGAGAGACCAGCCTCCCCTGTACCCAGCTGTGTGTCCATGAAGAGTGACAAGTCTATGGATCTATTACCTATACATGTTTAGAGAGGGAGACTTTTCTAGTGAACAAAGGTAAGAAGAACTCATGGGTCATGGTCAGTGAGTTAAACAACACTGTCTCTAGTCATTTCTCCTCTCCCATTTTCCCATTTATTTTTGTTGTTTTCATAATCCATAGGCTAATCCTTTTTTCCATTTTCATAGTCCTGAAACAATATTAACAAACACACATTACATTCCCTGTGTGTGTGTGTGTGTGTGTGTGTGTGTGTGTGTGTGTGTGTGTGTGTGTGTGTGTGTGTGCCACTCCCTGGATGAGGAGATGTAAGGAGACTCCCTGTAATGTCTCTACCTCAACTACCTGGTACCCCTGCACATTGACTCAGTACTGGTACTCCTTGTATATAGTCTAGTTATTACCTCAACTACCTGGTACCCCTGCACATTGACTCAGTACTGGTACTCCTTGTATATAGTCTAGTTTATTACCTCAACTACCTGGTACCCCTGCACATTGACTCAGTACTGGTACTCCTTTGTATATAGTCTAGTTATTACCTCAACTACCTGGTACCCCTGCACATTGACTCAGTACTGGTACTCCTTGTATATAGTCTAGTTATTACCTCAACTACCTGGTACCCCCTGCACATTGACTCAGTACTGGTACTCCTTGTATATAGTCTAGTTATTACCTCAACTACCTGGTACCCCCTGCACATTGACTCAGTACTGGTACTCCTTGTATATAGTCTAGTTATTACCTCAACTACCTGGTACCCCTGCACATTGACTCAGTACTGGTACTCCTTGTATATAGTCTAGTTATTACCTCAACTACCTGGTACCCCTGCACATTGACTCAGTACTGGTACTCCTTGTATATAGTCTAGTTATTACCTCAACTACCTGGTACCCCTGCACATTGACTCAGTACTGGTACTCCTTGTATATAGTCTAGTTATTACCTCAACTACCTGGTACCCCTGCACATTGACTCAGTACTGGTACTCCTTGTATATAGTCTAGTTATTACCTCAACTACCTGGTACCCCTGCACATTGACTCAGTACTGGTACTCCTTGTATATAGTCTAGTTATTACCTCAACTACCTGGTACCCCCTGCACATTGACTCAGTACTGGTACTCCTTGTATATAGTCTAGTTATTACCTCAACTACCTGGTACCCCTGCACATTGACTCAGTACTGGTACTCCTTGTATATAGTCTAGTTATTACCTCAACTACCTGGTACCCCTGCACATTGACTCAGTACTGGTACTCCTTGTATATAGTCTAGTTATTACCTCAACTACCTGGTACCCCCCTGCACATTGACTCAGTACTGGTACTCCTTGTATATATAGTCTAGTTATTACCTCAACTACCTGGTACCCCTGCACATTGACTCAGTACTGGTACTCCTTGTATATAGTCTAGTTATTACCTCAACTACCTGGTACCCCTGCACATTGACTCAGTACTGGTACTCCTTGTATATAGTCTAGTTATTACCTCAACTACCTGGTACCCTGCACATTGACTCAGTACTGGTACTCCTTGTATATAGTCTAGTTATTACCTCAACTACCTGGTACCCCCTGCACATTGACTCAGTACTGGTACTCCTTGTATATAGTCTAGTTATTACCTCAACTACCTGGTACCCCTGCACATTGACTCAGTACTGGTACTCCTTGTATATAGTCTAGTTATTACCTCAACTACCTGGTACCCCTGCACATTGTGACTCAGTACTGGTACTCCTTGTATATAGTCTAGTTATTACCTCAACTACCTGGTACCCCTGCACATTGACTCAGTACTGGTACTCCTTGTATATAGTCTAGTTATTACCTCAACTACCTGGTACCCCTGCACATTGACTCAGTACTGGTACTCCTTGTATATAGTCTAGTTATTACCTCAACTACCTGGTACCCTGCACATTGACTCAGTACTGGTACTCCTTGTATATAGTCTAGTTATTACCTCAACTACCTGGTACCCCTGCACATTGACTCAGTACTGGTACTCCTTGTATATAGTCTAGTTATTACCTCAACTACCTGGTACCCCTGCACATTGACTCAGTACTGGTACTCCTTGTATATAGTCTAGTTATTACCTCAACTACCTGGTACCCCTGCACATTGACTCAGTACTGGTACTCCTTGTATATAGTCTAGTTATTACCTCAACTACCTGGTACCCCTGGACATTGACTCAGTACTGGTACTCCTTGTATATAGTCTAGTTATTACCTCAACTACCTGGTACCCCTGGACATTGACTCAGTACTGGTACTCCTTGTATATAGTCTAGTTATTACCTCAACTACCCTGTTACCCTGCACATTGACTCAGTACTGGTACTCCTTGTATATAGTCTAGTTTATTACCTCAACTACCTGGTACCCCTGCACATTGACTCAGTACTGGTACTCCTTTATAGTCATTATTGTTATTTAGTATGTAGTTACTATTTCCTTTTACTTTTATTTAGGTATTTTAGTACTTTTTAACTCAGTTGTTGGGAAAGGGCACATTGTAAGTACTGGCATTTCACGGTAAAGTTATTACCTCAACTGTTGTATTCGGCGCATGTGACATACAATTTAACTGATTGTATTAGAAGGTCATGACTAAAACTATGTCATACCCCTGCACATTGACATTGACTCAGTCGTCTCACTGGCCCTTGTATATAGTCTAGTTATTACCTCAACTGCGCTGGTACCAGGCTGCACATTGACTCAAACTGGCACTCCTTGTATATAGTCTAGTTTTTGACCCTAACATTGACTCAAACTGGTACTCAGTATGTCACTTTCACTGAGGTTGAACTAATAATGTGTCAACTACTAAAGTATAGAGTCTATTTATTAAATGAAACTACCTGGTACAATGCACATTAGATTCAGTACATGTACTAATACAACAGAGTCTAGTATTGACCTCAACTGACCTGGCTGTACTTGATTGCAGCCCTTAACCAACAAGCTGAGTTTAAAAAATGTTTTACTATCAGGGTTGCATATTAATATGCCATTTAGGTACCCGCTTTTATGACTCAGTACTTACACTCCATGTATATGCATCAGTTATTACCTCATGGGTGGTACCAGGGATCGAACCCACTACCTTGGCGTTACAATGCAGATGTGCTCTACCAGTCTGAGCTACAGAGGACCATATAGCCGAGCATTCAGAGGTCGAGATTTTGGTACCCTAGAGAGAGAGATGGAGAGGGAGAGAGAGAGAGAGGGTCAATACAGCAGTTATTTGGGACAACTCGGACTGGTACCGGTGCACATTGTCAGTAGTTCCATACTCCAGGCATACTAGTCTAGATTAACTCAACTAGCAGCACGACAAAGGTATCACGTACTGGTGGAGCATGTATCGATACTGATAGTTATCGACCTCAGGGGAGTACCCTGCTCTCGGATCAGTTTTCTCCATTAAAATCTTTCCTTATAATTACTAATTATTTCACAAATGCTGGACCACTGATCAGCTTCTAGAAAGTATTGGTACTACCTTGTGCAAATATTCTAGGTATTACCTTCTAAATGCTTACACAATAAAAATGACTAAATCACTGGATTTGGCTTCTATTGTAGTCTCATGAATTATTATAAAACTACATCTGAAATATATTGAGACAAATTGAGACAGTAGTCTACAAGTAGCAAGTCTATATTTATTAACTGGTATTGAACATTGAATATATTTCAATATGATTGAAATAGCCTATAGCCTACTGTATTATCTTGTAATACAGTCATCTCGGTTTTGCATTTGAAGCAAAATTTTTATACGTACTCCCTTTGATATCAATTGCAAAGAACCTCAAATAACTTTTGTATTTGTATTCAACTTTGTTCTGAAATTACACAGTTTTGCAAAAAAAAAACATTTGTCTACTCTAAAATGAAGCCATAATTGATCGATTTTAAAGAGTCTATATGTCTGTTATTGAAGTGAGGCCACCCCTGCCATGATTAGATAGTGAAAAAAAAACAACCATTTTATTGATTATTTCTTTCTTTAAACAATAGAAGCTAATTTACAACTACCTGTAACATTTCTGAAAATGGTATATATCTAGTTTGGAATGAAACCTTCTTATGTTTCCCCATCTGAGCTCAGAGTAGTATGAGAGATGTAATGTTTGTCTCTGTTGTGTTGAAGCCCTGGTATCAAGCACATTGAGAGAGTACCAGCCTCCCCTGTACCCAGCTGTGTGTCCTTTGAAGAGTGACTGGTCTATGCACATTACCTCCGTACTTTAAGAGAGAGGGAGACTTTTATTACTGAACAAAGGTAAAACTACCTTCATTGGGTCATGGTCAGTGAGTTAAACAACACTGTCTCTAGTCATTTCTCCTCTCCCATTTTACCATTTCTTTTAGTTGTTTTCATAATCCATAGCTAATCCTTTTTTCCATTTTCAGTTAGTCATATCAAAACAATATTAAACTAACACAACATTCCCTCAGTACTGTGTGTGTGTGTATAATAGTCTGTTGATGTGTGTGTGTGTGTGTGTGTGTGTGTGTGTGTGTGTGTGTGTGTGTGTGCACTCCCTGGATGAGGAGATGTAATCTCTCTACCTGGTTTCCTAGTCACTTTTACTGGTACCTTACATGTAAGTATATTACAGCAACTACCTGGTACCCCTGCACATTGACTCAGTACTGGTACTCCTTGTATATAGTTCTAGTTATTACCTCAACTACCTGGTACCCCTGCACATTGACTCAGTACTGGTACTCCTTGTATATAGTCTAGTTATTACCTCAACTACCTGGTACCCCTGCACATTGACTCAGTACTGGTACTCCTTGTATATAGTCTAGTTATTACCTCAACTTCCTGGTACCCCTGCACATTGACTCAGTACTGGTACTCCTTGTATATATACTAGTTATTACCTCAACTACCTGGTACGTCCCCCTGGACATTGACTCAGTACTGGTACTCCTTGTATATAGTCTAGTTATTACCTCAACTACCTGGTACCCCTGGACATTGACTCAGTACTGGTACTCCTTGTATATAGTCTAGTTATTACCTCAACTACCTGGTACCCCTGGACATTGACTCAGTACTGGTACTCCTTGTATATAGTCTAGTTATTACCTCAACTACCTGGTACCCTGCACATTGACTCAGTACTGGTACTCCTTATATATAGTCTAGTTATTACCTCAACTACCTGGTACCCTGCACATTGACTCAGTACTGGTACTCCTTGTATATAGTCTAGTTATTACCTCAACTACCTGGTACCCCTGGACATTGACTCAGTACTGGTACTCCTTGTATATAGTCTAGTTATTACCTCAACTACCTGGTACCCCTGCACATTGACTCAGTACTGGTACTCCTTGTATATAGTCTAGTTATTACCTCAACTACCTGGTACCCCCTGGACATTGACTCAGTACTGGTACTCCTTGTATATAGTCTAGTTATTACCTCAACTACCTGGTACCCCTGGACATTGACTCAGTACTGGTACTCCTTGTATATAGTCTAGTTATTACCTCAACTACCTTGGTACCCCTGGACATTGACTCAGTACTGGTACTCCTTGTATATAGTCTAGTTATTACCTCAACTACCTGGTACCCTGGACATTGACTCAGTACTGGTACTCCCTTGTATATAGTCTAGTTATTACCTCAACTACCTGGTACCCCTGCACATTGACTCAGTACTGGTACTCCTTGTATATAGTCTAGTTATTACCTCAACTACCTGGTACCCCTGGACATTGACTCAGTACTGGTACTCCTTGTATATAGTCTAGTTATTACCTCAACTACCTGGTACCCCTGCACATTGACTCAGTACTGGTACTCCTTGTATATAGTCTAGTTATTACCTCAACTACCTGGTACCCCTGGACATTGACTCAGTACTGGTACTCCTTGTATATAGTCTAGTTATTACCTCAACTACCTGGTACCCCTGGACATTGACTCAGTACTGGTACTCCTTGTATATAGTCTAGTTATTACCTCAACTACCTGGTTCCCTGCACATTGACTCAGTACTGGTACTCCTTGTATATAGTCTAGTTATTACCTCAACTACCTGGTACCCTGCACATTGACTCAGTACTGGTACTCCTTGTATATAGTCTAGTTATTACCTCAACTACCTGGTACCCCTGGACATTGACTCAGTACTGGTACTCCTTGTATATAGTCTAGTTATTACCTCAACTACCTGGTACCCCTGGACATTGACTCAGTACTGGTACTCCTTGTATATAGTCTAGTTATTACCTCAACTACCTGGTACCCCTGGACATTGACTCAGTACTGGTACTCCTTGTATATAGTCTAGTTATTACCCCAACTACCTGGTACCCCTGGACATTGACTCAGTACTGGTACTCCTTGTATATAGTCTAGTTATTACCTCAACTACCTGGTAACCCTGCACATTGACTCAGTACTGGTACTCCTTGTATATAGTCTAGTTATTACCTCAACTACCTGGTACCCCTGGACATTGACTCAGTACTGGTACTCCTTGTATATAGTCTAGTTATTACCTCAACTACCTGGTACCCCTGGACATTGACTCAGTACTGGTACTCCTTGTATATAGTCTAGTTATTACCCCAACTACCTGGTACCCCTGGACATTGACTCAGTACTGGTACTCCTTGTATATAGTCTAGTTATTACCTCAACTACCTGGTACCCCTGGACATTGACTCAGTACTGGTACTCCTTGTATATAGTCTAGTTATTACCCCAACTACCTGGTACCCCTGGACATTGACTCAGTACTGGTACTCCTTGTATATAGTCTAGTTATTACCTCACTACCTGGTACCCCTGGACATTGACTCAGTACTGGTACTCCTTGTATATAGTCTAGTTATTACCTCAACTACCTGGTACCCTGCACATTGACTCAGTACTGGTACTCCTTGTATATAGTCTAGTTATTACCCCAACTACCTGGTACCCCTGCACATTGACTCAGTACTGGTACTCCTTGTATATAGTCTAGTTATTACCTCAACTACCTACTGGTACCCCTGGACATTGACTCAGTACTGGTACTCCTTGTATATAGTCTAGTTATTACCTCAACTACCTGGTACCCCTGGACATTGACTCAGTACTGGTACTCCTTGTATATAGTCTAGTTATTATCAACTACTACTGGTACCCCTGGACATTGACTCAGTACTGGTACTCCCTTTATATATAGTCTAGTTATTACCCCAACTACCTGGTACCCCTGGACATTGACTCAGTACTGGTATACTCCTTGTATATAGTCTAGTTATTACCTCAACTACCTGGTACCCTGCACATTGACTCAGTACTGGTACTCCTTGTATATAGTCTAGTTATTACCCCAACTACCTGGTACCCCTGCACATTGACTCAGTACTGGTACTCCCTTATAGCCTCATTATTGTTATTTTATTATGTTACTATTTCCTTTTTTTACTCAGTAGCTAATTTTGTGTTACTTTTTAACTAAATTACCTGGGAAAGGGCTCGTAAGTAAGCATTTCACGGTAAAGAGTGTACCACTGTTGTATTCGGTCGCATGTGACATCAATTTAATTTGATTGAATTTGAAGGTCATGCGTAAAAACATGTCATCAGGTCGAGCAGTCGTCTCACGCTGAACACGGTCGTCTCACGCCTGGAACTGCGCATGTGCAGGCCGTCAAATCAAAGCAACTCCTTCCATATAAAGTTGTTTTTACTGACTACATGAAAACGGTCAGTTTGCCACTTTCACGAGGTTGAAGTAATAATGTGTTCAACTACTAAAGACAGAACATTTATAAAACTACCTGGTCAATCAATCCAAATTAGACTTGTCACATGCTCCTAATACAACAGGTGTAGACCTTACTGTGAAATGCTTACTTACGAGCCCTTAACCAACAATGCTGAGTTGTAAAAAATGTTTTACTATAATAATATTAATATGCATTTAGCAGACGCTTTTATCTCAAGCGACTTACAGTCATGCGTGCATACATTTTTGTGTATTGGGTGCTATATAGGTCCCAGGGATCGAACCCACTACCTTGGCTCAGTACAAGCGCCGTGCTCTACCAGCTGAGCTACAGAGGACCACATAGCCGAGCATTCAGAGGTCGAGACAGCAGGTGTTATAGAGAGAGAGATGGAGAGGGAGAGAGAGAGAGAGGGTCAAAACACTCAGGTTGGGGACAAGGTCGCACGTCCGGTGAACAGGTCAGAGTTCCATATCCGCAGGCAGACTTAGTAGAAACTGGATCAGCAGCACGACAAGGTATCACGTCGGTGGAGCATGTATCGATACTGATAGGATCGAAAGAAGGGGAGCGCTGCTCTCGGATCAGTTTTCTCCATTAAAATCTTTCCTTATATTATAATTATTTCACAATGCTGACCACGGGATCAGCTTCTAGAAAGATATTACTACCTACTCCTGCAATATATTGAGGTATTTATTCTAATGCTTACACAATCAAAAATGCACTAAATCACAGATTTGGCACATCATTGTTCACATGTTAGTGCTACACATCATGAAATATATTGAGACAAATTATAGACAGTAGTCTACAAGTAGCAAATATAACTAAATATATTGAACATTGAATATATTTCAATATGATTGAAATAGGCCTATAGTACTACTGTTTATATTGTAATGCAGTCATCTCGGTTTTCATTTGAAGCAAATTTTTATACGTCCCTTGTTTGAATCAATTGCAAAGACATTGGCAACTTTGTATTTGTATTCAACTTTGTTCTGAGTTTATTGGATTTTGCAAAAAAAAACCTTTGTCTCTCTAAAATGAGCCATTACTTGATCGATTTTAAAGAAAACACATGTCTGTTATTGAAACAACCCCCTGCCATGATTAGATAGTGAGAAAAAACAACCATTTTATTTGATCATTTCTTTAAACAATAGAACTAATTTACTAACATGGTTCTGAAAATGGATATATAGCGTTTTGGAATGAAACTCAACTTCCTGTTTCCCCATCTGAGCTCAGAGTAGATGAGAGATGTAAGTGTTTGTCTCTTGTTAGATAGTTGATAGCCCAATCAAGCAGGAGAGACCAGCCTCCCCTGTACAGCTGTGTGTCCTTGAAGAGTGACTGGTCTATGCTTCTACCTACGACCTTTAGAGAGGGAGACTTTTTCTACTGTAAAGGTACCCTGCACATTGATCAGGTACTGGTACTCCTTGTATATAGTCTAGTTATGTCTCTAGTCATTTCTCCTCTCCCATTTCCTGGTATTTCTTTTAGTCAGTTTTCATAATCCATAGGCTAATCCTACTTTACTCCTTGTATATAGTCTAGTTATTACCTCAACTACCTGGTCCCTGCACATTGACTGTGTACTGGTACTCCTTGTATATAGTGTAGTTATTACCTCAACTGGTGTACCCCTGCACATTGACTCAGTACTGGGTGTGTGTAGTGTGTGTGCTCAACTCCCTGGATGATTATTGATGTAATCTCTATCCTATATTTCCTAGTCAACTACCTGGTACCCCTACCTGGTACATGTATAATATTACACCTCAACTACCTGGTACAGCAAACCCCTGGTACCCCTGCTCATTGACTCAGTACTGGTACTCCTTGTATATAGTCTAGTTATTACCTCAACTACCTGGTACCCCTGCACATTGACTCAGTACTGGTACTCCTTGTATATAGTCTAGTTATTACCTCAACTACCTGGTACCCCTGGACATTGACTCAGTACTGGTACTCCTTGTATATAGTCTAGTTATTACCTCAACTTCCTGGTACCCCTGCACATTGACTCAGTACTGCTACTCCTTGTATATAGTCTAGTTATTACCTCAACTACCTGGTACCCCTGGACATTGACTCAGTACTGGTACTCCTTGTATATAGTCTAGTTATTACCTCAACTTCCTGGTACCCTGGACATTGACTCAGTACTGGTACTCCTTGTATATAGTCTAGTTATTACCTCAACTTCCTGGTACCCTGGACATTGACTCAGTACTGGTACTCCTTGTATATAGTCTAGTTACTACCTCAACTACCTGGTACCCCTGGACATTGACTCAGTACTGGTACTCCTTATATATAGTCTAGTTATTACCTCAACTACCTGGTACCCCTGCACATTGACTCAGTACTGGTACTCCTTGTATATAGTCTAGTTATTACCTCAACTACCTGGTACCCCTGGACATTGACTCAGTACTGGTACTCCTTGTATATAGTCTAGTTATTACCTCAACTTCCTGGTACCCCTGCACATTGACTCAGTACTGGTACTCCTTGTATATAGTCTAGTTATTACCTCAACTACCTGGTACCCCTGGACATTGACTCAGTACTGGTACTCCTTGTATATAGTCTAGTTATTACCTCAACTTCCTGGTACCCCTGGACATTGACTCAGTACTGGTACTCCTTGTATATAGTCTAGTTATTACCTCAACTACCTGGTACCCCTGGACATTGACTCAGTACTGGTACTCCTTGTATATAGTCTAGTTACTACCTCAACTACCTGGTACCCTGGACATTGACTCAGTACTGGTACTCCTTATATATAGTCTAGTTATTACCTCAACTACCTGGTACCCTGCACATTGACTCAGTACTGGTACTCCTTGTATATAGTCTAGTTATTACCTCAACTACCTGGTACCCCTGGACATTGACTCAGTACTGGTACTCCTTGTATATAGTCTAGTTATTACCTCAACTTCCTGGTACCCCTGCACATTGACTCAGTACTGGTACTCCTTGTATATAGTCTAGTTATTACCTCAACTACCTGGTACCCCTGGACATTGACTCAGTACTGGTACTCCTTGTATATAGTCTAGTTATTACCTCAACTTCCTGGTACCCCTGGACATTGACTCAGTACTGGTACTCCTTATATATAGTCTAGTTATTACCTCAACTACCTGGTTACCCCTGGACATTGACTCAGTACTGGTACTCCTTGTATATATAGTCTAGTTATCACCTCAACTACCTGGTACCCTGCACATTGACTCAGTACTGGTACTCCTTGTATATAGTCTAGTTATTACCTCAACTACCTGGTACCCCTGGACATTGACTCAGTACTGGTACTCCTTGTATATAGTCTAGTTATTACCTCAACTACCTGGTACCCCTGGACATTGACTCAGTACTGGTACTCCTTGTATATAGTCTAGTTATTACCTCAACTACCTGGTACCCCTGCACATTGACTCAGTACTGGTACTCCTTGTATATAGTCTAGTTATTACCTCAACTACCTGGTACCCTGCACGTTGACTCAGTACTGGTACTCCTTGTATATAGTCTAGTTATTACCTCAACTACCTGGTACCCTGCACATTGACTCAGTACTGGTACTCCTTGTATATAGTCTAGTTATTACCTCAACTACCTGGTACCCCTGCACATTGACTCAGTACTGGTACTCCTTGTATATAGTCTAGTTATTACCTCAACTACCTGGTACCCTGCACGTTGACTCAGTACTGGTACTCCTTGTATATAGTCTAGATATTACCTCAACTACCTGGTACCCCTGCACATTGACTCAGTACTGGTACTCCTTGTATATAGTCTAGTTATTACCTCAACTACCTGGTACCCCTGCACATTGACTCAGTACTGGTACTCCTTGTATATAGTCTAGTTATTACCTCAACTACCTGGTACCCCTGGACATTGACTCAGTACTGGTACTCCTTGTATATAGTCTAGTTATTACCTCAACTTCCTGGTACCCCCTGGACATTGACTCAGTACTGGTACTCCTTGTATATAGTCTAGTTATTACATCAACTACCTGGTACCCTGCACATTGACTCAGTACTGGTACTCCTTGTATATAGTCTAGTTATTACCTCAACTACCTGGTACCCTGCACATTGACTCAGTACTGGTACTCCTTGTATATAGTCTAGTTATTACCTCAACTACCTGGTACCCCTGGACATTGACTCAGTACTGGTACTCCCTTGTGTATATAGTCTAGTTATTACCTCAACTACCTGGTACCCCTGCACATTGACTCAGTACTGGTACTCCTTGTATATAGTCTAGTTATTACCTCAACTTCCTGGTACCCCTGCACATTGACTCAGTACTGGTACTCCTTGTATATAGTCTAGTTATTACCTCAACTACCTGGTTCCCTGGACATTGACTCAGTACTGGTACTCCTTGTATATAGTCTAGTTATCACCTCAACTACCTGGTACCCCTGCACATTGACTCAGTACTGGTACTCCTTGTATATAGTCTAGTTATTACCTCAACTACCTGGTACCCCTGGACATTGACTCAGTACTGGTACTCCTTGTATATAGTCTAGTTATTACCTCAACTACCTGGTACCCCTGGACATTGACTCAGTACTGGTACTCCTTGTATATAGTCTAGTTATTACCTCAACTACCTGGTACCCCTGCACATTGACTCAGTACTGGTACTCCTTGTATATAGTCTAGTTATTACCTCAACTACCTGGTACCCTGCACGTTGACTCAGTACTGGTACTCCTTGTATATAGTCTAGTTATTACCTCAACTACCTGGTACCCTGCACATTGACTCAGTACTGGTACTCCTTGTATATAGTCTAGTTATTACCTCAACTACCTGGTACCCCTGCAAATTGACTCAGTACTGGTACTCCTTGTATATAGTCTAGTTATTACCTCAACTACCTGGTACCATGCACGTTGACTCAGTACTGGTACTCCTTGTATATAGTCTAGTTATTACCTCAACTACCTGGTACCCCTGCACATTGACTCAGTACTGGTACTCCTTGTATATAGTCTAGTTATTACCTCAACTACCTGGTACCCCTGGACATTGACTCAGTACTGGTACTCCTTGTATATAGTCTAGTTATTACCTCAACTACCTGGTACCCCTGCTCATTGACTCAGTACTGGTACTCCTTGTATAGAGTCTAGTTATTACCTCAACTACCTGGTACCCCTGGACATTGACTCAGTACTGGTACTCCTTGTATATAGTCTAGTTATTACCTCAACTACCTGGTACCCTGCACTTGACTCAGTACTCCTTATAGTCTCATTATTGTTATTTTATTATGTTACTATTTCCTTTTTTTATTTAGTGAATTTTTGTGACTTTTTAACTCTGCATTGTTGGGAAAGGGCTCGTAAGTATGCATTTCACGGTAAAGTGTACCAATGTTGTATTCGGCGCATGTGTAAAAATACAATTTGATTTGATTTGAAGCTCATGCGCAGAAATACGTCATTGGGTCTAATGGTCGTCTTGTGCCGAACTGCACATGTGCTGGATGTCAAATCAAAGGCACTCCTTCGATATAAAGTTGTTTTTGACCAACATGAAAATGTGTCAGTTTGTTAAAACTACTTAAGACAGAACATTTTCTAAATGAACAACTAAGGAAGTCATTTTTACCTCTCATTGACTTCTCAAACCCCAAACCCTGGCCTGGTCTGCTTCATATGTATTCCCAGAAGACATTTTCTACATCAGCAGTTGTCACCAAGTGCTTATATAGAAACCCAGTCTAAAACCACAAAGAGCAAGCAATGCAGATGTAGAAGCACAGTGGCTAGGAAAAACTCCATAGAAAGGCAGGAACCTAGGAAGAAACCTAGAGAGGAACCAGGCTCTGAGGGGTGGCCAGTCCTCTTCTGGCTGTGCTGGGGGGAGATTATAAGAGGATATGGCCATTAAGGCCAGATCGTTCTTCAAGATTTTCAAATGTTCATAGATGACCAGCAGGGTCAAATAATAATCACTGTGGTTATAGAGGGTGCAACACAGTCAGCACCTCAGGAGTAAAATGTCATTTGGCTTTTCATAGCCGAGCATTCAGAGGTCGAGACAGCAGGTGTGGTAGGGAGAGAGAAGGAGAGGGAGAGAGAGAGAGGGTCGAAACAGCAGGTTCGGGACAAGGTCACACGTCAGGTGAACAGGTCAGAGTTCCAGATCCGCAGGCAGACCAGCAGAAACTGGATCAGTCACGTCCGGTGGAGCATGTATCAATACTGATAGGATCGAAAGAAGCGGACGCTGCTCTCGGATCAGTTTTCTCCATTAAAATCATTCCTTAACATTATAATTATTTCACAATACTGACCACGGATCAGCTTCTAGGAAGATATTACAAACTACGGCTGCAAATATTGAGGTAGTTTATTTGAATGCTTACCCAATAAAAATGCACTAAATCACAGATTTGGCACATCATTGTTCACATGTTAGGCTACACATCATGAAATATATTGAGACAATTTTACAGACAGTAGCCTACAAGTAGCAAAATAAAACTAAATATATTGAACATGGAATATATTCCAATATGATTGAAATAGGCCTATAGCCTACTGTTTATATTTTAATGCAGTCATCTCCGTTTTCATTTGAAGCAAATTTTTATACGTCCCCTTGTTTGAATCAATTGCAAAGACATTGGCAACTTTGTATTTGTAGTCAACTTTGTTCTGAATTTATTGGATTTTGCAAAAAAATACATTTGTCTCTGAAATGAAGCCATTAATTGATCGATTTTAAAGAACACAGGTCTATTATTGAACAACCCCCTGCAGTGATTAGAATTAATATTAATTACTCAGAATTTCAAAATATGACATTTTCTAGTTCATTTTACCACTTACAACCATAACATAACAATTTATAGCATTACAAACAATGAATCTGACATAAACCAAAAACACCATACATTTAGTTAACTACTATATATTATATATATATATATATATATATATATATATATATATATATTTATATATATATATACTGTTTATTTAGATGGGTGACATTATCTGCCAAAGTAACACCACTGTAGATAAAGAAGAGCTCTCCAGTAGGTGAACCAAAACATTCAAAGACCATTTTCTCAAAAGTGAGGTTACATGTTTATCATCTTTCAAAGCAGAATTACTTTCCCATTGTTCCTCAACTGTAGTGTATGATATACCTTTTTCTAGCTGAGTCTCTACTTTTATCCAATGTAAAAAAACACAATTTCAAATGTTGCTATATAAGACCACATTTAACTGTGTAAAACCTAGCAGTACTACTTATTTATCTGAGAGTGAGGCAGATATATTATTACTGTGTAAAACCTAGCAGTACTACTTTTTTCTCTGAGAGTGAGGCAGATATACAGCATTTTGCAAAAAACATGATTATTTCTCTCTCTGAAATGAAACCGTTAAGTGATAGATTTTAAATAAATACATGTCTCCAATCTCTTTCATAATTTCTTTAAACAACAAAAGCTACTTTACGAACATTTTTCTGAAAATGGATATATAGCGTTTTGGAATGAAACTCTTCTCATAATTCCCCATCTGAGCTCAGAGTAGATGAGAGACGTAATGTTTGTCTCTGTTGTGTTGAAGTCCAATCAACCAGAGAGAGACCAGCCTCCCCTGTCTCCAGCTGTGTGTCCATGAAGAGTGACTGGTCTATGGATATCCTATTACGGTTTAGAGAGGGAGACTTTTTCTACTGAACAAAGGTAAGAAGAACCTCATGGGTCATGGTCAGTGAGTTAAACAATACTGTCTCTAGTCATTTCTCCTCTCCCATTTTCCCATTTATTTTGTTGTTTTTCATAATCCATAGGCTAATACTTTTTTCAATTTTCATAGTCCTGAAACAATATTAAACTAACACAACATTCCCTCCCTGTGTGTGTGTGTGTGTGTGTGTGTGTGTGTGTGTGTGTGTGTGTGTGTGTGTGTGTGTGTGTGTGTGTGTGTGTGTGTGTGTGTGTGGTGTGTGTGTGTGTGTGTGTGTGTGTGTGTGTGTGTGTGTGGTGTGTGTGTGTGTGTGTGTGTGTGTGTGTGTGTGTGTGTGTTTGCGTGTGTGTGTGTGTGTGTGTGTGTGTGCACTCCCTGGATGAGGAGATGTAATCTCATGTTTTGTCCCCAGAAACCACCAGGAGAGATCAGAGTCAGAGATGCTCAGTGGTCAGTCTTCCCAGAGTCACCAAACAGACCTGGCCTCCATATTCAGTGTATGTGGTCCTGTTATGTACATTTGTTTTTGTTTACCTCAAGTAAAGTTGATCTGTCAATCATTCATTCATGTGTTAATAAGAAAGCATGTATTCTCTTGCTTAACTTGTTTACTTGATTTATTTCAGTTGCTTGAAGAGAATATTATGACATTTGTGAAGAACGAGCTGAAGATGTTCAAGACGATTCTTAGTCCAGAACTCCCAGAAGGCTTTGAGAGTCCAGAACAGGATAAGGAAGTGGTGGATGCTGAAGATGAGAAGCAGGAGAGCAGTGCCAGAGAGGGGGCTCTGAAGATCACACTGCACGTCCTGAGGAAAATGAACCAGAAGGAGCTTGCTGACACACTGGAGAAAAGTAAAAGCTGTCTGCCTCATGTTGAATGCTGTTTTAGAACATTTAAAAGCTGTAGCTAAAGTACAGCTAAAGTAGCTGTGTAACTCAGTGATATTGTAGCAGCCTTAACACAACAACTAGTGACCTCATCTAAGTAGCAGCAGGGTTGTGTTGAGAGAGAGAGAGAGAGAGAGAGAGAGAGAGAGAGAGAGAGAGAGAGAGAGAGAGAGAGAGAGACGAGAGAGAGAGAGAGAGAGAGAGAGAGAGAGAGAGACAGACAATAATAATATAATCAGTCAATCCAGTGTGGAATGCATTATGAAAACATTTACAGATTTATACAGTCAGTTAAGAGAATAAATGATTATAATATAAACTTTATAACAGTCTTACAATACTGTAGGCATTAAAACAGATGTAATATTAATATCATCTGTGTTATTTCTTCATTCAGATGAGCGTGCTGTGATTTGCCAACGTGAACTCAAAATCTAATCTAAAGAAGAAGTTTCAATGTGTATTTGAGGGGATCGCTAAACAAGGAAACCCAACACTTCTCAATAAGATCTACACAGAGCTCTACATCACAGAGGGTGGAACAGGAGAGGTCAATAATGAACATGAGCTGAGACAGATTGAGACAACAACCAGGAAACAAGCAAGACCAGAGTCTGCAATCAAATGTAACGACATCTTCAAACCCTTAACTGGACAAGACAAACTTATCAGAACTGTGCTGACAAAGGGAGTCGCTGGCATTGAAAAACAGTCTCTGTGCAGAAGTTTCATTCTCGACTGGGCTGAAGGAAAAGCAAATCAGGATGTCCAATTTGTAATTTTCATTCCCTTTTCGGGAGCTGAATTTGATGAAAAGGTGAAAAAACACACGTTGATTGAACTTCTCAATCACTTCTCAAAGGAAACCAAAGAATCAAGAATGTCCAACTACGACATGTACAAAGTTCTGTTCATCTTTGATGGGTCTGGATGAGTGCCGACTGCCCTTAGACTTCCAGAAGAACAAGATTTGTTTTGACGTCACAGAGTCAACCTCAGTGGATGTTCTGCTGACAAATCTCATCAAGGGAAATCTGCTTCCCTCTGCTCTCCTCTGGATAACTACCCGACCTGCAGCAGCCAATCAGATCCCTTCAGTGTGTGTTGACCAGGTGACAGAGGTACGAGGGTTCAATGACCCACAGAAGGAGGAGTACTTCAGGAAGAGATTCAGTGATTCAGAGGACCTGGCCAGCAGAATCATCTCACACATAAAGACATCAAGGAGCCTCCACATCATGTGCCACATTCCAGTCTTCTGTTGGATTTCTGCAACAGTCCTTGAACACATGTTGAAACATAAGAGAAAAGAGATGCCCAAGACTCTGACTGAGATGTACTCACACCTTGTGGATTTTCATACCAAACAGAAGAATGAAAAGTATCTTGGGAAAGAAGAGACAGGTCCACACTGGAATAAAGAGAGCGTTCTGTCACTGGGAAAACTGGCTTTTCAACAGCTTGTGAAGGGCAATCTGATTTTCTATGAAGAAGACCTGAAAGAGGCTGGCATTGATGTCAATGAAGCCTCAGTGTACTCAGGATTGTGCACACAGCTCTTTAAAGAGGAATGTGTGCTGTACCAGGACAAGGTGTACTGCTTCGTGCATCTGAGCATTCAGGAGTTTCTGGCTGCTGTATATGTGTTCCTCTCATTCATCAACAACAATGAGAATCTAATGGAATGAACCGCAAGTTACTGAAGTTACTGTCTACAAGAGTGCTGTGGATAAAGCCTTACAAAGTGAGACAGGAAACCTGGACCTGTTCCTCCGCTTCCTTCTGGGCCTCTCACTGGAGTCCAATCAGAAGCACTTACGAGGTCTACTGACAAAGACAAGAAGCAGCTCACAGAGCCATGAAGAAACAGTCAAGTACATCAAGGAGAAGATCAGGGAGAATCCCTCTCCAGAGAGGTGCATCAATCTGTTCCACTGTCTGAATGAACTGAATGACCATTCTCTAGTGAAGGAGATCCAATGCTACCTGAGCTCAGGAAGGCTCTCAGAAGCCGAACTGTCACCTGCACAGTGGTCAGCTCTGGTCTTTGTGTTGCTGACTTCAGAAAAGGAGCTGGATGTGTTTGACCTGAAGAAATACTCCAGATCAGAGGAAGGTCTTCTGAGGCTGCTGCCAGTGGTCAAAGCCTCCAGAGCTGCTCTGTGAGTATATAAAATGACATTTAAGTACTAATCATCAGGAAGAAATATTCAGTTTAGAGAAAATATATGTATTATAATATGTATATAATATATATACTGAAAAACATTGAATCAATGCATTGATGTTCACATTTGTATAACATTATGACCATACCATTTTTTATTTTTATATTTTTTTTATTTCACCTTTATTTAACCAGGTAAGCCAGTTGAGAAACAGGTTCTCATTTACAACTGCGACCTGGCCAAGATAAAGCAAAGTAGTGCAATAAAAACAACACAGAGTTACATATGGGGTAAAAAAAAACATAAAGTCAGAAATACAACAGAAAATATATATACAGTGTGTGCAAATGTAGCAAGTTATGGAGGTAAGGCAATAAATAGGCTATAGTGCAGAATAATTACAATAGTATTAACACTGGAATGCTAGATGTGCAAGAGATTATGTGCAAATAGAGATACTGGGGTGCAAAAGAGCAAATTAAATAACAATATAGGGATGAGGTAGTTGGGTGGGCTAATTTCAGATGGGCTGTGTACAGGTGCAGTGATCGGTAAGGTGCTCTGACAACTGATGCTTAAAGTTTAAATGAGGGAGATAAGAGTCTCCAGCTTCAGAGATTTTTGCAATTCGTTCCAGTCATTGGCAGCAGAGAACTGGAAGAATGGCGGCCAAAGGAGGTGTTGGCTTTGGGAATGACCAGTGAGATATAACTGCTGGAACGCAGACTACGGGTGGGTGCTGCTATGGTGACCAATGAGCTAAGATAAGGCGGGGATTTGCCTAGCAGTGATTTATAGATGGGCCTGGAGCCAGTGGGTTTGACGACGAACATGTAGTGTAGTGAGGACCAGCCAACAAAGAGCGTACAGGTCACAGTGGTGGGTAGTGTATGGGGCTTTGGAGACAAAACGGATGGCACTGTGATAGACTACATCCAATTTGCTGAGTAGAGTGTTGGAGGCTATTTTGTAAATGACATCGCCGAAGTCAAGGATCGGTAGGATAGTCAGTTTTACGAGGGCATGTTTGGCAGCATGAGTGAAGGAGGCTTTGTTGCGAAATAGGAAGCCGATTCTAGATTTAACTTTGGATTGGAGATTCTTTATGTGAGTCTGGAAGTTGAGTTTACAGTCTAACACAGACACCTAGATATTTGTAGTTGTCCACATACTCTACACACTGGACCCGTCGAGAGTGGTGATTCTAGTCGGGTGGGCGGGTGCTAGCAGCGTTCGATTGAAAAGCATACATTTAGTTTTACTAGTGTTTAAGAGCAGTTGGAGGCTACTGAAGGAGTGTTGTATGGCATTGAAGCTCGTTTGGAGGTTTGTTAACACAGTGTCCAATGAAGGGCCAGATGTATACAAAATGGTGTCGTCTGCGTAGAGGTGGATCTGAGAGTCACCAGCAGCAAGAGCGACATCATTGATATACACGGAGAAAAGAAATGTCGGCCCAAGAATTGAACCCTGTGGCACCCCCATAGAGACTGCCATAGGTCCAGACAACAGGCCCTCCGATTTGACACACTTGAACTCTATCTGAGAAGTAGTTGGTGAACCAGGCGAGGCAGTCATTTGAGAAACCAAGGCTATTTAGTCTGCCAATAAGAATGCGGTGGTTGACAGAGTCGAAAGCCTTTGCCAGGTCGATGAAGACGGCTGCACAGTACTGTCTATTATCAATCGCGGTTATAATATCGTTTAGGACCTTGAGCGTGGCTGAAGTGCACACCGTGACCAGCTCGGAAACCGGATTGCATAGCGGAGAAGGGTACGGTGGTATTCGAAATGGGGTCGATGATCTGTTTGTTAACTTGGCTTTCGAATACTTTCGAAAGGCAGGGCAGGATGGATATAGGTCTGTAGCAGTTTGGATCTAGAGTGTCACCCCCTTTGAAGATGGGGGATGACCGCGGCAGCTTTCCATCTCTGGGGATCTCAGACGTTATGAAAGAGAGGTTGAACAGACTAGTAATAGGGGTTGCGACAATTTCGGCGGCTAGTTTTAGGAGAGAAAGGGTCCAGAAAGGGTCCATTCTAGGAGACGGAAGATGAATCTATATGGTTGTTTAAGAGAATAAACCAAATGCCATCTGCCATTGTCCTTCTACACTACTGGTGTTGAATTAACAGTGTGTTTGTGAAATCATGATGATCTCTCTGTCAGGCTGTCAGGCTGTGGAGTCACAGAGGAAGGCTGTGCTTCTCTGGTCTCTCATCTCTGAAGTCAAACCCCTCACACTGAGAGAGCTCGGATCTGAGTAACAATGACTGAAGGATTCAGGAGTGAAGCTGCTCTCTGCTGGACTGGGGAATCCCCACTGTAAACTGGAGACTCTGAGGTCAGTATTCCTGTAGTTTTGTCAACAAGTGGTAACTGTTCACCAGATCCACATGTGTTTACCAGGCACACATAGTCCAGACCATATGTGTTTGGACAGTGAAGCTTACAGTTTTAAATTTGGTGCTATGCTCCAGCATTTTGGATTTGAGATAGAATGTTTCATATTAGGTGACAGTATATAATCTCACCTTTTATTTGAGGGTATTTTCATACATATCTGTGTTACTGTTTAGAAATGAAAGCACTTTATGTATCTAGTTCTCCCATTTGAAAAAGTTAATAAATTTGGACATATTCACTTATATTGTATTAAAGTAGTCATAAGTTTAGTATTTGGTCCCATATTCCTTACCCACAGTGATTACATCAAGCCTGTGATTCTACAAACTTGTTGAATACATTTGCAGTTTTGTTTTAGTTGTGTTTTGGATGATGTTTTTCCCAATAGAAGCTGAATGGTGAATAATGTCCTGTCATTTTGGAGTCACTTCACTTGTATTGTCAGTAAGAATAGAATATGTTTCTGAACACTTCTACATTCATGTGGATGCTACCATGATTATGAATAATCATGAATGAATGGTGAATGATGATGAATGAGAAAGTTACAGAGGAACAAGCATCATACCCCCTCTGTTATTGGTAATGGTGAGAGGTTAGCATGTTTTGTTGTAGCCTCTGTAACTTTCTCATTCATTATTATTCATGATTCATTCAGGATTTTTCTTAATCATTGCATCATCAGGATTAATTTAGTAGTGTTTAGAAACATGTTATCTACTCACTTAGACAGAAAATTACTCCAGTCATCATCCACCATTCAGTTACTATCGGGCAAAACATAACCAAAAACACAACCAAAACAAACTGCAAATGCAACCAAACGAGTTTTGGAACAAAATACTCAACTTTTGACAACTTTAATGAATTATAAGTCAAATGGTCAGAATAACGTTTGACGTCGTCAAATAGGGGACTAGATACAAAGTGCTTTCATTCAAAATGGTGAAAACAGATATGTATCTAAATACCCTCAAATAAAAAGGTGACATTTATATACTGTCACTTCATGAAACATCTGATCTCAAATCCTAAATGTTGGAGTACAGATCAACATTTAAAATGTTATCTTCACTGTCAAAATAGATATGGTGTGGACTGTATACTCAATACAATCTAAATCTGATACCTCACTGTCTGTCTTTTGACTGATACTGTTTTTTTAAACTGCTCTGGTCAGTCTACTCAAATATTTGTAATATGCATTTTTCTCTCTACAAGTAATACTTTGATCATTTGTCATTTCTAATAATGATACATTAATTTATGAATAGATATGGCAGGTTTCAGGACACTGATATATCTGAATATGTTGCAAAAAAAAATATACTGCCACTATTTTCACCACCAAAGAATAGCAGTGTGGTTTTAATATGATTTGACTCTTTGCAGGCTGTCAGGCTGTCTAGTCACAGAGGAAGGCTGTGCTTCTCTGGTCTCAGCTCTGAAGTCAAACCCCTCACACCTGAGAGAGCTGGACCTGAGCTACAATCACCCAGGAGACTCAGGAGTCAGACTGCTCTCTGCTGGACTGGAGGATCCACACTGCAGACTGGAGAAACTCAAGTATGTAGAGGGTTTATGTCAATGTTCATATCAGACATGTTGGAGTTATCAGGCTAGTTAAGACAAACATTCTGACCACCACATGGACTAAGTTATATAAAGACTGTGTGTGTGTGTGTGTCCTGTGTGTGTGTGTGTGTGTGTCCAGTGTGTATGTGTGCACGTGTATCAGTGTATCACACACACAAATACACTGGACTCACACATACACACTGGACACACACACAAACACACTGGACACACACAGACTGGAAACACAAAGGACACACACACACACACACTGGTCACACACACACACACACACACACACACACACACACACACACACAGGACACACACACACACACACACACACAACACAGTGTGCCCCCACACACACACAAAAAGGAAACACATACACACTGGACAGACACACTGGGCACACACACACAAACTGGACACACACACACACTCACACGGACACACACACACACACTCACACTGGACACACACACACACACACACACACACACACTGGACACACACACACATACTGGAAACACACACACACTGGACACACACACACTGGGCACTTACACACACACACACACTG
>CM072257.1:8010561-8038061 GCA_036851935.1 Coregonus suidteri | reverse complement strand
ACTGGAGAAAACACACACACACACACTGGAAACACACACACTGGAAACACACACACTGGACACAAAACACACACACACACACACACTGGATCACACACACACACACACTCACACTGGAGACACACACACACACACTGGACACACACACACACACTGGACACACACACACACTGGACAAACACACACACACACACTGGACACACACACACACTGGACACACACACACACACACACTGGACACACACACACACACACACACTGGACACACACACACACACACCACACTGGACACACACAAACACACAAATGGACACACACACACACACACAAACTGGACCAACACACACTAACACACTGGATCCACCCACACTCATTCATTCACACTGGACACACACAAAATTGGAGAAAAAAAAAACACACACTGGACACACACACACACATTTGAAAAAACACACTAGACACACACACACACACGCTGGACACACACACACACACACACACACACTGGACACACACACACACGCACACACACACACACACACACACACACACACACACAAACACTGGACACACACACACACTGGACACACACACACACACACACTCACACTGGACACACACACACACTGGACACACACACGACACACACACACACACACACACACACACACACACAAACACTGGACACACACACACTGGACACAAACACACACACACACTCACACTGGACACAGACACACACACACACTGGACACACACACACTGGACACACGATCACACACACACTGGCCCCACACACACACTGTACACACACACACACACACTGAACAAATACCCACACAAAAAGGACACACACAGGACACAAACACTGGACACACACACTCACATACACTTGGACAAAGTTATATGCTGACTGTGTGTGTGTGTGTGTGTGTGTGTGTGTGTGTGTGTGTGTGTTTTGTGTGTGTGTGTGTGTGTGTGTGTGTGTGTGTGTGTGTGTGAGTTCAGGTGTATCCCTCAATGACTGTCTGTTCTTCTGCTTACCGCTACAGTGTGGAACATGGTGGAGAGAACACAATGAAACCTGGACTTAGAAAATGTGAGTGTTGACTGCTGTGAAGAATATGACTAAGAATAAGTCTTAATTCAAGTGAAGTCAAAGTCAAAGACCACCATCATTACTTACTTGGTCATATTAAATATCAGCTGTAGTTCTACAGAAGCAGAAATCAGGGACACCAAAGTTTACAAAGAGTTGCTTTGACAATGTGTGTGTCTGTGTGTGTGTGTGTGTGGCGTGTTTGTGTTACTTTAGAAAATGTGTGTGTGTGTTCATGCATGAAGATGTGTGTGTGTCCAGTGTGTGTTCATGCATGCATTCAGGATGTGTGTGTGTGTGTGTGTGTGTGTGTGTGTGTGTGTGTGTGTGGTGTGTGTGTGTGTGTGTGTGTGTGTGTGTGTGTGTGTGTGTGTGTGTGTGTGTGTGTGTGTGTGTGTGTGCTGTGTGTGTGTGTGTGTGTGTGTGTGTGATTAATGGGAATAAGTGTGTTTTATATTACCATACAGTATAACATATGATCATTCAGCAAGTCTCAAGTTACCTTAACTTCTCCTTTTGATACCTAGAAACAGCTACATTAAATGAATTAGTGAAAAGTGAGTTAACATTCTAATGTGAATGATGATGATTTCTAATATTGTGTCTGGTTTCATCCATCAGATGTCTGTGATCTCACACTGGACCTAAACACAGTAAACAGATTCCTCTCTCTGTCTGAAGAGAACAGAAAGGTGACATGGAGGAGAGAGGAGCAGCCGTATCCTGATCACCCAGAGAGATTTGAGTTCTGTCACACAGGTGCTGTGTAGAGAACACACTGACTGGGCGCTGTTACTGGGAGGTAGAGTGGAGTGGGAGTGAGGCTGGTATAGGAGTGGCATATAAAGGAATCAGCAGGAGAGGAAGGGGTAATGACTGTGGGATTGGAGACAATGACAAGTCCTGGAGTCTGTACTGCTCTGACAACAGTTACTCTGCCTGTCACAATAATAAGTCCACTACCATAGACGTCCCCTCCTCCAGCTCCCACAGAGTAGGAGTGTATCTGGACTGGCCAGCCGGCACTCTGTCCTTCTACAGAGTCTCCTCTGACACACTGACCCACCTGAACACATTCCACTCCACATTCACTGAGCCCCTCTATCCAGGGTTTAGTGTTTGGTATGATGGGGACTCAGTGTCCCTGTAAATAATAACCATGTTAATGTTTAATAACCCTATGTTAAATACATACTGGACACACACACACTGGACACTGTACACACACACACACACTCACACTGGACACACACACACAAACTGACACACACACACACACACTGGGACACACACACACACACACTGGACACACACACACACACACTGGACACACACACACACTGGACACACACACACACTGGACATACACAAACACTGGACACACACACACACACATACTGAACACACACACACACTGGACACACACACTGACACACACTGGACACACACAAACACTGGACACACACACACACACACATACTGAACACACACACACACTGTACACACACACACACACACACACACACACACACACACACACACACACACTGAACAAACACATTGAACACACACACACCGGACAAACACACACTGGACACACACACACTGAAACACACACACACACACTGGACACACACTGGACAAACACACACACAATGGACACACACACTCTGGACACACACACACACTGGACACACACACACTGGACACACACACACACACACACAGAGGACACACACACACTGGACACACACACACTGGACACACACACTTGACACACACACACACACACACAGTGGACAAACACACACACACACACACACACACACTGGACACACACACACCTGACACACACACACACAGGACACACACTCATACACACTGGACACACACACATACACACTGGAAACACACACACAGGACACACACATACACACTGTACACACACACACCTGACACACACACACAGTACACACACACAGGACACACACACTCACACACACTGGACACACACACACACACAGGACACACACACACACTGGACACACACACACAAACCTGACACACATACACACACAGGACACACACACAGGACACACACACACACACACTGGACACACACACTCACACACACTGGACACACACACACACAGGACACACACACACAGGACACACACACACACAGGACACACACACACACTGGACACACACACACACACACTGGACACACACACTCACACACACTGGACACACACAAACACACACACACTTGACACACACACTGGACACACAAACATACGCTGGGGACGCACACACACTGGACACACACACACTCACACTGGACCCACACACATACACACTGGACACACACACACACGACACACACACATACACACTGGACAAACACACACCTGACACACACACACACTGGACACACAGGACACACACACTGGACACACACACACACACTGGACACACACACACACACACCTGACACACACACACCTGACACACACACACACACAGGACACACACACACACTGGACACACACACACACACTGGACACACACACTGGACACACACACATACACACCTACACACACACACACACACACACTCACACACACTGGACACACACACTCACACACACTGGACGCACACACTGGACACACACACATACTCTGGACACACACACACTGGACACACACACACACATTTGAAACATTTCCATGTGTTGGATTTTGATGAAAGGAAATCCCATATAGCCTACTGGACAGGACTTTGCTATGGCATCTTCTGTTTGGGTGTCTCAGGTCAGGTCTGAGCCATGATCAGAATGTGTCTCTGTGTCTATTTCCAGCCCTGCCATTTCTACCTGTCCTGATCTAGTGTTTCACCCCTGACCTCCGCACACCGTCTCACTGTCCATGTCTGCTTTTAGCTCCCACCTCTACTTCACTGTGTTATAATGGACCTTATGCTTGTTATGTCACTTCTGTAACCAGTTATCAAACATACTGACCTTTCTGACCCTATCCCATGGCCCTACTTTCTACAACTGAACATTTAAATTCCTCTCTGAGTTTTGTTTCGTGTCCATTTACTTATCTATGTATTTGTTGTATATTGGGATTGTGCTGCAGAGCATCATGGGGGTTTGTATGTGTTGAGATGATCACGTTCCAGATAAATGGTTGAACTGATTCCTGTCTCCTGTCTCATCATTATTGAATTGTTATACAGACGTGGGTATGAAACCCATGAGACATAACAAAATATTGGCGATGAGTAAGTCTGAATCTACAGGAACTATTCTGTCTGGAAGAAGTGGGTTTTTACACCTGTTTAAAACTGATATTTTCTGTGGTACAGAATAGGCTAATGTTAGCACAGTGTATTGCTAGCAGAGGCAAGTGCATAGTCGAGCTAGCTAAGAAAGAGAGTTAACCAGTGGTGTAAAGTACTTAAGTAAAAATACTTTAAAGTACTACTTAAGTAGTTTTTTTGGGTATCTGTACTTGACTTTACTATTTATATTTTTGACTACTTTTACTTTTACTTCACTACATTCCTAAAGAAAATAATGTACTTTTTACTCCATACATTTTCCCTGACACCCAAAAGTACTCGTTACATTTTGAATGCTTAGCAGGACAGAAAATGGTCCAATTCACGCACTTATCAAGAGAACATCCCTACTGCCTCTGATCTGGGGTACTCACTAAACACACATGCTTTGTTTGTAAATTGTCTGAGTGTTGGAGTGTGCCTCTGGCTGAACGTACATTTTAAAAACAAGAAAATTGTCTGGTTTGCTTTATGTAAGGAATTTGAAATTATTTTGTAATTACTTGTACTTTTACTTTTGATACTTAAGTATATTTTAGCAATTATATTTACTTTTGATACTTAAGTATATTTAAAGCAAATACTTTTAGACTTTTACTCAAGTAGTATTTTAGTTGAGTCATTTCCTGTTAAGGTATCTTTACTTTTACTCAAGTATGACAATTGGGTACATTTTCCACCACTGGAGTTAACATCGTCATTGACGGCAGAAAAGGACTCGAGACGGACATCGGAGTGGGAAAACAACGTGATTAAAAAGGAGGAATATACAGTGATTAAAGGGAGGACATTTATTCAGCTGTGAAGACAAACCTTTTAATTAAATCTGCTAAATGAGTGAATTTAGGAGGAAACGTCAGTGAGTGAAGTGAATGAAGATCACATGACTGAGGAAAATATTGCTTTGGTTGAGGACAATATTGAAGTGAGTGACAATCAGGAGCTTATTGAGAAACGAAAAATTATTGGAATTGTGGGAAACATTGGACAGTTTGATGAAAGTATTGAACAGTGGAGCTCATATACAGAACGGTTTGAATATTTTGTTCTTGTAAATGACATGGATGAGGACAACATTGTGCCTACAAGTTTTAGTGTAATGGGGCCAAAGACATTTAATTTACTAGGCAGCCTGCTACAGCCAGACAGAACAGGTAATAAGACGTATGGGGATATTGTGGAGATACTTAAAGGACATTTTTCACCAGAACCACTAGTTAATGCTGAAAGGTTCAGGTTCCACAGGAGACATCAGGAAGACGGAGAATCAGTAACAATGTTTGCTGCTGCATTAAGAAAAACTACCAGAACACTGAGTTTAAAGCTGTTCTAAATGACATCATTAGAGACAGACTAGTATGTGGGCTACGGAGTGAAGCTACACAAAAGAGACTGTTGACTTGTCATCAACAGTATCCTCATCTCTAATCGTCAGTTTCCTCGTAGCCATCTGTTGCATCGGTTGACATGATACCTGTTCAATCTCCCCTCTATCCATACCTCCAGAGTCCTTCTCCATTTATCACCGTCTCTCTGTTGTTGTGTCCTTCTGTCATCGTACCAATAGTCTCTGCTGCAAAAACACACAGACAAAAAACAAAACAATGCTCCGCCGAAGCGGTGCCACCTTCCTCCTCTGCGTTAGAAAAGTCCTACAATGGTACATATAGATCTAGGAATCTCTCTCTCTTACTTGGCCCTCCAACAAGGTAGCCATCAACACTATTACGAACCTTCCCACTTGGGTGTTGTCCATCAATGACTTCCTTAATCCTTTACCACCACATAGTCTCCAAGTCGCAGAAAATGTACAGATTCTCCTGGTAGGTCTGGCAGAGAAGCCTTCACCTTTTCTAAAGAAAGTCTGCATTACATTGTTAGTTGAGACACAGCATTTCACCTTTATTTAGTACTTAGCACCTCTGAACAGTGTCGGCAGTCAATCTCTTATGTGTTCATTTACATTTACATTTTAGTCATTTAGCAGACGCTCTTATCCAGAGCGACTTACAGTTAGTGAATACATATAATGTATGATTTAATACGGCCTGTATCTCTGGTTAGAGATGTAATGTATGATTTAATACGGCCTGTATCTCTGGTTAGAGATGTAATGTATGATTTAATACGGCCTGTATCTCTGGTTAGAGATGTAATGTATGATTTAATACGGCCTGTATCTCTGGTTTAGAGATGTAATGTATGATTTAATACGGCCTGTATCTCTGGTTAGAGATGTAATGTATGATTTAATATGGCCTGTATCTCTGTATTACAGCAAGTCAAATAGAGATGAGTGAAAAGTGGAAGTGTGACTTCTTTCCCCAGTGATTTCCTAAGGCTGAGGTATTTAGTCAGTTATCAGTTGTTCCACACCAAGGCTAGATGTGGCTGAATGGCAACAACACCACACATGACTGAAATGCAACTCATTCATCTCATTAGTACATTCATATTCAGTCTATTGAATATTCCATCAATGAAAAGATGGATTTCTTGGCTAGATTAATGTTTTATTAAACCTTCCAAAGCGACACACACCTATACAATAAAGGAAGTTTATCAAAATAAGTTATTGACGGGAAGATTAATTTACTACATCAATTATAGTCACAGCCTTTCCTCTTCATTTGCTGAACTGGAGGAATGGGATGGAGAAATGATTTACAATAGGCAGGGTGGGGCTCAGCTGGAGGAATGGGATGGAGAAATGATTTACAATAGGCAGGGGTGGGGCTCAACTGGAGGAATGGGATGGAGAAAATGATTTACAAATAGGCAGGGTGGGGCTCAACTGGAGGAATGGGATGGAGAAATGATTTACAATAGGCAGGGTGGGGCTCAACTGGAGGAACTGGATGGAGAAATGATTTACAATAGGCAGGGCGGGGCTCAACTGGAGGAATGGGATGGAGAAATGATTTACAATAGGCAGGGTGGGGCTCAACTGGAGGAATGCGTCCCAAAGGGCACCCTATTCCCTATAACTTTGCCCTGTATAATGCACTACTTTTGACCAGAGCCCTATGGAATCCTATGGAACCCTGTGGAACCCTATGGAACCCTGTGGGACCCTGTGGAACCCTGTGGGACCCTGTGGAACCCTGTGGGACCCTGTGGGACCCTGGGGGAGCCCTATGGAACCCTGTGGAACCCTGTGGGACCCTGGGGAGCCCTATGGAACCCTGTGGAACCCTGTGGGACCCTGTGGAACCCTGTGGGAAACCCTATGGAACCCTGTGGGACCCTGTGGAACCCTGTGGGACCCTGTGGAACCCTGTGGAACCCTGTGGGACCCTGTGGAACCCTGTGGGACCCTGTGGGACCCTGTGGAACCCTGTGGGACCCTGTGGAACCCTGTGGGACCCTGTGGAACCTGTGGGACCCTGTGGGACCATATGGAACCCTGTGGAACCGTATGGGCCCTGGTCAAAATGTGGAATACATTCCGTCGTCTGTTGATGAAGCTTCCTGAAATTGGTTTTGAGCTACTTTACACCATTGGTAAATCCCTGAGACCAGAAGAAATGTGCAAGTCCACACTTTGGTAGAAGGACAATGGATATGCAGCCAATGTTAATGGTCACACACCTTTGAGTCAAACTCTGCTTGTTCATTGTTATTCATGGAGATGAAGTGCATTTAGTTGATTTGGTGTCCTTAGAGAAAATGAGGAGGCTTCAACAATGCCACACGTCTTGTATGTATCTTCTCTTAAGGTGCCAGAGGAAAGACCTATTGTTAAACAGAAGGGAGAGGTGTCCCAATGTCCTAACTGCCAGGGGAAAGACCTATTGTAAAACAGGAGGGAGAGGTGTCCCAATGTCCTAACTGCCAGGGGAAAGACCTATTGTAAAACAGAAGGGAGGAGGTGTCCCGATGTCCTAACTGCCAGGGGAAAGACCTATTGTTGAACAGAAGGGAGAGGTGTCCCAATGTCCTAACTGCCAGGGAAAGACCTATTGTAAAACAGAAGGGAGAGGTGTCCCAATGTCCTAACTGCCAGAGGAAAGACCTATTGTTGAACAGAAGGAAGAGGTGTCCCAATGTCCTAACTGCCAGGGGAAAGACCTATTGTTGAACAGAAAGGGAGAGGTGTCCCAATGTCCTAACTGCCAGAGGAAAGACCTATTTTTGAACAGAAGGGAGAGGTGTCCCAATGTCCTAACTGCCAGGGGAAAGACCTATTGTAAAACAGAAGGGAGAGGTGTCCCGATGTCCTAACTGCCAGGGGAAAGACCTATTGTTGAACAGAAGGGAGAGAGGTGTCCCAATGTTCTAACTGCCAGGGGAAAGACCTATCGTTGAACAGAAGGAGAGGTGTCCCCAATGTCCTAACTGCCAGGGAAAGACCTATTGTTGAACAGAAGGGAGAGGTGTCCCAATGTCCTAACTGCCAGGGGAAAAACCTATTGTTCAATAGAAGGGAGAGGTGTCCCAATGTTCCTAACTGCCAGAGGAAAGACCTATTGTTGAACAGAAGACAGAGGTGTCCCAATGTCCTAACTGCCAGAGGAAAAAGACCTATTGTTGAACAGAAGGCTGAGGTGGAATTCTGGCTGTGCCATTCAGGAAGTGAATTATAAATCTGTGAAGGTACAATTATAATGATGGAGCTGTCTATGAATCATCCCAATGTTAATGATTTAAAAAAGCGATAAATCTCAACACTAGCCGTCAGTTATTAAGGCAAAGTATGGAATAATTTTTCAGACCTCAGAACCCTGGGAGTTGGTGGGAATGGACCTGGTGGGGCCACTTGTACCAACAGTGGTAACTACACCTACATCTGCACAATGGGGGGACTACTTCACCAGGTGTATGAATGGAACCGTTCAAAGGTAGGTACTAAGACTGTATACAGTGACAACCTGCTATACATTCTAAGTATTGAGGTGTACAATATGGCCTCTACCATGTCTGTCAGATGTCCCAACAATTGTACTTGTATTTCAGGACTCTCTGGTGGATGAGCAGCCTGAAAGGTGGCCTGAATGTTTAGAGTCCATCATGTTTGGGCTGAGGACCAAGAAGCAGATGACAACTGGGTTCTCTCCTTTCTTCCTCCTCTTTGGGAAAGAGGGGAGTGGTACCCAACGAGGTCCCTCGAACATTTCAGGAAGTCAGTGATCTGGAGGCTCCTCAGAGGAGTAAGGGGAGGACCATCCCTCCTCACTGAATTCATAAAAAATAAAATCATTTTTAGATAAAACTATACTAAACATAACTAAATATAATCACATATCACCAAATAATTATTTAAAACACATTATTTGGCAAAGAAGGTCTGCATTAGCCTCAACAGCACTCTGTAAGGGTAGCACCATGGTGTAGCCGGAGGACAGCTAGCTTCCTCCGTCCTCCTCTGGGTACATTGACTTCAATACAAAACCTAGGAGGCTCATTGTCCTCACCCCTTCAATAGACTTACACAGTAACTATGACAACTTCCGGAGGACGTCCTCCAACCTATCAGAGCTCTTGCAGCATGAACAAACATGTTGTCCACCCAATCAAAGGACCAGAGAATGAATCTAGTACTGAAAGCATAAGCTACAGCTAGCTAGCACTACAGTGCATAAAATGTGGTGAGTAGAGAGAGAGAGAGAGAAAGATTGTCATGTTTTTTCAGTTTCACTTACTTAGCTAGCAAATGCAGCTAGCTAGTTTAGCCTAGTAAAACACTCTGCTCAAACAGAGGGATGCTATGCTAGCTGGCTAGCTAGTTTAGCCTACTGAAACACTCTGCTCAAACAGAGGGATGCTATGTTAGCTGGCTAGCTAGTTTAGCCTACTGAAACACTCTGCTCAAACAGAGGGATGCTATGTTAGCTGGCTAGCTAGTTTAGCCTACTGAAACACTCTGCTCAAACAGAGGGATGCTATGTTAGCTGGCTAGCTAGTTTTAGCCTACTGAAACACTCTGCTCAAACAGAGGGATGCTATGTTAGCTGGCTAGCTAGTTTAGCCTACTGAAACACTCTGCTCAGAGGGATGCTATGTTAGCTGGCTAGCTAGTTTAGCCTACTGAAACACTCTGCCCAAACAGAGGGATGCTATGTTAGCTGGCTAGCTAGTTTAGCCTACTGAAACACTCTGCCCAAACAGAGGGATGCTATGTTAGCTGGCTAGCTAGTTTAGCCTACTGAAACACTCTGCTCAAACAGAGGGATGCTATGTTAGCTGGCTAGCTAGTTTAGCCTACTGAAACACTCTGCCCAAACAGAGGGATGCTATGTTAGCTGGCTAGCTAGTTTAGCCTACTGAAACACTCTGCTCAAACAGAGGGATGCTATGTTAGCTGGCTGGTAATGACTATCCAAACACAACACTGGAACTCTTCCAAGTCAAGGTCAAGCTTTTGGTTTTACAAATGTATTTGCCACTGGGGCCTGCCGGTGTAACTGCTTACTGACTGTAACGTTACTGCATGATTGTAGCGGGTTTACTAATGCGTTAGTTCTATTAGCTATGCCGACTATGATGTTACTTTAGCAAATATGGTGACAACTATGTTGATTTTAAATATAAATATTAACAGTAAACACAAAAGGGTGTGTAAAACAGTATGTTGGCTTGGCTGATAAAAAGGTTATATTGAAATTTTCTCTTGGCAGTTGTGGTTCCCAGGTCTACAGCCAATCAAGGACTAGCTACCCATCCCCCACTGCTCTCACCCCCCCCCCTCACCCATCCCCTGACATGCTGGACTCTCAATAATCCCCTCCATGAAGACTGGGGGTCAGCCTGATGAACCAAACTACCCAATAATCCCCTCCATGAAGACTGGGGGTCAGCCTGATGAACCAAACTACCCAATAATCCCCTCCATGAAGACTGGGGGTCAGCCTGATGAACCAAACTACCCAATAATCCCCTCCATGAAGACTGGGGGTCAGCATGATGAACCAAACTACCCAATAATCCCCTCCATGAAGACTGGGGGTCAGCCTGATGAACCAAACTACCAATAATCCCCTCCATGAAGACTGGGGGTCAGCCTGATGAACCAAACTACCCAATAATCCTCTCCATGAAGACTGGGGTCAGCCTGATGAACCAAACTACCCAATAATCCACTCCATGAAGACTGGGGGTCAGCCTTGATGAACCAAACTACCCAATAATCCCCCTCCATGAAGACTGGGGGTCAGCCTGATGAACCAAACTACCCAATAATCCCCTCCATGAAGACTGGGGGTCAGCCTAATGAACCAAACTACCCAATAATCCCCTCCATGAAGACTGGGGTCAGCCTGATGAACCAAACTACCCAATAATCCTCCATGTAGCCTGATTCTCCCTCACACACATACATAATCAAACATGTTTTTCTTCCAGCCTCACCTGAACACCGTTTTTACCTGTTTATTTATCTGCAGTGTTTGTCTCTTTCACTTCTTTTCTTTGGTGTGAATAAATAAAAACCTAGAAACGTAATTGAGAAATGTTTTCACTTGCAATGACTTGTTATGTTTAAACCGTGATTTAAACTGAGACTCAGTGATATGACCTGTAAGGCTGTGGTCTGCTTGTATTCATATATGGACCTGATTTCCATTCAGACTGCTTTGTGCCAGCCAAGTGGCACTTTGTGGGATACATTGAATGTAATGGAGTTTGAAGTTGTGTTCCCAGCAGTCCACACGGTGGCGCCAGAGCAGCATAACTGGACTGTGAGACATGAGTAAATATACCAGGGAAATACACTATATATACAAAAGTATGTGGACACCCTTCAAATGAGTGGATTCGGCTATTTCAGCCAAACCCCGTGCTGACAGGTGTATGAAATCCAGCACACAGCCATGCAATCTCCATAGACAAACATTGGCAGTAGAATGGCCTTACTGAAGTGCTCATTGACTTTCAACATGGCACCGTCATAGAATGCCACCTTTCCAACAAGTCACATTTCTGCCCTGCTAGAGCTGCCCCGCGTCAACTGTAAGCGCTTTTATTGTGAAGTGGAAACATCTAGGAGCAACAACGGCTCAGCCGTGAAGTTGTAGGGCCACACAAGCTCACAGAACGGGACCGCTTAGTGTCCTATGGAGATTGCATGGCTGTGTGCTCGATTTTATACACCTGTCAGCAACCGGTGTGGCTGAAATATCCAAATCCACTAATTTGAAAGGGTGTCCACATACTGCTGTATATATAGTGTATAGTTACACAGTGCTTTCGGAAAGTATTCAGACCCCTTGACTTTTTCCACATTTTGTTACGTTAAAGCCTTATTCTAAAATTGATTAAACTGTTTTTTTCCCTCATCAATCTACACACAACATCCCATAATGACAAAGTTATGGGTTTTTAGAACTCCTGCATTGTCTTGGTTGTGTGCTTAGGCTCCTTGTCCTGTTGGAAGGTGAACCTTCACCCCAGTCTGAGGTCCAGAGCCTTCTGGAGCAGGTTTTCATCAAGGATCTCTCTGTACTTTGCTCTGTTCATCTTTCCTTTGATTCTGACTAGGCTCCCAGTCTCTGCCACTGAAAAACATCCCCACAGCATGCTGCCACCACCATGCTTCACCGTAGGGATGGTGCCAGGTTACCTCCAGACGTGACGCTTGGCATTCAAGCCAAAGAGTTCAATCTTGGTTTCATCAGACCAGAGAATCTTGTTTCTCATGGTCTGAGAGTCTTTAGGTGCCTTTTGACAAACTCCAAGCGGGCTGTCATGTGCCTTTTACTGAGGAGTGGCTTCCGTCTGGCCACTCTACCATAAAGGCCTGATTGGTCACGGAGTGCTGCAGAGATGTCCTTCTGGAAGGTTCTCCCATATCCACAGAGGAACTCTGGAGCTCTGTCAGAGTTGACCATCGGGTTCTTGGTCACCTCCCTGACTAAGGCCCTTCTCCCCCGATTGCTCAGTTGGCCGGGCGGCCAGCTCTAGGAAAGAATCTTGGTGGTTCCAAAACTTATTCTGTTTAAGAATGATGGAGGCCACTGTGTTCTTGGGGACCTCAATGCTGCAGACATTTTTTGGTACCCTTCCCCTCGGCACAATCCTGTCTCGGAGCTCTACGGACAATTCCTTCGACCTCATGGCTTGGTTTTTGCTCTGACATGCACTGTCAACTGTAGGACCTTATATAGACAGATGTGTGCCTTTCCAAATCATGTCCAATCAATTGAATTTACCACAGGTGGACTCCAATCAAGTTGTAGAAACATCTCAGGGATGATCAACGGAAACAGGATGCACATGAGCTCAATTTAGTGTCTCATAACAAAGGGTCTGAAAACTTCTGTAAATAAGGTATTTATATATATTTGCAAACATGTCTAAAAACCTGTTTTCACTTTGTCATTATGGGGTATTGTGTGTAAATTGATGGGGAAAAATAACTAATTTAATCTATTTTAGAATAAGGCTGTAACTTAACAAAATGTGGAAAAAGTCAAGGGTCTGAATACTTTTTGAATGCACTGTAGATATGGTGTGGACTGTATACTCAATACAATCTAAATCTGATACCTCATTGTCTGTCTTTGGACTGATAAGCTTTTTAAACTGCTCTGGTCAGTCTACTCAAATATTTGGACTATACATTTTTTCTCTCTACAAGCAATACTTTGATAATTTGTCATTTCTAATAATGAAACATCCATTTATGAATAGATAGAGCAGGTTTCAGGACCACTGATTTAAATAAAAATGTTGAAAAAATATACTGTCAATATCTTTCACCACCAAAGAATAGCAGTGAGGTTTTAATATAATTTGACTCTGTGCAGGCTGTCAGGCTGTCTAGTAAATTAAATGTCTTTGGCCCCCATTACACTAAAACATGTAGGCACAATGTTGTCCTCATCCATGTCATTTACAATAACTAAATATTCAAACTGTTTCTGTATATGAACTCCACTACTCAATAATTTTATCAAACTGTCCAATATTTTCCATCAATTCCAATAATTGTTCATTTCTCAATAAGCTCCTGATTGTCACTCACTTCAATATTGTCCTCAACCACAGCAATATTTTCCTCAGTCACGTGATCTTCGTTCACTTCACTCACTGACGTTTCCTCCTAAGTTCGCTCATTTAGCAGATTTAATTAAAAGGTTTGTCTTCACAGTTGAATAAATGTCCTTTCCTTTAATCAATGTATATTCCTCCCTTTTTAATCAAGTTGTTTTCCCGCTCCGACGTCCGTCTCCAGTCCTTTTCTGACGTCATGACGATGATGTTAACTCTCTCTCTTAGCTAGCTGGACTATGCACTTGCCTCTGCTATCAATACACTGTGCTAACATTAGCCTAGACAGGACCACAGAAAATAACAGTTTTAAACAGTTGTAAAAACCCACTTCTTCCAGACAGAATAGTTCCTGTAGATTCAGACTAACTCACCGCCAATCTTTTGTTATGTCTCATTGGTTTCATAACCAGTCTGTATAACAATTCAATAATGATGAGACAGGAGACAGGAATCAGTTCAACCATTTATCTGGAACGTGATCATCTCAACACATACAAAACCCCCATGATGCTCTGCAGCACAACCCCAATACACAGCAAATACATAGATAAGTAAATGGACACGAAACAAAACTCATAGAGGAATTTAAATGTTCAGTTGTAGAAAGTAGGGCCATGGGGATAGGGTCAGAAAGGTCAGTATGTTTGATAACTGATTACAGAGGTGACATAACAAGCATAAGGTCCATTATAACACAGTGAAGTAGAGGTGGGAGCTAAAAGCAGACATGGACAGTGAGACGGTGTGAGGAGGTCAGGGTGAAACACTAGATCAGGACAGGTAGAAATGGCAGGGCTGGAAATAGACACAGAGACACATTCTGATCATGGCTCAGACCTGACCTGAGACACCCAAACAGAAGATGCCATAGCAAAGTCCTGTCCAGTAGGCTATATGGGATTTCCTTTAATCAAAATACAACACATGGAAATGTGTCCAGTGTGTGTGTGTCCAGTGTGTGTGTGTGTGTTCAGTGTGTGTCCGTGTGTTCAGTGTGTCTGTGTCCAGAATGTGTGTGTGTGTGTTCAGTGTGTGTCCAGTGTGTGTGTGTGTGTGTGTGTGTGTATGTGTTTCCAGTGTGTGTGTGTGTCCAGTGTGTGTGTGTTTGTGTGTGTTCAGTGTGTTTGTGTCCAGTGTGTGTGTGTGTCCGTGTGTGTCTAGTGTGCATGTGTGTCCAGTGTGTGTGTGTGTGTATGTGTGTGTGTCCTGTGTGTGTCCAGTGTGTATGTGTGTGTGCAGTGTGTGTGTGTGTGTTCAGTGTGTGTGTGTCCAGTCTGTGATTGTCCAGTGTGTGTTTTTTCAGTGTGTGTGTGTGTGTGTGTGTGTTCAGTGTGTGTTTGTGTGTGTCCAGAGTGTGTGTATGTGTCCAGTGTGTGTGTGTGTGTGTGGTGTGTGTCCAGTGTGTATGTGTGTGTGTGTCCAGTGTGTGTGTGTGTGTGCATCCAGTGTGTGTGTGTGTGTGTGTGTGTCCAGTGTGTATGTGTGTGTGTGTGTCCAGTGTGTATGTGTGTGTGTGTCCAGTGTGTGTGTGTCCAGTCAGTGTGTGTGTGTGTCTCCAGTGTGTGTGTGTTCAGTGGTGTGTGTGTGTGTTCAGTGTGTGTGTGTGTGTTCAGTGTGTGTGTGTGTGTCCAGTGTGTTATGTTTGACACAGGGACACTGAAGAAGCAAAAAAGCCATAATTAACCCTAAACCCTGGATAGACGGGCTCAGTGAATGTGGTGTAGAATGTGTTCAGGTGGGTCAGTGTGTCAGAGGAGACTCTGTAGAAGGACAGAGTGCCGGCTGGCCAGTCCAGATACACTCCTACTCTGTGGGAGCCGGAGGGGGGGACGTCTATGGTAGTGGGGTTATTATTGTGACAGGCAGAGTAACTGTTGTCAGAGCAGAACAGACTCCAGGACTTGTCATTGTATCCAATCCTACAACCCCTTCCTCTCCTGCTGATTCCTTTATATGTCACTCCTATATCAACCTCACTCCCACTCCACTCTACCTCCCAGTAACAGCGCCCAGTCAGACCCTCTCTACACAGCACCTGTCTCCAGTACTCAAATCTCTCTGGGTGATCAGGATACGGCTGCTCCTCTCTCCTACTTGTCACCTTTCTGTTCACCTCAGACAGAGAGAGGAATCTGCTTACTGTGTTTGGGTTCAGTGTGAGATCACAGACATCTGATGGATGAAACCAGACACAATATTAGAAATCATCATCATTCACATTATAATGTTAACTCACTTTTCACTAATTCATTTAATGTAGATGTTTCTAGGTATCAAAAGGAGAAGTTAAGGTAACTTGAGATTTGTTCAATAATAATATGTTATACTGTATGGTAATATAAAACACACTTATTCCCATTAATAACACACACACACATACACAGACACACACACACACACCGGTATGCATGCATGACAAACACACATTTCTAAAGTAACACGAACACGCCACACACACACACACACACACACAGACACACACATTGTCAAAGCAACTCTTTGTAATCTTTGGTGTCCCTGATTTGTGCTTCTGTAGAACTACAGCTGATATTTAATATGACCAAGTAAGTAATGATGGTGGTCTTTGACTTTGACTTCACTTGAATTAAGACGTATTCTTAGTCATATTCTTCACAGCAGTCAACACTCACATTTTCTAAGTCCAGGTTTCATTGTGTTCTCTCCACCATGTTCCACACTGTAGCGGTAAGCAGAAGAACAGACAGTAATTGAGGGATACACCTGAACTCACACACACACACACACACACACACGGTCAGCATATAACTTTGTACAGGTTTTGGTAAGAATGTTTGTCTTAACTTGCCTGATAACTCCAACATGTCTGATATGAACATTGACATAAACCCTCTACATACTTGAGTTTCTCCAGTCTCCAGTGTGGATCCTCCAGCCCAGCAGAGAGCAGTCTGACTCCTAAATGTCCTGGGTGATTGTAGCTCAGGTCCAGCTCTCTCAGGTGTGAGGGGTTTGACCACAGAGCTAAGACCAGAGAAGCACAGCCTTCCTCTGTGACTAGACAGCGTGACAGCCTGCAAAGAGTAAAACATATTAAAATCACACTGCTATTCTTTGGTGGTGAAAATCGTGGCAGTATATTTTTTTCTAAATTATCAGATACATCAGTGTCCTGAAACCTGCCATATCTATTCATAAATGAATGTATCATTATTAGAAATGACAAATTATCAAAGTATTGCTTGTAGAGAGAAATATGCATATTACAAATATTTGAGTAGACTGACCAGAGCAGTTTAAAAAGCAGTATCAGTCAAAAGACAGACAGTGAGGTATCAGATTTAGATTGTATTGAGTATACAGTCCACACCATATCTAGTTTGACAGTGAAGCTAACATTTTAAATGTGGCTCTATACTCCAACATTTTGGATTTGAGAATCAAATGTTTCATATAAGGTGACAGTATATAATGTCACCTTTTATTTGAGGGTATTTTCATACATATCTGTTTCACAGTTTAGAAATGAAAGCAATTTATGTATCTAGTCCCCCATTTGAAGAAGTCATAAGTATTCTTACAAATGTACTTATAGTGTATTAAAGTAGTCAAAGTTGAGTATTTGGTTGTAACTCGTTGGTTGCATTTGCAGTTTGTTTTGGTTGTGTTTTGGGTTATGTTTTGCCCGATAGTAACTGAATGGTCGATGATAACGGGAGTAATTTTCTGTCTAAGTGAGTAGATAATATGGATGATTTTCTAGTACATATGTTGTAGAATGAAACACCTATATGCCTTAAATGCTTATGGAGTAAGAACTAATTAAAGGGTTAAATCAGAGCAGAGACATTTCTTTAGTGCATCTGATAACTCCCTGCAGCTGGTCTGGGTATGGCAATGACATGTGATGGAGATAAAACTTCTCGTTGTGGCTGTGTGGAGATTGGAGTAACAATGGAACTAGTGTTGTCACTTGTTTGTGCTTATGACCTGATGCACATAGTCACATGTACATAGTCACAAGGAAAAACCATATGTCCAGCAGGAGGGCTTAAATATATGTGGTTTAGAATGGGTTACTGACGACATGTTTAAGCCATGTTTAAGTATGAATTGATATGTTTTATAATGTGTTATGAAATGATAAAGGTAAAACAGAATGAACATGATTGATACTTTGTACTCCAGATGCATGCCTGGATAATGAATATAGTCAATACAGAGTGTGATTGTTCTTTAACGTACGTACTGTATGTGTAGAATTATTTGAGTCACGCCACCAATATAATGAGACAAGTGACAGAGGCCCCATTTAGAGAAGCGCACGTAGCCCTCGTGAGTAAAACAACATGTGACTCCGAAGGATGTTAATCATGTACATATAATGGAGTAACTACGTATGTTGGATAAGCATGACTGCATTTTGTCTGTATAAAAGGAGAGCTCTGAGTCAGGGAGTGGTTCCATGGAGCAGCTCCGCTTTGTTATGCGATAATAAAGTCAACTTTTGGATTCACTTTCTTGAGAGATATTTTTGAGTTAACTACTTTCGAGTCAAATATTATTACCACATACAGTGGGGAAAAAACAGTATTTAGTCAGCCACCAATTGTGCAATACGACTGGTATTAAAATAATTATTTAGATTTAGGTGAAGGAAAATATATTATTACGTAGTAGTGGTTTGTGGTTATAATTTCTAATGACATGATTTCGTAAGATGGTGAAAGGAAGTAGTGATAGATGGGCTGTATTTACATATGAAGGACGAATTGCGATAATGTGGAGCACATGTCTAGAGAGTGGAATATGGAACGTTCTTTGACAATTGTATTAGTATTATTAAATTCTGTAGTTTGTTTAAACAACAATGAGTTATGCACCCTCACACCCTCACACCGCCCCCCCCTACTCACAAGGCAGGCAATAAGCTTGACCTCATCTTTACTAGATGCTGTTCTTCTACTAATCTCACTGCAACTCCCCTCCAAGTCTCCGACCACTACTTAGAATCCTTTTCTCTCTCGCTCTCCTCCAACACTACTCACTCTGCCCCTGCTCAGATGGTAATGTGCCGTCGCAACCTTCGCTCTCTCTCTCCCGCTACTTTCTCCTCTTCCATGCTATCATCTCTTCCCTCTGCTCAATCTTCCTCTAGCTCCAGTTTCTTGAGAGATATTTTTAAAGTTAACCACTTTCGAGTCAAATATTTCTACCACAATAACAGGTTTCTAAACACTACTAAATTAATCCTGATGATGCCTTGATTAATACAAATCATAAATCAATCATGGAAAATGATGAGTGAGAAAGTTATAGAGGCTACAACAAAACATGCTAACCTCTCAAAATTACCAATAACAGAGGGGGTATGATCCTTGTTCCTCTGTAACTTTCTCATTCATCATTATTCACGATTTTATTAATGATTATTCATAATCATAGTAGCATCCACATGAATGTAGAAGTGTTCAGAAACATCTTCTATTCTTACTGACAATACAAGTGACTTCAAAATGACAGGACATTATTCACCATTCAGTTTCTATTAGGAAAAACATACTCTAAAACAAAACCAAGACAAACTGCAAATGTATTCTACAAGTTTGTAGAGTCACAAGCTTGATGTAATCACTACAGGCAAGGAATATGGGACCAAATACTAAAACATATGACTACTTCAATACAATATCAGTGAAATTTCCAAAAAAATAAGACTTCTTAAAAATGGGAGAAACTAGATACGTAAAGTGCTTTCATATCTAAACGGTAAACAGATATGTATGAATATCTTTAAATAAAGGTGACATTCTGTACTGTTGCCTAATATGAAACATTATATCTGAAATGCAAAAATGATGGAGTACAGCGCCAAATTTAAAACTGTAAGCTTCACTGGGTCCAAACACATATGGTTGTGGACTATGTGTGCCTGGGTAAAACACATGTGGATCTGGTGAACAGTTATCACTTGTTGACCAACTACAGGAATACTGACCTCAGAGTCTCCAGTTTACAGTGGAGATTCCCCAGTCCAGCAGAGAGCAGCTCCACTCCTGAATCCTTCAGGTCATTGTTACTCAGATCCAGCTCTCTCAGGTGTGAGGGGTTTGACTTCAGAGCTGAGACCAGAGAAGCACAGCCTTCCTCTGTGACTAGACAGCCTGACAGCCTGCAAAGAGTCAAATCATATTAAAATCACACTGCTATTCTTTGGTGGTGAAAATAGTGGCAGTATATTTTTTCAAAATGTTCAGATGTCCTGACACCTGATATATCTCTTCATCAATTAATTATTAACTATTAGAAATGACAAATTATCAAAGTATTGCTTGTAGATAGAAAAATGCATATTACAAATATTTGAGTAGACTGACCAGACCAGTTTAAAAAGCAGTATCAGTCAAAAGACAGACAGTGAGGTATCAGATTTAGATTGTATTGAGTATACAGTCCACACCATATCTAGTTTGACAGTGAAGCTAACATTTTAAATGTGGCTCTATACTCCAGCATTTGGATTTGAGATCAAATGTTTCATATAAGGTGACAGTATATAATGTCACCTTTATTTGAGGGTATTTTCATACATATCTGGTTTCACAGTTTAGAAATGAAAGCAATTTATGTATCTAGTCCCCCATTTGAAGAAGTCATAAGTATTCTTACAAATGTACTTATAGTGTATTAAAGTAGTCAAAGTTGAGTATTTGGTTGTAACTCGTTGGTTGCATTTGCAGTTTGTTTTGGTTGTGTTTTGGGTTATGTTTTGCCCGATAGTAACTGAATGGTCGATGATAACGGGAGTAATTTTCTGTCTAAGTGAGTAGATAATATGGATGATTTTCTAGTACATATGTTTGTAGAATGAAACGCCTATATGCCTTAAAATGCTTATGGAGTAAGAACTAATTAAAGGGTTAAATCAGAGCAGAGACATTTCTTTAGTTGCATCTGATAACTCCCCTGCAGCTGGTCTGGGGTATGGCAATGGACATGTGATGGAGATAAACTTCTCGTTGTGGCTGTGTGGAGATGGGAGTAACAATGGAACTAGTGTTGTCACTTGTTTGTGCTTATGACCTGATGCACATAGTCACATGTACATAGTCACAAGGAAAAACCATATGTCCAGCAGGAGGGCTTAAATATATGTGGTTTAGAATGGGTTACTGATGGACATGTTTAAACCATGTTTAAGTATGAAATTGTGATATGTTTTATAATGTGTTATGAAATGATAAAGGTTAAAACAGAATGAACATGATTGATACTTTTGTACTCCAGATGCATGCCTGGATAATGAATATAGTTCAATACAGAGTGTGATTGTTCTTTAACGTACGTACTGTATGTGTAGAATTATTTGAGTCACCGCCACAATATAATGAGACAAGTGACAGAGGCCCCCATTTAGAGAAGCGCACGTAGCCCTCGTGAGTAAAACAACAGTGACTCCGAAGGATGTTAATCATGTACATATAATGGAGTAACTACGTATGTTGGATAAGCATGACTGCATTTGTCTGTATAAAGGAGAGCTCTGAGTCAGGGAGTGTTCCATGGAGCAGCTCCGCTTTGTTTTATGCGATAATAAAGTCAACTTTTGGATTCACTTTCTTGAGAGATATTTTTGAGTTAACTACTTTCGAGTCAAATATTATTACCACATTACAGTGGGGAAAAAAACAGTATTTAGTCAGCCACCAATTGTGCAATACGACTGGTATTAAAATAATTATTTAGATTTAGGTGAAGGAAAATATATTATTACGTAGTAGTGGTTTTGTGGTTATAATTTCTAATGACATGATTCGTAAGATGGTGAAAGGAAGTAGTGATAGATGGGCTGTATTTACATATGAAGGACGAATTGCCGATAATGTGGAGCACATGTCTAGAGAGTGGAATATGGAACGTTCTTTGACAATTGTATTAGTATTATTAAATTCTGTAGTTTGTTTAAACAACAATGGCCTGTGCCATTAAACCCCTACAACTCATCCAGAATGCCGCAGCCCGTCTGGTGTTCAACCTTCCCAAGTTCTCTCACGTCACCCCCCTCCTCCGCACACTCCACTGGCTTCCAGTTGAAGCTCGCATCCGCTACAAGACCCATGGTGCTTGCCTATGGAGCAGTGGAGGGGAACGGCACCTCTGTACCTTCAGGCTCTGATCAGTCCCTACACCCAAACGAGGACATTGCGTTCATCCACCTCTGGCCTGCTGGCTTCCCCTTCCTCTGCGGAAGCATAGCTCCCGCTCAGCCCAGTCAAAACTGGTTCGCTGCTCTGGCACCCCAATGGTGGAACAAGCTCCCTCACGACGACCAGGACAGCGGAGTCACTCACCACCTTCCGGAGACATTTGAAACCCCACCCTCTTTAAGGGAATACCTGGGATAGGATAAAGTTCCTTCTAACCCCCCCCCCCCCCCCCCAAATTGTAAAAGTGGTTATCCCACTGGCTATAGGGTGAACGCACCAATTTGTGAGTCGCTCTGGCTAAAGAGCGTCTGCCTAAATGACGTTAAATGCCCTTGAGCAAGGCACTTAACCCTAATTGCTCCTGTAAGTCGCTCTGGTTAAGAGCGTCTGTAAATGACTAAAAATGTAAATGTAAACAATGAGTTATGCACCCTCACACCCTCACACCGTCCCCCCCTACTCACAAGGCAGGCAATACGCTTGACCTCATCTTTACTAGATGCTGTTCTTCTACTAATCTCTCACTGCAACTCCCCTCCAAGTCTCCGACCCACTACTTAGAATCCTTTTTCTCTCTCGCTCTCCTCCAACACTACTCACTCTGCCCCTGCTCAGATGGTAATGTGCCGTCGCAACCTTCGCTCTCTCTCTCCCGCTACTTTCTCCTCTTCCATGCTATCATCTCTTCCCTCTGCTCAATCTTCCTCCAGCTCCAGTTTCTTGAGAGATATTTTTAAAGTTAACCACTTTCGAGTCAAATATTTCTACCACAATAACAGGTTTCTAAACACTACTAAATTAATCCTGATGATGCCTTGATTAATACAAATCATAAATCAATCATGGAAAATGATGAGTGAGAAAGTTATAGAGGCTACAACAAAACATGCTAACCTCTCAAAATTACCAATAACAGAGGGGGTATGATCCTTGTTCCTCTGTAACTTTCTCATTCATCATTATTCACGATTTATTAATGATTATTCATAATCATAGTAGCATCCACATGAATGTAGAAGTGTTCAGAAACATCTTCTATTCTTACTGACAATACAAGTGACTTCAAAATGACAGGACATTATTCACCATTCAGTTTCTATTAGGAAAAACATACTCTAAAACAAAACCAAGACAAACTGCAAATGTATTCTACAAGTTTGTAGAGTCACAAGCTTGATGTAATCACTACAGGCAAGGAATATGGGACCAAATACTAAACATATGACTACTTCAATACAATATCAGTGAATTTGTCCAAATATAAATAAGACTTCTTAAAATGGTGAGAGAACTAGATACGTAAAGTGCTTTCATATCTAAACGGGTAAAACAGATATGTATGAATACCTTTAAATAAAAGGTGACATTCTGTACTGTTGCCTAATATGAAACATTATATCTGAAATGCAAAATGATGGAGTACAGCGCCAAATTCTAAAACTGTAAGCTTCACTGTCCAAAACACATATGGTTGGGGACTATGTGTGCCTGGTAAACACATGTGGATCTGGTGAAACAGTTATCACTTGTTGACCAACTACAGGAATACTGACCTCAGAGTCTCCAGTTTACAGTGGAGATCCCCAGTCCAGCAGAGAGCAGCTCCACTCCTGAATCCTTCAGGTCATGTTACTCAGATCCAGCTCTCTCAGGTGTGAGGGTTTGGACTTCAGAAATGAGACCAGAGAAGCACAGCCTTCCTCTGTGTGATAGACAGCCTGACAGCCTGCAAAGAGTCAAATCATATTAAAATATCACACTGCTATTCTTTGGTGGTGAAAAATAGTGGCAGTATATTTTTTCAAAATGTTCAGATGTCCTGAACCTGATATATCTCTTCATCAATTAATTATAACTATTAGAAATGACAAATTATCAAAGTATTGCTTGTAGATAGAAAAATGCATATTACAAATATTTGAGTAGACTGAACCAGACCAGTTTAAAAAAGCAGTATCAGTCAAAAGACAGACAGTGAGGTATCGGATTTTTATTGTATTGAGTATACAGTCCACACCATATATAGTTTGACAGTGAAGCTACATTTTAAATGTGGCTATATACTCCAGTATTTTGGATTTGAGATCAAATGTTTCATATGAGGTGACAGTATATAATGTCACCGTTTAGAAATGAAAGCACTTTATGTATCTAGTCAAAAAGTAGTTTTGACACATTTACACATATAGTGTATTAAAGTAGTCAAAAGTTGAGTATTTGGTCCGAAAAAGTCCTTGAACGCAATGACTACATCAAGCTTGTGACTCAAAATCGTTGGTTTCATTTGCAGTTTGTTTTGGATGTGTTTTGGGTTATGTTTTTGCCCAATATTAAAATGGTGGTGGTGATGACTGGAGTAATTTTCGTATGGGTGCGTCTGGGGATCGAACCCACTACCCTGGCGTTACAAGCGCCATGCTCTACCAATTGAGCCTACAGAGGACCACCCTGAGCTACAGAGGACCACCCATACGTAAAAATGTATGCACGCATGACTGTAAGTTGCTTTGGATAAAAGCGTCTGCTAAATGGCATATATTTATTATTTAAAGGTATTCATACATATGTATTTTAACCGATTAGAAATGAAAGCACCTCATGTACAGTGGGGAAAAAAAGTATTTAGTCAGCCACCAATTGTGGCAGTTCTCCCACTTAAAAAGATGAGAGAGGGCCTGTAATGTTTCATCATAGCGTACACGTCAACTATGACAGACAAAATGAGAAAAAACTATCCAGAAAATCACATGTAGGATTTTTAATGAATTTATTTGCAAATTATGGTGGAAAAAAATAAGTATTTTGGGTCAATAACAAAGTTTCTCAATACTTTGTTATATACCCTTTGTTGGCAATGGACACAGGTCAAAACGTTTTCTGTAAGTCTTCACAAGGTTTTCACACACTGTTGCTGGTATTTTGGCCCATTGCTCCAATGCAGATCTCCTCTAGAGCAGTGATGCTTGGGGCTGTCGCTGCGAGCAACACGACTTTCAACTCCCTCCAAAGATTTTCTATGGGGTTGAGACTGGAGAACGGCTAGGCCACTCCAGGACCTTGAAATGCTTGTCTTACGAAGCCACTCCTTCGTTGTTTTGGGATCCATTGTCATGCTGAAAAGACCCAGCCCACGTTTCATCTTCAATGGCCTTGCTGATTGGAGGAAGGAGGTTTCACTCAAAATCTCACGATACATGTCCTCATTCCAATTCTTTCTTTACACAATCAGTCGTCCTGGTCCCTTTGCAGAAAACAGAAGGCGCCCAAAGCATGATGTTTCCACGCCCATGCTTCACAGTAGGTAATGGTGTTCTTTGGATGCAACTCAGCATTCTTTGTCCTCCAAACACGAACGAGTTGAGTTTTTACCAAAAAGTATATTTTGGTTTCATCTGACAATATGACCATTCTCCCAATCCTCTTCTGGATCATCCAAATGCAACTCTAGCAAAACTCAGACGGGCCTGGACATGTACTGGCTTAAGCAGGGGGACACGTCTGGGCACTGCAGGATTGAGTCCTGGCGGCGTAGTGTGTTACTGATGGTAGGCTTTGTTACTTTGGTCCCAGCTCTCTGGCAGGTCATTCACTAGGTCCCCCCGTGTGGTTCTGGGATTTTTGCTCACCGTTCTTGTGATCATTGACCCCACGGGGTGAGATCTTGCGTGAGCCCCAGATCGAGGGAGATTATCAGTGGTCTTGTATGTCTTCCAATTCCTAATAATTGCTCCCACACAGTTGATTTCTTCAAACCAAGCTGCTTACCTATTGCAGGAGTCAGTCTTCCCAGCCTGTTGCAGGTCTACAATTTTGTTTCTGGGTCCTTTGACAGCTCTTTGGTCTGGGCCATAGGGGAGTTGGAGAGTGTGACTGGTGTGAGGTTGTGGACAGGTGTCTTTTTATACTGATAACAAGTTCAAACAAGTGCCATTTAATACAGGTAACGAGTGGAAGTACAGAGTAGCCTCTTAAGAAGGAAGTTACAGGTCTGGATGAGAGCCTAGACATCTTGCTTGTTTTAGGTGACCAAATACTATTTTCCACCATAATTTTGGCAAATAATTCATTCAAATTCTAAATGTGATATTTTCTGGATTTTTTCTCTCAATTTCTGTCATAGTTGACGTGTACCTAATGAGGAAAATGTACAGGCCTCTCTCTCTTTTTAAGTGGGAGAACTTGCACATTTGGTGGCTGACTAAATAAATTTTTTTTTTCCCCACTGTAAATGGCATCCCGGGAGTACTTGAAAACAGGGACAAACGGGGGCTTCCCGCGGGGTTGAAAAGTCTTTGGGCGGACCATCCCAAAAAAAGCGGGCCCCTTTAAAAAAAAGGGAAGCCAAGTTTCTTTCCCTTTTATAGTATAAATTTGTGTGGTTCGGGTTTCCCGGGGCCCCCTTCACTGCCCGGGAAAACCAAAAGGGCCCCTCCAAATTTTTAAAAACCAAAAAAGAAACGGGAGCTTTTGGGTTTTAAAAAGGGTGGAGGGATAAAAAAACCTTTAGAAATTGCAATAAGTAAAAATAGGGTTTTAAAAAAAAGTAGATCGGGTCGGTTTCCCAGCGGGTGGAGGGGATGCTTGGGTTTTGGGGTGGGTTTATTTATTGTGGTTTGGGGGGGTGATTTTTTTTTTCATTTTGGGGTTTTCATTTGGTCAGTTTTGAAAAGTCCCTTTTAAAATTCGACTGTTTTGTCTGACCATCTTGTACCCTCGATGTCACCCCGGTTTGGGCCCCGGGGCCGTTTTTTCCAAAACATTTTTATTTTTTGTTCATCCTGCTGGTCATTTTTGTTTAAACCTTGTGATTCAATTGGTTTTGGTCCAAATTGGATGATTTTAAACTTTTTTATTAGGGTTACTCATCTTGGGGAAA